>CM017442.1:53752835-53834514 GCA_007726485.1 Eragrostis curvula
GGTGAAGCACGGAGAAGAAGCGTGAGAGAGAGGTGGCTTCGCGTGCTTTGAAAGGACTCTGCGCAACACGAAGCCTAGACTATTGCATTCATAATCATGTTACATCACAAAGAGTCCACCCCGTCTCCATTGCACGGGAGGGGGTATTTATACCGTGATCAGGAATTACAAATCGATGCCTAAACTACCCCTGATCACGGAGAATAATATACAGGATATTCAGTACAAAAATGTCCGGATGGCACAATAGTCTTTTGCCATCTTCCTGTCGAGGGTACATCAGAAACCCTAGCTGCTGCCGCACTTGTCCTCCGGGCCCACCCGTAGGTCTTCGGGCGTACGCGAGGCACTGAGCCGAGCCTCATCCGAAGTCCATAGCCTTGGCGCGGCAGCGACCCTTCGGACGATGGATCCGCCCTTCGTGCCCTGCAGCAGGTCCCGCGGATCTTCGGGCGTGCGCGAGGCGCCCCTCCGAGCCTCGTCCGAGGTCTTGAGTCTTCGGACGCCGAAGACCCTTCGGGCGCTCGGTCCGCCGTTCGCGCCCAGCGTCAATCCCTGCGGAAGGAAATACAGACGACACACGGAGGGTAACTTGGTTAGCCTGGTTAAACCCTTCGGGTACAAAGAGGGCTGTCCGGGATCGAGTCCTGCTCCGCGGATCCCCAACAGTAGCCCCTCGTGGGCGAGGTTCAACGCCGATGAGCCGAACCCTTGAAGAACAATCGGATGTGGCCGGAGCCGATCCCGGAAAAACTTCCCTCGCTCATTGGGGTTGATGCTGGCTGTATAGCCCGAAGATGATTTCGTGTTGTCCGGAGGTCGAGAGCGCGGTAAAAACGTTGATCTTATCCGCACTCGCGGTTTTCGAGGGCGCATTAACTGCTCGGTTTTTACCCCCCTATATAAGGAGGGGAGGGGGCCGGTCATTTTCAGCGCTCACCTCATTTCCTTTGTGATCTTCGGGTTTTCGCTGTTGTTTTCGCGGCTTCGATTTTCGACGCTACTTCCTTCCAGTCTTCGCAATCTTCTTAAGGTTTGTGGCTGATCGCTCTTCGGATTTTCGGATGGGTGCGCGATGATTCTCGTTGTAAAATTTTTCTTCGTACAACTTTCAGGTGCTTTTGATGGCTAGGACGAAGCAAACCGCCGCTCTCATCGACGAAGAGCCGGCAATGTCTGGCGAAGAGGCGACTTTCAGCCAGGAGGGGGCGATGTCTATTGATGGTGACGGTTCAGAGGAGCTGCTGGACTCGTTGCCTCAGGGCGAGATTGGTGCTCGTGATCCGGAGGATGTCTCCGGTAGGCGCGAGCCCGAAGTCCCGGAAGCTGTCGCTGGTGGCGGGTCCGGAGGCCATAAAGCTCCGGAAGACGTTCTGGTTGAAAAGATCTCGGCAGACGACGCGGAGGCCTCGGTTCCGGTTAAAGGTAAGAATTTTGAGGCTAATAGGGATTATGAGATTTATATCGAGAGTGCTTATGCTGGGGACTTCGGGAGAAAACGCTTTAAGTCCGGCGTTGACGCTGGATCTTCGGCTGCAGAGGGGGAGGGTACTTCAGGTTATGGTCATTCTTCGAAGGTTTCTGACGCCCGGATTCGGACACCTGCAGTTATTGACAAGACCTATCGCTTGAACCGCTCCCGGGTTGGCGAAGTCGAGCTAGCTATGTATGTTGAGAGGGGATACTTCGAGGCTGGAAGGGCACGCTGTCCAGGCGACGAGGAAATTCCGCAGCCCAAGGCTAATGAGGCTGTTGTTTTTCGGGATTATTTCGAGGCCGGTCTTCGGCTTCCTGCTCTCTTCATCCTTCAGCGAGTGCTTACGGCGTACGGCATTCAGATACATCACTTGACGCCCAACGCCTTCGTGCAACTGTCGAAGTTCATCTGGGCCGTGAGAACATTCAATGCGAAGGTGAACTACGAAGCCTTTTTGCGCTTCTTCAGTTGTCACTTGCAGAACAAGAAGGTGTATTATGACAACGATGTCCTGCTTCTTCAGTATGGGGTCTGCACTTTCCAACCGCGAAGCTTCAGTAAGAAGTCGAAGCTCGAGAAGGTTGCTTTGGTTACCGCTTCGAGGAATCGCTGGGACAACGACTGGGTTGACTACTGGTTCTACGCTGAGGTACCCAAAGGGGAGAATGATGATGGGTCTTCGTGCTATCCCCTGGCCAGCTCGCTGGTTCCTGCGGAGCCCATTTTCTCTCCTGCTTTCGCCGGCCGTGGCAAGACCTTCCAGCCTTGTTGTGATGCTTTCAAGAAAGCCTGCAAGGTCATCAGCGGCCGTACTGTGGTAGAGGAGTTCATTGCTGCTAGTGTTTGGCCTATGGAGGGTGGCTGGAAACCGGATGGCACCGAGAAAGTGAAGCTCGAGGAGCGCAAGTTCACTTACCGCTGCCCGAAGTTTAATGGGCTGAAAAGGCCTGAAGGTCTTCGGCCATTACAGTTTGTTGAGATGGTCGAGGAGTGCGCTAATCTGCTCTGCGATCCGTTTAGTGCTGCCGAAGCGTACGATGTGGAAAACGGTCTTATCCCGAAGCGCCGTATCAATCGGATCTTCGATTCGCTGAAGATCAGCTATGGTAATCACGCCGTGCCCTTAGGCAGAAAACGGCTCAAGAAAGGGGAGACGCCCGAAATTACGACGACGTCTTATATCAAGATGAGGGGCTGGGAAAAGAAAGCCGAAGCTCCCGCCGGCGGCGCTGGGTCTTCGGGTTCAGGTGCTGGACGAGGTCGGGCTCGAGCGGCTTCTCGTCCGCAGAAGGCAAGTGCTGTCGCTACGACGAGCACTGTGCTGGCCGAGCGCCGGAAGCGCAAGAGGGTCGTATCTCGAGGTTCGAAAAGCTCCGGAGTCTCGGGTGAAGTTCGAGGCGGGTCGAGTTCCCGCTTGGCTTCGGGGCAAACGGAATTTGCTTCGGGTTCTCGAGGTGAAGATGAGTCTGTGGCTGGTGGTGCCAGGTTGATTGGTTCAGGGAATGCGCCCGTTTCTCCTGGCTTGGAGGCGCTTTCCGAAGGCCAGGACGGGGTTCCCGTGATTGAGTTGTCTGATACCGAAGAATTGTTGGATGGTGCCAGCAGTCTTCGTGTAGATGTTGAGGAGATGCAGGGCACGGAGCCGGGTCGGAGCGCCATGGACATGATTGAGGACGATGTATTGGGCTCGACCGGCGTAGAACGGTCTGGAGATGCTGCGAGCTCCAGTGCTTCGGAGAGTTCTGATGGCTCGTCGTCTTCGGGCGACGATTCTGACTCGAGCTCCGACGCGGGGAGCTCGTACGGAACCACGAAGGATGCTAGCTCTCTCGGTGTTTCGCTGGCGGTGATGAGTGGCTTGAGGGAATACAATCCCGAAGGTCCTTGGACTTGTGGCCTTAGTTTTATTCGCTTTACTCTTTTATATATATTTTTTGTTCTCACGCTTTACTTGTGTTGCGTAGAGCTTCGGGCCACGCTGGAGGCGAATTCCGCTCCTAACCTCGCCGACTTACTGCTCCGGCAAGGCCAAATGGTAATTGGATTGGAGGGTTTTTCTTCGTTTGTATTGTTGACTTTTTGGTCTTTGTTAACACTTCGCTTGTTTGTCAGATTACGCAGGCGTCTCAGGTACTTCGGAAGAAGTTGGAGACTGAAGTGGGCTTCGGAGGTGTCCCCCCCGAGCTCGTCGCGCTTCGCGAGGAGAAAAGCTACTGGGAAGCGAAAGAAGCTAGCTTCGAAGAGGAGATCGCTCGCCTGAAGAAGGATCTCCAAGAGAAAACTGACTCCTTCGCCGCCTATAAGAAGGATTCCGAAAGGAAACACGCGGTGGTGCTGGAGAAAGTGGAGGACCGAAAGGCCGCTCTGGAGGAGACCATGAGGGCGGAGACCGAACGGCTAAGGTCGAAGGCTTCGGCTTTGTTTCGGTCTTATTCGGAGCTACTTGCTCGCTTCGGCCGCCAGCCTCGCCCTCTTCCCGCCGGAGACGATCTGACCCTCGATTCCTTTTTGACTTGGGTCGAGAGAGAGCTGCAGTCTGTGCCCAGCTTGGTGACGAACATGTGTGATCACGGGGCGAAGACCTGTCTCTATGCGCTTCTGGATATTCTGGCGAAGAGGAAGGTTGGCGATTTCCATGAACTTGGCTTCTCCACCTTCCCTTGCGAAGCTATAGAGGGTGCTGATCCTAACACCTCGGACAAGGGCGTTAGCGTTGTTGCGAAGCGCTTTTGGAGGTTTTATTGGAACAAGCACGGCTCCGCGGCCGCCAGTGCTAGCGCTGTTTCTCGCGCGCAGGAGGTGAGGGCTTCGAACGTTTTTGATTTTTTTCTTCCAGAGTTTTTATTGAGTTTAGTAACCATCGATCCTTCGCAGGCCAAGGAGAAGAAAAGGAAAGAGGTTGGAGGTCCCGCTTCGTCTTCAAATCCATCTTCGGCTGACAAGCAGGGGAAGGCGAAGAAGGCGAAGAGTGCTGCCGTTGCTGAAGCTTCTTCTGTTGCTCCTCGATCTGCTACCCCGTCGGAGCCTGTCGCGAAGGTTGCTGCAAGCGAAGATGCTTAGATCCTCGGGGCTACTGGGTTTTGTTTTTGTTTTGTAACTTGGTCTGTAATTTAAAGACGTAATACTGTGTGCAGGTCTCCGCAAAGGGGGCTGTCGTTGAACCTTTATGCTATCAAAACGGTAGGATTTGTGCTACGCGCGCCGCCCATCGTTTGGTTACGAAGATAATTGGCAATGACGATCTTGGTCGCTTCTGGGGTTACGTTTTCAATGAGTATTTTGCCGCTCGGGCCAAGGTGACTCAGTTGTTTCAGAGGGGTAGACGCCGGATGCTTCGGGGGCCCCCGCTGATCATCCCGAAGGTCGAGACTTCGGAGTCTGAAGAGATTTATGACGTTCCGTGGGTGTATGACGATAGCCGTGGTGATGGGCTAGCTGGGATGTTTCTTGAACTCTGAATTTCTGTTTTCGCTTTCGAGCTTTAGGTTTGTTTGTTGTTAGCGAAGATATAATTTCTGTGTTTGTTGTGAACTTTCGGAAAAACTTCCCTCCCCCCTAGCAATCGAGGGCGAGGTTGCTAACGCGAAGACTTTCACTTCTGAAAAACTTCCCTCCCCCCTAGCAATCGAGGGCGAGGTTGCTAACGCGAAGACTTTCGCTTCTGAAAAACACCCCTCCCCCCTAGCAATCGAGGGCGAGGTTGATACGCGAAGCCTTTAGCTTCGGAAAAACTTCCCTCCCCCCTAGCAATCGAGGGCGAGGTTGATACGCGAAGCCTTTAGCTTCGGAAAAACTTCCCTCCCCCCTAGCAATCGAGGGCGAGGTTGCTAACGCGAAGACTTTCGCTTCTGAAAAACTTCCCTCCGCCCTAGCAATCGAGGGCGAGGTTGATACGCGAAGCCTTTAGCTTCGGAAAAACTTCCCTCCCCCCTAGCAATCGAGGGCGAGGCTGATACGCGAAGCCTTTAGCTTCGGAAAAACTTCCCTCCCCCCTAGCAATCGAGGGCGAGGTTGCTAACGCGAAGCCTTTAGCTTCAGAAAAACTTCTCTCTTTTATTAATCTGGGGCGTTGATTGATACAACCGTGGTTCGGCTTTGTTACACTTCGTCTCTGCGGGTGCGGCTCCTGGTCCTGCTTGCGACTCCGGCGTTTACTGGTTTCCAAGGTTGCCTATTGTTTGGTAGGTACCTCTTTCTTGGGCGGTCTTGTTCTTCTTCGCCGGAAGAGATGCTGATGAACTCTGGTAACGCCTCTTCGTTTGGCGGCACGACCTCCAGCGGCTCCGGGTCTTGCTGGTATTGTTGAACTTCTAATCTTTGCTCTAAGTTTTGGTTTCGCGGGTGTTGGTTTTGGCTTTGGTTTTGCTGCGAAGAGCTCTCAGATACCCTCAGGTTCTTCATTGCTTGTAGGTATTTTTCTATGTTCTTTCTGGTTGTACCTTCGTCGCTCATTTTGTGATGTTGCTGGTGTGCTTTGTTGGTTTGCTCAAGGTGTGGTTTATATAGGAGCTGCCGTTGCTCTTCGCGGTGCCGAAGAGTCAGGTGGCTCTTACTGTGGGTACAGTCAGTAATATTGGAACTGTGTGGCTTTAGTTGTAGGTAGCTGTTTCTGATGAGCTAGATTCTTCGTACATGGTGGGTCACGGAGTCATGTGGCGCACTGCTGTGTGTCGATGATTTATTTGCCGCTTGGGCATTTCATTCTTCTCGAAGAATGTTCTCGCTTTACTGAGCGATTGCGAGCTTTCCTGCTTGAGGAATGACTCAGGATTTCTTTACCCTGATAAGCCGGAGAGAAACGCGTTTCTGCGTGATAGCGTAGGTTTACGCTTCGGGCGTTTTTGCCCCTGAGATATGGCGAACTCTCGATGGAGTTTGCATCGAAGTTGTGATGCTTGAGAGACAGATAGGGGAAAAGAGCTGCGTTGATTTGCAGAGGTTACATTGGGTCTCACCTCGTTAAAAACCTCACCCCCTGGACGGGGTTCCCCTGTGAGGAAAAGAGTATGAGCCCTTAGTTGCAGAATTTAAATCTAGGCTACAGCGAAAAGCAGAAGGACTTCGCTTATATTTCCGCGAAGCCCTGATATATTTGTTATGCGAAATATCTCTTGAGGTTGTCCGCATTCCATGGGTGCGGGAGTTCATTTCCATCCTTATCACAGAGATGGTAGGCTCCGGGCCTGTTGCTCTTGATGATGATGTAAGGTCCTTGCCATTTTGGCTCTAGTTTTCCCTTGCTCTCCGTTCTTGGGCTCCGGAGGATTTGTTAACCACCTTGCGGTCTCTCCATTTTTTTGTTTCGGCTTGATAGCTTTCTAAATTTTGGACAGCACTGACTCTGTCCATTTCCATCATGTCTTTCGATATTGCTATGTCTTCGGGGTTTATCTCATGAGCTTCGGCTCTTGGGCCTTTATACTTGATTTCTTCAGGTGTCATAGCTTCGTCTCCGAAGAGTAGCTTGAAAGGGGAGAATTTTGTTGCCCTTGATTCTGAAGTGTTGTGGGACCAGATTATCTTCGGCAGCTCATCTGCCCATTTTACTTTCTTCTGATTGAGAAGGCATTTTTTGACTCCTGTGAAGATTTGCTTGTTCGCATTTTCGACAGCTCCATTTGACTCCGGGTGATACACAGAGGCGAAATGTGCGGTTGTTCCGATACTTCGGTAGTATCCTTTGAACTCGTAGTTGTCGAATTGCTTGCCGTTGTCCACTGTTATCTCTTGAGGTACCCCAAAGCGGCACACTATGTTTTGCCAAAAGAATTTGCGTATTGTTGGCGCTGTGATGTTGACGATTGGTTTTGCTTCGATCCATTTTGTGAAATATTCCAGGGCAACTACCGCGAAGGTGTAGTTCCCTTGTGCAGCGGGTAGTGGCCCGACGATGTCGATACCCCATCTCTGCAGGGGCCATGTTGGTTGGATTACTTGTGTTGGCTGGGAAATACCGGAGAGTTTGCTTGCAAACTTTTGACAGGCTTCGCATTTTCTGACTAGGTCCTGGGCATCTGTGAAGGCGGTGGGCCAAAAGAATCCTTGGCGAAGGGCCTTGGAGCAGATGGATTTTGTTCCGGCATGGGCTCCGCAAATTCCTTCATGAATATCGCGGAGTACTTGGATCCCTTCTTCGCGGCTGATGCACTTTAGCAGGGGTTTGCTGATGCTGGATCTGTATAGCTGATCATTGAGTATAACATAGTTTCTTGCTCTTGCTTTCATTCTTTTTTCTTCAGTTTCATCTAGAGCTTCGTAGTAGTTCCGAAGGTAAGCCATTATAGGTGATCTCCAGTCTTCGCTTTGTATGATGTTTACGAGTTTGATTTCTTTCTCAGGCGTTTTTATCGAAGGTGATGTCAGTGTTTCGAAGAAAACGTCTGGCGGCAGGGGTTCTTTTCTTGAAGCTGCTCTTGCTAAGGCATCTGCTTCATGATTATCGCTTCGTTCCAGGTGGACGCAAGAGAAACCTCTCAAATGCTTCTCGGTGCTTCGGATTAAGTCCAGGTACTTGATCAGCTCTGGGTCTCGGGCCGTGAAGGTTTTGTCAATGTGGCTCTGAATGACTTTGGAATCGGTGTAAATTACAAAGTTGAGGACGCCCAAAGCTCTTAGCTTTCTGAGTGCAAGCAATACTGCTTCGTATTCTGCGATGTTGTTTGTGCACTTGTCGATTTCCTTGCTGAATTCAAGTCTAACTGCATATCTCAATTTGATGCCCGAAGGAGAGGTAAGGACAGCCGAAGCCCCAGCCCCTAAGTGACCCCATGCTCCGTCACATCTGATTTGCCATGGTTGCTCGAAGACTGGGCCCTCAGTGTAGGAGCTGGGCTCGGTCCAATCTGCTATGAAATCGGCAAGCACTTGTCCGTTGATGGCGCTTCTGCTTTCGAAGTCTACAACATGTTCAGATAGTTCCGCTGCCCATTTGGAGATTCTTCCCGATGCCTCTCTGTTGCCAAACATTTCTGACAGAGGTTGATTTGTAACCACTTTTATTGTATGGGCTTTGAAATAGTGCCTCAGCTTTCTTGAAGCCATTACTACTGCATAGGCGATCTTTTCGAGCTCTGAATAGAACAATTTTGAGCCGGAAAGGGCTTCGGAGACATAATAAACTGGGACTTGAATTTTTACTTCGATTCCTTTGTTGTTTGTCTTTGCTTGTGATTGGACCAGGGCCGCGCTAACTGCTCTGTGAGATGCGGCGACGTACAAATACAGTGTTTCTTTTGCCTTCGGGCTGGCGAAGGCTGTCATCTCTTTGAGATACTTCTTTAGGTCAGCGAAAGCTTTTCTTTGAGTTTCTCCCCATTCGAATCTTCCGGAGCCTTTTAACACTTGAAAGAAAGGGAGGCTCCTTTCGGCTGATCTTGAAATGAACCTGTTGAGTGCTGCAATTCTTCTGGTCAGCTTTTGTACGTCCTTGATGGAAACTGGCTCTTTCATGTTTAGGATGGCTTCTATCTTGTCGGGGTTGGCTTCTATACCCTTGATGGATACCAGGCAGCCGAGGACTTTGTCCTTGGAAACTCCGAAGACACATTTTTCTGGGTTAAGCTTGAGATTTGCTTGTCTGAACTTAGCGAATGTCTGAGCTAGGTGAGATATATGATCACTTCGCTTATCGCTTTTTACGACGATGTCGTCGACATATACGAGTACTATTGTTCCTTCCATCTCTTGCAATACTTCGGCAGTCATTCTGCAGAATGTTGGCCCTGCATTCTTCAACCCTTCGGGCATTCTCACAAAACAAAAGGTTCCGAAGAGGGTGATGAAACTTGTTTTCTCTTCGTCTTCTTTTCTCATGAAGATTTGATGATAGCCAGAGAAGCAGTCGAGAAGGGAAAGTAACTCGGCTTCTGCTGCGGCATCTACTATCTTGTCAATGCGAGGCAGAGGGAAATCATCTTTTGGGCATGCCTTGTTTAAGTCGGTGAAATCTACGCACATTCTCCATTTTCCGTTCTTCTTCTTCACTGGGACTGTATTTGCTAGCCAGGTGGGGTACTTGACTTCTCTGATGACCCCAGCATCTAGGAGCCTTTGGACTTCGGCCTTTACGGCTGCGACTCTGTCGTCTGACATTTTTCTTAACTTTTGCTTCTTCGGTTTGATCTTTGGATCAATGTCCAGCTTATGCTCAATTGTTTGCCTGCTTACGCCTTGGAGGTCTTTTGATGACCATGCGAAGATGTCTTTGTTTTTGCGGAGCAGCTCAATGAGTTCTTCTTCTTCGTTCTTCGGGAGTTGATCGCTTATTATCACTGCTTGATCTAGGATGAGGTCATCGAGCAGTACTCTTCTTGTTCCGTCCTTGTGGGTGATGCGAGGTTCTTCTTTGTCCAGCAACTTTTCTGGTACTAAGTGCTTGTGCCTTTCTTTTTTGTCTGGGTCTTCGCTTACGATATACACATTATTTTGGCTGGGGGTTATTCCCTTCTCGATATTCCTGGCTTCTTGCTGGTCCCCGAAGACTATGATGACTCCCTTTGACGAGGGCATTTTCATGACCAAGAATGAATTCGTGATGATAATATCGAAGGTGTTGATGACACCTCTGCCGAAGATGGCGTTGTATGGGTAATTCATTTCCACCACGTCGAAGGTTATGTGTTCGGTTCTGGGGTTTGACGTATCCCCGAAGGACACGGGCAGAGAGATTTTTCCCAGAGGGTTGATTCTTTTTCCTCCGAAGCCGTACAAAGGTGTGTCCATTGGTTCAAGGAGTTTCCTGTCCAGTTTTAGCCGGTCGAAGGTACTGGCGAAAAGGATGTCCGAAGAAGCCCCGTTGTCAACCAATATCTTGGTGACATCCCATCCGTAGATGTTTGTTTTGATGACCATGGCATCATTGTGCGGGTGCTTCTTGAGTTCGCAATGTGATAGATCTTCTTCGGTAAAGGTGATTGGCACGTGAGACCATTTTGTCTTTCTGATTGAAGCTGCGTTGAAAATTGTGTTTACTGCTCTGAAATAATCTCTTCGTTGTCTCTTTGACTCGAAGTCCGTCGAAGACCCTCCGGTGATTGGTAATATGGTGCCGAAGGATGGCAGTGGATCTGCAGGAGTCTGATGGATTGACTCAGTCTTCGGTGGAATTCTGGTGATGGGAGGTGGTGGTGGTAGCTCTTCTCGTGTTGTATAATTGTGCGAAGGTGATGGTAGCATCTTCGGGATGTGGTTTACTTGAGGTGCTGGCGAAAAGTTGTTTGGGTGGAAACTCGAGGGGTGAGGCATTGTGCCTTGATAGTGCTGATGGTAGACTGGAGTGATTTGCGGGTATGCAGGATTATATTGTGGTGATGGTTGCCAACTGTGATTTCTGGAGGTATTGTTGACAACTCGGGGTGGAGGAGTGGGTTGTTCCTTTGTTTTCATTCTTTCCAGGACTGTTTTGGTTTCGGGGCACTCTTTTGAGGTGTGTCCTTGGTCGGGTCCATGGAAAATGCAGTATGGTTTGCGAGGTTTGTTGGTATTTCTTAACGTCACAGATAAATCCGCAAGCGTACGGAGAATACCGTTGTAGAACTTCACCCGTGAGTATTCAAGGGTATCGTTATTTATATTATCCCAAAGGAACGGAGTGGAATTATCTACTAGTCTAGCTGGTCTAAGGACACGAGGAAGGATGGTGGGTATGGGTAGAGAGGATTCCTATGGATGAAGTTCTATCTGGAACAAGGAAGAGTAGACACCGCAGGGCTGTCACCACCTACCGGCAAACTCCCCTACTAGGACACGTGACACTAGGGCTATTAAGTCCCTAGGCCAGTCCTAGGGTCACGTGACAACAAGGCAATTAAGTCCTCGCTGCCAGACCGATTCCAAGAAGTCAATTCCCTAGAACAGAAAGGACTAAGCACAGCAGGGCTGTCACCACCTACTGGCGACCCTCTCCTAGGACATGTGACACCAGGGCTATTAAGTCCCTATGCCAGTCCCAAGGTCACGTGACAGCAAGGCAATCAAGTCCTCCCTGCCAGACCTATTCTAGTTCACAAGACTAAAGATAAATTCTGCCTCTAAATGCTTACTTGAATAGAACGATGATCATGCAAGCAAGTAAAGGAAGAACTTATACTAGAATAGAAACATACAATCCAAAAGGAGATCGAGAGTACTTACTTATAATGAAGATAAACGACGAACGAACGATGAACGAACGACGAACGAACGATGAGCGAAGAACGAACGACGAACGAACGAAGAACACTTCACTATAAATAAGTATCCTCCAAGATACAAGATTTGGGCCAAGTCCTCACAAAGGGAGAACTACCCTTCTCTCCTACCCTACTCTCTCCCTACTCTACTAGTGTACAAATGGCTCTAGGCCCTTGGGAGTGGAATGAGGCTCTCCTTCTTGTGTGTCCTTGAGGGGAGGGGGTACCCCTCTATTTATAGTCTTGAGTAGGTCGGTTTGGGGGCCTCCACCGCCTCAATGCACCGCCTCAACGCATTAAATGCAGGCAGAACCGACATCAGGAAGGCGGTGGCGACCAACCAGAGAAAGATGGGCCAGATTGGCCACTGTAGCAGGTCGGCCGACCTCACTGTAGCAGGTCGGCCGACCCCCCCTTGGCCCATTTGGCCTTGGGCTTTGGCCGAGGGGTCCTCCTTGATGTCTTGTTCAATGATCTTCGTGCATTGGCCCAAGTTGGTTGTGTTTTGTATGACTTTTGATCAATATCTTGTTGGGCTGCCTGTGCTAATTTTCTCGGAGTGATGTGTTGTGGCCTTCTTGATGTGAATTCCCTCCTTTTGATATGAAATGTACCTGCACTCACAAATTCACCAACACTCGTGGAAATCGTTAGTAATAAACTCCTACTACTATGTTTGGTGTTTATTTTATTTCTTTTATGCAGGTACTTGACGGTCAAAAGTGGTACTTAAGGACCGTCAACAACACCCCCACACTTGAGCCTTTGCTCGTCCTCGAGTGAAGGTGGAAGATTAAGATAAAGCATGACTTCCTATGGTATGATGCTAGCATACAAGTTATTCCAAGCCATACCTGCACCTGTGAACTTTGAAGTGGCTAACATGCTATCTTGGGCGGTTGAGGAATGGAACGGTCTTGATTCAAGTCATTCATACTCCTCTGTTGAGTAACTTGGGTTTTTGATAGATTTTCAAAAGAAAAATATAACTTGTACTCCTCAAATGATAACTCTCAGATCACTCAATGTGTATGATTCCTCACCAAGGCAATGGGTTTGCCTCTTTTCATCCTACTTCTACAAAAGGCTTTATGTGGAGCTTGGTAGGGATGAAAAGGAGCATACTTGCATTACTTATATTGCTAAGTCAAAGAGTGGATCCAAAAGAGAAAACAAGCCATACAATCTGATCAAGAATGTGCATGTGTGTGGATATGTGTATGGTGAATGGAATGAGGTGGAGTAAGATGGATACTCCTTGATGCGATGATGTCTCTCTCTTGATTGACTTTTATTTGAGAACATGGCTATCACTTCTTCTTCTTTTTTTTCTTTTTTTTTCTTCTCTTCTTTTTCTCTTTTTTTTTCACTTCTCTCTCTTTTTTTTTTCTATAGCCATGTCACTTTTGCCAGAATATTTGGAGAGAGACATCAACAACAAGTGATGGAGTATTTATTTGGTGGGTGGATGGATGGAAATGGTGTTGCTAACTTCCAGTGTAGAAGTTTATCATGTTTTATGGTGGTGGTGTATGTGCACAATCTTGATCAAGAAAGTATGACAAGCATCTCACAAGGGTCACACAATTTGACAAAGCTCAAAGCAATAGCAAGCAGTATTTTGTAGGGGTTTTCAATGTGATCATTATTTGGCTCTGGTATGAATATAAGACCATTGAGGAGTGCAAAGCTATTGATTTTAATTTTTTTCAAGATAAAAATCTCAAGCACTCTTTGCAGAAGAAGCAAGATTCCTATCATCCAACCATATCACACTCGCCAACAACTTAGATAAACATGGGTTCCTATGATAATGGTGTTCACAAGCAACAGGTGTGCAAAGCGAGGAATAAAGAATATGCAGGCCAACCAAACAGAAGCATGCATGTTTGTTGAGGGATAAAAAATTTGTTTTGTCATTGAGTTAAATTTCAGTGATTGAAGCAAGAAATTTATTTTAACTCAAGAATTGGAGAGTAGGGTATAGGATGCGCAAACCGTCGCATTAGATGAAGTGGAGACCAAGAGGGTTCATAGGATTGAACTTTGTCTTCTTGTGCCCGATGGCTCCACTCCTTTGCCTTTTGATTGGTGCGACATTGTGCATCATGTTGGTGGGAGATCTCTAATGTGTGCTTGATGAAGGACCAAGAGATCTCCCCCACACTTGTTCTTATTCCTAGCTTATTTATTCAAAATATATGTGGAAACAAAAGGACTCTACCGGGGTAAAAGACCGGGGAGCCTAAATTTATTGAATTTAGTAAAATAACTCAAGGCGCATGATATGTTGGAAAGGGAAATAAAAATGCCTAGTTTATTCAAACTATTTTTTTTTTCAAGTTTATGTTTTTATCATGTAAGGCGAAAGCAAAAGGATACAAGTTGCGATACAAGTTACCTTAGTGGAGGAGGGATCCTCTCCCACACTTGTTCTTTGCCCGTAGTCCTTGATTGGTGTCGATCCCCATGATATTGATCGGGCTTTGTGTAGCGTGGCATGATGTTGGTATGTCGTCTTTCTTCAACGCGTTGTTGAGTCGCTTGTCGGCCCTTTTCATGGCGGCACATAAGAGCGAAAACACAAGAGCAACTCGAGAACGGGTTATGTTAGTGTAAACAATGTGGATCACTCGTCGGTTGCTGCAAAGCTTCTTGATCGCAACAAAAGAATGCAAATAAAATCAAAAGAAAAAAAAGGGAAAACATTTTCTTGAACTTGAGACAAATGCAATGAAAACATGGAGAAATGTGAGCAAAAATTTTGTTGAGAAGGTGCTTAAGTAAAACGAGAAATGGAGCTGAAGATTCAAGCACTCTTCCTTCAAAAAGATGAAGTCCAACTTGGCACACAACTCCCCAATGGCTATGTGATAAGAAGTCAATGGGAGTTGTGCCAAAACCCCTCCAAAATTTTGCTCAAAACATTTTCCAACAGAAGATTGTCTCAAATTCATTTTACAAAATAGAAAACTCTTCTCTTTTTTTTTTATGCAAATGGCAGGTGGTTTGAACAATCCCAAACAAATGTTTGGACGATTCAAACATGCAAGAATGCAAGTGCAACTTTGTAGAAAAATCCAAATATGCATGTTGATGGAGAAATCAAATATGCAAAAGAATGCAAATATGAGAGAAGCAAATATGAGATAACTACCGATTATCCTGTCGGCAAGGGCATCATCATTTTAAGTCCGATGAGCAAGACTTTCCTCCATTCTAATCCCTGCAAAGTTAGTGCCGATATGCAACCACGAGATTTGCAATATTTGTGATAAACGAAAGCATCTACAACCAACCTAAAGAATGAGTAACAAAAGAGATAAACAAGGTGGTTGTAGGCCTCATGCGGGGTTTTGGCACTGAGGGGCGTGGGCTCTAGAGATTCATGGCATGAGCATGTTTCTTGTGGGTGTTCAAGAAAGAAGTTCTCAAGCTCATGCTTAGGATCATGTTTAACGGGCGATGACTCAAGAGAACTATCAAATGAGCATGTTTCTTGTGGGTTTTCAAGGAAGAAACTTTCATGCTCATGCAAAGGATCAAGTTCCTCTAGAGTTGATGCCTCGAGGAAGTCCATAGCCCAAGAGTTTTCCTTCTTAAGAGGTTCTTGATCACCAATAAGAATGGTGCACGGAGGGCTAGAGGGAAGAGGCTCAAGATAGAGCGATGGTGATGAGGATTGTTGGGCTAGGAATGTTTCTTCTTTTCTATCCTCATTTTGGGTGGAAAACCTCTCATCCTTATGTAGAGCAAGATCCAAAGATGCGAATGGGGATACAAACATCACTTGCTCAAATGGTTCATGATTAAGATGAGGTTTTGCCAAAGGATTTTGATAGCTCGTGCTGGTGAAAGGGGCATTCTCAAGAATTTCCTTCATGTCCTCCTTGAGAAATGGTTCTTTTAGAGGATTGGGAGGAGTAGGAGGCATCTTATCCCATATGTCGTTCGAGGTTTTTCCATAGTCTTCAATAATTTCTTCCTCAAACTCATACGGGAACTCAACAGGCGTAACATGGGACGTGGACAAAGAGGGGATGGATTCGGATGTTGAGGGTTCCTCGATGCTTGACACGACTTTCTCTTGGAGGGATTCACTAAGAAGACTGACGAAGGAATTATTTTCTGTGATCTGATCCAAGATGTTTCTTCCTTCGGTCGGTGTTTTAGAAGCAAAGGAGCCTCCAGCGGCGATGTCAAGATATAGGGCGGATTTCTTGTCTAAACCCATGTAGAAATATTGCAATAGCATGGGATCGGGGATAGACAAGTCTGGGCCAGTAAGAGTTAGCAAGGAAAACCTAACCCAGGCTGCACCTATGGACTCCTTCTCATTCTTCGAGAAATTCATGATTTCTAGCCGGAGAGTAACGATTCGGGATAAGGGAAAGAAGACTGAGCAAAATTTATCTCGGAGTTTTTCCCAGTCCCCATTCATGTTTCTGACGACAATCGTGTACCATTGTTCCGCTCTCTCACGAAGGGAGAAAGGAAACAACTTCCATTTCACGGTTTCTTGTGCCATGCCTTGGATCACGATGCATGAACACACTTGCTCAAACTCTCACAGATGGTGATATGGATTTTCTTGGTCAGCTCCAGAGAAGGGTCGGTTTTTGACCATGGTTATAAAAGTGGGGTGGATCATATAGCCGGATGTGGAAATGGGTTTGGAGGATGGTGGTGGCTCAAATGACATTCCCCTTGGAGCAGAGAAGGATTGGATTGTAGGTTCTGGCTCCATGATAAATGTTTTTTGGTATTTTTCAAGGAAGGGATAGGAATGATGGATGGTGAAAGATTGATGATGGATAAGAAATAAAAGAAAAAGGATAAAAGGATACAATACGAGGACCAACTAGGTTCGAAGATAAAAAGCAACTACCGTTCCCCGGCAACGGCGCCAGAAATGCTTGTTGGTATTTCTTAACGTCACAGATAAATCCGCAAGCGTACGGAGAATACCGTTGTAGCACTTCACCCGTGAGTATTCAAGGGTATCGTTATTTATATTATCCCAAAGGAACGGAGTGGAATTATCTACTAGTCTAGCTGGTCTAAGGACACGAGGAAGGATGGTAGGTATGGGTAGAGAGGATTCCTATGGATGAAGTTCTATCTGGAACAAGGAAGAGTAGACACCGCAGGGCTGTCACCACCTACCGGCAAACTCCCCTACTAGGACACGTGACACTAGGGCTATTAAGTCCCTAGGCCAGTCCTAGGGTCACGTGACAACAAGGCAATTAAGTCCTCGCTGCCAGACCGATTCCAAGAAGTCAATTCCCTAGAACAGAAAGGACTAAGCACAGCAGGGCTGTCACCACCTACTGGCGACCCTCTCCTAGGACATGTGACACCAGGGCTATTAAGTCCCTATGCCAGTCCCAAGGTCACGTGACAGCAAGGCAATCAAGTCCTCCCTGCCAGACCTATTCTAGTTCACAAGACTAAAGATAAATTCTGCCTCTAAATGCTTACTTGAATAGAACGATGATCATGCAAGCAAGTAAAGGAAGAACTTATACTAGAATAGAAACATACAATCCAAAAGGAGATCGAGAGTACTTACTTATAATGAAGATAAACGACGAACGAACGATGAACGAACGACGAACGAACGATGAGCGAAGAACGAACGACGAACGAACGAAGAACACTTCACTATAAATAAGTATCCTCCAAGATACAAGATTTGGGCCAAGTCCTCACAAAGGGAGAACTACCCTTCTCTCCTACCCTACTCTCTCCCTACTCTACTAGTGTACAAATGGCTCTAGGCCCTTGGGAGTGGAATGAGGCTCTCCTTCTTGTGTGTCCTTGAGGGGAGGGGGTACCCCTCTATTTATAGTCTTGAGTAGGTCGGTTTGGGGGCCTCCACCGCCTCAATGCACCGCCTCAACACATTAAATGCAGGCAGAACCGACATCAGGAAGGCGGTGGCGACCAACCAGAGAAAGATGGGCCAGATTGGCCACTGTAGCAGGTCGGCCGACCTCACTGTAGCAGGTCGGCCGACCCCCCCTTGGCCCATTTGGCCTTGGGCTTTGGCCGAGGGGTCCTCCTTGATGTCTTGTTCAATGATCTTCGTGCATTGGCCCAAGTTGGTTGTGTTTTGTATGACTTTTGATCCATATCTTGTTGGGCTGCCTGTGCTGATTTTCTCGGAGTGATGTGTTGTGGCCTTCTTGATGTGAATTCCCTCCTTTTGATATGAAATGTACCTGCACTCACAAATTCACCAACACTCGTGGAAATCGTTAGTAATAAACTCCTACCACTATGTTTGGTGTTTATTTTATTTCTTTTATGCAGGTACTTGACGGTCAAAAGTGGTACTTAAGGACCGTCAACAAGGTTCTTGGTTTCTTCCTTTGCCTCGTCCCCTTCCTCTTCCGTTTCTTCCTCCTCTATAACTGTTAGACTCCGAAGGCGCTTCCGTCTTTGTGCTGTCGATCTGGTTGATGTATTGGGCTTGCTGTTCGTCTTTGTTTCGCCTTCTCGAGGTGTTCCAGTCTGGTTGGCTTCGTTGGTTGTTTGACTTCGCCGCTTGCTTTTGACTGTTTTCAGTTGCTTTTCGTCTTCGATAGTCGGAATCAGCTTTGTTGTACCTTGCTAGCTCTGTGTATAGGTCTTCGATAGTCGCTGGAGTGTTCATTGTCAAATGCGTCGAACAAGGTCCGGCCCGAAGCCCTGCGATTGCTGCATCAATTGCTGAGCTATCTTCCACTTCTGGGGCCTGAGATCTTAGTTCTACAAATGTTCGAAAATAGTCTTGAAGGGGTTCCCGCTCTCCTTGTACGCAAGCCCGCAGCTCTTGAGCTGAGACGGTTTTGCGTAGGAAGCCTTGAAAGTTTTGGGTCAACTTGTCCCTTAGATTTTCCCACGAGTATATTGTGCCTGGGCGAAGGGTTGAGTACCAATCCAGCGCCAGACCCTCGAGTGCAGTGATGAGCTTTTTGGCTAGAACGATGTCGTTTCCGCCAGCGGAGGAGATTGCAGCTTCGTAGCTCATGAGAAATTGTCTTGGGTCGAAACGGCCATTGTATCTCGGGAGAGGTATTGGCTTGTACGAAGTGGGCCATCTCGTGAGTTGAATGCCTTCGGACAGCGGTGAGCTTTTGTCAAATTTGCTGATTATCCCTTCGGGTCTTGTGATGTTATGGCTTGGTCTTGCTATTCTTCTAAACACTTGGTCTTGCTGTTCAGTATTTTGCTCTTGCATTTCCCGCAATTCTTCTTCTAGTTGAACGATTGAGGCCTTCGCTTCTTCGATTCTGCTTTGGAGTCTTGTTTTCGAATGTTGACTGGCCTGTTCGAGGCGAGCGCTTCGTATTTCTCGGAGTCTCTTCAAATGTTTCTGCAACTTGAGGAGGGCTCTGTACTCTTGCTCTTGGTCTTCGTTTCTTGCTCGCTCTTGTTGGGCATTGCAAGTCTCCGGGTTGTCGAAATTGACCCTTGTGTTGTCGAACTGTTCCCAATCTTCATCCGTATCAGTGTCAGTGTCCTGCGCGAAAGGGGGTTCTTCCGCAGGGATGATTTGCTTGTTGGCTGCCTCTCTTATGCGGTTGTCTTCGCCGCAAGGGGCATTGGTGTTGGTATTGGCTTGGGCTTCCCCGGTGCGGAGCGGTGTTTCTCCTTGGGGTGTCCTTGCCGCGTTTGATCTTGTTGTTGGCCCGGCGGGTAGCTGTGGCTGCGGGGGTGGCACTGGGTCTTCTTCCGAAGCCCCTTGCGCAACCCTCGCCTTTTTAGGTGGCATTAGGGCTTGTTCTTCGTGCTAGAACCACGGTGGGCGCCAAATGTTGGGATTCTTCGTAAAGAAAGCCCAGCACCGGGTGAAGCACGGAGAAGAAGCGTGAGAGAGAGAGGTGGCTTCGCGTGCTTCGAAAGGACTCTGCGCAACACGAAGCCTAGACTATTGCATTCATAATCATGTTACATCACAAAGAGTCCACCCCGTCTCCATTGCACGGGAGGGGGTATTTATACCGTGATCAGGAATTACAAATCGATGCCTAAACTACCCCTGATCACGGAGAATAATATACAGGATATTCGGTACAAAAATGTCCGGAGGGCACAATAGTCTTTTGCCATCTTCCTGTCGAGGGTACATCAGAAACCCTAGCTGCTGACGCACTTGTCCTCCGGGCCCACCCGTAGGTCTTCGGGCGTACGCGAGGCACTCAGCCGAGCCTCGTCCGAAGTCCATAGCCTTGGCGCGGCAGCGACCCTTCGGACGATGGATCCGCCCTTCGTGCCCTGCAGCAGGTCCCGCGGATCTTCGGGCGTGCGCGAGGCGCCCCTCCGAGCCTCGTCCGAGGTCTTGAGTCTTTGGACGCCGAAGACCCTTCGGGCGCTCGGTCCGCCGTTCGCGCCCAGCGTCAATCCCTGCGGAAGGAAATACAGACGACACACGGAGGGTAACTTGGTTAGCCTGGTTAAACCCTTCGGGTACAAAGAGGGCTGTCCGGGATCGAGTCCTGCTCCGCGGATCCCCAACAGGCGGTACGACAAGGATGCAGAAGTATCCAAGTCCTTCCGTCAAAAAAAAGGCGAAGCAATCACACATAGACAGCGGAAAGCACGACCCAAGCCACAGGCAGACTTGAGAAGCAGAACCGAAAACCAAAGCGTCGTCGTCTCCTACGAAGACTTCTGCTACTAAAAACATCAATCGCAAACACGTGAGTACATAAGGTACTCAGCAAACCCTAACACGAGGGGTAAGTATATGCAAGGGTATAAACAAGGATGAGGCTGAGGTTTATCATATCGGCGGAAAGCCAATTTTGTGCAAGGGTTGTTTTTGAAAACAAAACAGTTCGCAAACTACAGTCAGGTATGTCATTAGATATAGTGGGGTTGGTTGGCCCTGGGGGAGATGCAATCCATCTCGCCAGTTCCCAAATTTTAATGCTGGCAGGAACCAGCGCACGGCCCCACGCCGGTGTCTTCCAAAAACACGCCAAGGGTAACTCACACAGGAAAGACTAATCATTGTGTGGCCATAGCTTTCGCGTTGTCCAATACTGTGGAACACGGCTATCCGGATAGATTCTTATCCTCTGCAGAGGTTGTACACTTTCCCCACAAGGTACACCAGTCCTCCCCGATATCGCGGTTTGGACTGGTATACTAATGGTTCCGTACCTACTTGGCGTCACCACGGCACCACCACGGAAAAACACCAACCAGGGGCTCCCATCATCATATAATAGAATGGCCACAGGCCAGAATTGTCTTCACATGCCGGACTCGACGCCAACCTCGTCGAGCCTTCTCCTGGCTTCCGTTTGCCACTCCAGCCTCCTGATGGGTACCGGGTGAACGCTATAGTAGGGTGTGGTTCCAAACCTTTCCTATACAAGGCTTGTGGTTGTACGAGAGGTGCTAGGCCAGGCGGCACATGAACCGGTCCTTATACGACCGAATCAGGCATCTTCAATAGCCAATCCTCACAAGGAAGGGCGTCCCAGAGATAGCCTCCCCACTGAGGACTACCTCGCCTGATCCCGCCAAAACATTCCCTCACTAGGGGTTGCATTTTATCACCAAACCCACCCATTTTCACATTTACACACACCACCAAGACTCACGCATTTTAACACAAAAGCATGTGAGCAAGATTAATTAAACACATGGTGAAAGTCCTAAGCGGCAAAGCAATCCAACATATCATTAAGTAATTTAATGATGTTGGTTCTTAGGGTTAACAAGGAATTAGGATAAACAAGATCAAGGCATGGCAATCAAGCATTACTTAGGTCCTTCTAGCATTTAAATCACCTTTAAATACCATGCATGTTTATTTTAAATCAGGCTCTAGATAGGATTGTTTTGCAATCATGGGATCAACATGATCAAAGGGAGTTAGGGCTTGCCTGATAATCGCTTTCCTAATCTTTAAGTTCTGGGTCTTCGGTCTTTTCTGTCGAAGTTGATGCCTTCGAGTCATTTCTTGAAGCTCGTATCTTTCGACGGGTCTTGATATAAGATTCCTCGACGAGTGCTTGGATTCTTCTGGCTCTTCCTCGATTCTCGCGTAATCTAACGCATAGAAATACTACGTATAAATAAACTACCGCAAAAGAAAATAAAGAGCGAAAAGAGCCGAATAAGATTCAATTAACTCCAATAAACTCGATAGAAAGCAAATGAAGAACAAAAGACTCAAAACAAGGATGATGCATCCAGTTTTACTTGTTCAAGGTTTTATTACCTTAAAAGGCAATTAGGTGCAATGAGAGATGCTAAACACGAAGAGGAGAGCATGAATGTATGAAGTGACGGGGACAGCATGTGTACGTGTTCTTCGTACATTCGTGGCACTAGCCTTCATACAGGTAGCAACCTACGTAAAGGTTCATGCAACACTTGTACGAAGTACGAGGTGTGTCAGTTTAGGGCTCCTATACCTTATATCATTAACTAATGATGATTTAGCTATTAATTACTTACTAGATTGATTAATTACTAAGACTAAGCTATTGTTGATTAAGTTGGTTGTCACGCGTCAGGCGCATGACGATTGTACGTGTACGTGAGCATGTATGACATGAATGCACGACTGCAGATAGAACATTAAGATCAAATAAAGACAACTGGCAATTAGAATAACAACGAATTAATAACTCCAATAAGATCCAACAAAAAGGGCACTTGTAACAGAGGACGACGAAATGATAAGGTTTGGTAGGATTTGGTGAGGGCTTTGGAATAGGTGCTGCAGGCATTGCTGGATTAGGTTTGATTGAGCGATGATTGATCAAGGCTAGGTTTGGAGTTTGGATTTGTGATATAAAGGAGGGTACGGGGTTTTAAGTGAAACGACACGAGAGATTGCTTGGTTTGAAGCGATACAATATAAAAGGTTTATTGCTAATAGGTAAAGGAGTGGATATGTAAGATAGGAATAGAGCGGGGTGTGTGTTGTCGTGTGGAGGGTACTAGATAACTAGCATCACAGGATTGGTTAGGTTTTGGATAAATAATGATTGCGACGTGCGAGACATCGCATAACGGCCGGAAAAAGAATATAATATGTGAGATGGTTTTAGGGCATTGATGATGTCTAGGCATAGTGTGGGGTTCCAAGAATAGTACCGTGAGGTACTTCACGTTTCTACGAATGCGTGAACGCAAGAATCGCCTAGAACGGAGCTATGGTTGAAGAGATATGGGCATTTGAAGTTCTGGGGTTTGATTGTAATTATAAAAAGGTTTTAGGGGCTTAAAGATAATTACAGAAAGTTCTAGGGACCTTTCTATAATTAAAGAAAAGGTTAGGGACCTTGGTGTAAAAGATAGGGGCTGAAATATAATTAAAGAAAAGTTTAGGTACTTTTCTGTAAAAAGGAAGGGCTTAAACGTGATTATTTCAAAGGTCAGGGGCTTATCTGCAAATTGTATAGGGCCCGGGAATTTTCCGGAATTTGAGAATTATTTTTCTATTGAAAAACTCGTGGACCGAGTCTATGGTCTCGTGGACCGGGTCCACGGTTCGGTGCACGCGGTGTTTGGTGGACCGCGGCGAGGCGCGCGGCCGCGGGTGGCCGGAGAGCTCGCCGCCAGCGCGTCGAGCTGACGAGGGGTGAGGGGACCTCGTCGCGGAGGACGAGAGGGCGATGGCGGAGCTGTGAGTGGCGTGTGTCGTCGACGGGGAGCGGTGGGGTGGTTGCGGTGGCTCGCCAGAAAGCGGCGGAGCTCCGGTGAGCAATGGGAATGGGTTGCGCGCGCGGGAAAAGAGGGAAAAAGGAGAGCGCGGAAGAGAGAGAGAAGCTCGGGGAGCTCACCTCGGGGTGCAGCGAGGCCGGGGAACAGCGGAGGGCGGCCGAAACCGGAGGAGAGGGCGACGACGAGGAGCTCGTCGTCGATCTCCTCTCTCGGGCCTCGGCTGGGCGTGCGAGGAGTAGGCCGAGGGAGAGCATGCCTCGGGGGTGCTCGGGCAAGAGGAAGGAGAAGGGGACGCGCTCGCATGGCGGCGGAAGTGATCGCCGGAGAGGAGAGAGGACGAGGGAGAGAGAGGAAAGGGGAAAGGGCTCGGTGGCGCGGAGGAGAGGAGGAAGAGGGGCGCGGTGCAGTTTTCAAGGGCGGCGGTGCCGTGGCGGCCAAGGAGGCGGTGGCGTAGCCGCCATGGTTGCGCCCGACACTGCGGCATGGGCGGCGGCGTGACGATGCGACGGGACGACGGAGGAAGACGACGCAGTGGCGGGGCCCGCGTGTCGGCGACTCGGCGCGGAGTGGATGGGCTGGGCCGGGAGTGACGGGCGCGGCCCAGGGAAAATGGAAAAGAGAAAGAGGAGGGAGAGGAGATGGGCTGGGCCAGCGCGAGGTGGAGCTGGACCCGGGAGAAGAGAAAAGGAGAAAGTCGGCCCGGTAGAGGTTAAAAAGATTTGATCTTTTCTGGAATTTGAATTTGAAGGAATTTCAAATTCAAATAAAGACAAAGATTGATCAAACACTCAAAACAAATCAAATAAAACACAGAATTGTATATGGTAAAGTTTTATGCAAGTTTAAAATTCAGAAATTTGAAAATCAACTTGGGATTTAATCCTACTTTGATTTTATTTGTTGAAAATTCAAAAGCTTCCAAATGTTAATACATTTTTAAATGAAGGCAAACACTTGAGCACAAGTTTTATATTTCAAAAATTTTCATATTCAAACTAGATTTAATTTATTTAGTGAATTTTATTTTGAAAATTCATTTCAAGGTGAGAGGTTGGACAAAAATTTTAATTTGGAGTGATTTTTATTCCTTTTTATTTTTCTTTTCTCCTTTTCTTTTTGGCTCCAAATGTAGGGGTGTTACAGATCTACCCCACTTAAAAGGAATCTCGTCCTCGAGATTCAAACGGTCCTCTGGATGGCGCGGAACTCCTCTTGTGTCTTCTTGTTTGGCGGTTGTAACCTCCAAAATTTCGTCGAAGACTTCCTGACGTCGCGAGCTTCGACAGCAGATTTTCTTCAAGGTCGGTGGACTTCGAACTGCGGATGGACATGATTGAGCTTCTTACTTCTGAAGATTTTCGATGCCGGTCGTTTTTGCAGAGGATGGCTGGCCTAAGGTTTTGGGTCTTAAGGCTTTTAGGTTATCCAGAAGAAAATCCTACCCCACTTAAAAGGATTTTCACTTGGGTTACTCTTGTTGATGTCGTGTAGCCATTCCAGGTCTTAGCTGTCTTGGGGCATTCTGAGCGGCAAAGTCGTTAGCTTATTTTTCAGCCTTTCTTGTGAAGGAAACGATGATTTCTGGAGTTTCCAGAATCCAAGCGAGGTATGGCATGTTGATCGACTTTGTAAGCTTCTCATGTGCTATGAAGTGTTGTCTCTCTTTCTGATATGTTGGCACTTTCTGTATACACAGGACCATAATCCTTCTATCTCATCATAACAATACAAAGGCTTCTGTAATCAATAACCATTATGGAGCATTTACTTAGTCCATCGTAGGAGAGATTTTCCATCTTTGTTGCCTTAGAGGTGGGGTACCTACCCCACTTAAAATCCTTGACCTCGGGTTACTTTTGTTGGTATGCAGGGCTTAACCACCTTTTGAGTGCATATTCCATTAGCAGGAACTTTCTATTTTTATTGTAAAGACGGCCAGTGGACTGTTTCCAAAAGACACGCCACTGGATTATTCTGATATTGATATTACTGGCACAACTCCTTTTCAAGGGTCGTCTCGGTGTACTTACGTGGAACATTGGGATCCTTTATGTTATATGCCCGATTTTTGTGTCTCATGACTCCATCTTTAAAGTTGATTAGATCTTACTGTCCAGAAACGATTCGACACCGGAGGTGCTCAACTAGCCTGGCTTGACAAAGCGGGATTTAGCCACTTGACTTCTGATAGTAGCTCAGGTTGCCATTTTGCTTGTTGATGTGGTTGCAGTGATTATTGCGATCCAGTGCATTTATCACTACAACGATCTTTTCAAATACTTTTTTTTTTAATCCATCCAATTTAGGACCAAGGGATTATGTATTTTGTCACCATTCCTTGTACTGTTGTCCTCATTTGCCAGAATTTTATCATCCCTTGACCTTGCAAGTCATGGTATCTTGCTTCCAATACCATATATCTATGCTGAAGATCGTAACGAGTGACAAGGGATATCTCGAGTACGTCTTCACCTCAAAACTTCGATTGATAGTACTCGAATCCGTAAGTCAATCTTGGGGACAACTTGGCCTTCTTTAACTGGTCAAACAAGTTATCGATCCTGGGCTGTGGGTATCCATTCTTGATGTAACCTCATGATATGAATTGTAGTCAAGGCACATTCTGTCACTTCTTGACAAACCAAACAGGTGATAATCAAGGAGAAAACTTGGTTGGATGAAATATTTCTCTTGTAACTTTGCTTATGGTTCCTTGAATTCTGCTGGTTCATTGGCTGCCATCCGATAGGAACTCTTGGGTACTGGGGATTCATCCTGAATTTAGCTTAATGAGGAACTCCTTTCTCTTCGTCAGGTAACCTTCTGGGTGACTCATCTGGCAGACATCTGACCATTCATGTTGCTTGCCAGGTAGATAACTTTTGGTTTAGTTGGTCCACATTCCACTTTAGTCCAAGTCATTGGCGATCTTTCTCAAGTCTCTTTTGGGACATTTCTGAGGTAACATTTGTAACCAACAGGTCTTGTCAATGCTATCATCGACAGATGACTTGAGCCTCATTCTTGGCGAAGTTCTCTGGCGGTGAGGGTTTTATGACTTGCAGCAATTAATTCCTGTTACTTGGTCAATACAGGGTTTTGGATTATGAGCTGGGTCAATTGTGATGGTGGCTGAAACTTCTTGCCATTATCTCGACTATCATTTGCTTCGCTTCCTTAGTTAAGCTATTCTTTATGAGTTGTCGTTTAACAAGTCACTAACATTTTTATTCTCTTTAGCACTGCCTTATGCAAACTTTATCATTTGTCTGTGATCCTTAGCTGTTGTTGGCCAAACTGTTGACTGGTCTCAACTCGGCGCTGAAACCTCTTTGACGGTGGGTTTCCTTGGGTAGGGGTTTGGGTATAGGTTAAGAGAGGGATTTTAGCACTAAGCTGCTATTAACCTTTAGTTTTTGTTGTTATGATGTTTGGTTTAATTAGGAGCACTCAACCAAAGAAACACGGAGCAAGGATCAACAAAATCATCGAATCACACAATCAACCTGATTTATTTGTTGTGGGCTGAGGTGTTCACGTGCTACAAACGAGGGTTAAGGCTTAAGGGTGGATATACTATCGATTCTTCCACTGACATCAGAACTCGACCAATAGTCCTTGACCAAAAAGAATCGATGGGGTCATATGACTTGGTCGGTTAAAAGGAAAACTGTTCTCTGCATCTTTGCGTTAGAAAGGAGCTTCATGTCCTCGATCTTTTGGTGTTGTTTGAGTAAGTGTCGTATGATCATTGAAGTCTTTGGAGCTTTTCATCTTTCCAACTCAGCTTGTACTAGTGGTAATTTGTATCCACATTTTTGTCAGGACAACACTGACACCTTTTCCTTACTCATAAAAGGGATGTACAACTCTAATTCAATCCCTTTGATCGGGACCTCAAGGTACCTTACAAGTACTTCCATTATTATACATGAGTGCTACTATTCTTGTATGAGGGTGACATTCTTCCAAGATGCTGAGCGAGGCTCTGAATCAACCTTCATAAAGAACTTATTTGGAGAAGGTCTGGTACAAGTCGCATAACTGCGTTTCCGCAGGCGTCTTATTGACTTAGGGGTTACAGTTTCCAATAATAATCATTGCCACCTTGGTTTCTCTTTCTGAGGACTTCAGGGACGCATATATTACTTGGTTATGGTCGTGACGCGCATTGTCTAGTTGGTAAAGGGTAGGCTCTTGTCTGTAGTAAGGACAGCTGATTACCATGTGTCCTCGTTCTCTACAGTAGTAACATAGTTTTGTCATCTTGGCTTTCTTACATGTAGCTTGACCAGATGCCTGACGCTTGTTTTTTCTTTTCTTGTTGTGGTTCTTGCTAGCCTTCCTGGGCTGCAGAGCTTTCTTAAGTTTGGTGACTTCTTTACAGATCTTCTTCATTGACTCTTCCAGACCATTCAACCTTTCAAGTAATCCGACGACGACAGAAGTTGATGTCAAATAGGTGTTATCCATGTCATTCCATGTTTCCTGTCTCTCTGGCTTTTCCTGTATTGAGAATCCAATCTTTTCTGGTGATACTGGTAGTTGAGGTAGATCATCGTCCATGTCAGTCGCTGCAGCTCTTGCTTCACCGTTTGGTTGATACGGAGGACAATCATCAAACTCGTGTCCGGGGTCTCGACAGTTGAAGCATGTCATCCGTGATCTAGTGCCTTGAGTTGCATTGATCTTGTTCTCTTTCTTAGGAACCATGTCTGGGGCGCGGTACACCTGGTACGATACGTTCTCCACTTCTATGATCACGTAGTCGTGGTTGTCCATTTGTTTAAGAGCTTCTGCACTCGGACACGTCTGAATGAGTCTCTTTCCTTACGGTCGAGGGAAGCAAGGGGTTTTTAAATAGAAAAGGGAGGGTTATATGAAAGATTTTGCAATTAGTTTTGAAAATAGTCTTTTTCGAGCACGACAAATCCTAGGTTTTCATTCTACGGTCAAGTATTGCTCTGATACCACTCTGTCGTACCCCAACTCTGGAGCAATCTGTGCATCATGTATGAGTCCCTGGATCAGTAGCTGATACGCACAGGAACACAGATATGGTAATCAAAAGTATACTTCGAATAGGTAAATCGATATAGTACCTGATATAAAGAGCCTTTAGTGGCGGTACGACAAGGATGCAGAAGTATCTAAGTCCTTCCGTCAAAAAAAAGGCGAATCAATCACACACAGACAGCGGAAAGCACGACCCAAGCCACAGGCAGACTTGAGAAGCAGAACCGAAAACCAAAGCGTCGTCGTCTCCTACGAAGACTTCTGCTACTAAAAACATCAATCGCAAACACGTGAGTACATAAGGTACTCAGCAAACCCTAACACGAGGGGTAAGTATATGCAAGGGTATAAACAAGGATGAGGCTGAGGTTTATCATATCGGCGGAAAGCCAATTTTGTGCAAGGGTTGTTTTTGAAAACAAAACAGTTCGCAAACTACAGTCAGGTATGTCATTAGATATAGTGGGGTTGGTTGGCCCTGGGGGAGATGCAATCCATCTCGCCAGTTCCCAAATTTTAATGCTGGCAGGAACCAGCGCACGGCCCCACGCCGGTGTCTTCCAAAAACACGCCAAGGGTAACTCACACAGGAAAGACTAATCATTGTGTGGCCATAGCTTTCGCGTTGTCCAATACTGTGGAACACGGCTATCCGGATAGATTCTTATCCTCTGCAGAGGTTGTACACTTTCCCCACAAGGTACACCAGTCCTCCCCGATATCGCGGTTTGGACTGGTATACTAATGGTTCCGTACCTACTTGGCGTCACCACGGCACCACCACGGAAAAACACCAACCAGGGGCTCCCATCATCATATAATAGAATGGCCACAGGCCAGAATTGTCTTCACATGCCGGACTCGACGCCAACCTCGTCGAGCCTTCTCCTGGCTTCCGTTTGCCACTCCAGCCTCCTGATGGGTACCGGGTGAACGCTATAGTAGGGTGTGGTTCCAAACCTTTCCTATACAAGGCTTGTGGTTGTACGAGAGGTGCTAGGCCAGGCGGCACATGAACCGGTCCTTATACGACCGAATCAGGCATCTTCAATAGCCAATCCTCACAAGGAAGGGCGTCCCAGAGATAGCCTCCCCACTGAGGACTACCTCGCCTGATCCCGCCAAAACATTCCCTCACTAGGGGTTGCATTTTATCACCAAACCCACCCATTTTCACATTTACACACACCACCAAGACTCACGCATTTTAACACAAAAGCATGTGAGCAAGATTAATTAAACACATGGTGAAAGTCCTAAGCGGCAAAGCAATCCAACATATCATTAAGTAATTTAATGATGTTGGTTCTTAGGGTTAACAAGGAATTAGGATAAACAAGATCAAGGCATGGCAATCAAGCATTACTTAGGTCCTTCTAGCATTTAAATCACCTTTAAATACCATGCATGTTTATTTTAAATCAGGCTCTAGATAGGATTGTTTTGCAATCATGGGATCAACATGATCAAAGGGAGTTAGGGCTTGCCTGATAATCGCTTTCCTAATCTTTAAGTTCTGGGTCTTCGGTCTTTTCTGTCGAAGTTGATGCCTTCGAGTCATTTCTTGAAGCTCGTATCTTTCGACGGGTCTTGATATAAGATTCCTCGACGAGTGCTTGGATTCTTCTGGCTCTTCCTCGATTCTCGCGTAATCTAACGCATAGAAATACTACGTATAAATAAACTACCGCAAAAGAAAATAAAGAGCGAAAAGAGCCGAATAAGATTCAATTAACTCCAATAAACTCGATAGAAAGCAAATGAAGAACAAAAGACTCAAAACAAGGATGATGCATCCAGTTTTACTTGTTCAAGGTTTTATTACCTTAAAAGGCAATTAGGTGCAATGAGAGATGCTAAACACGAAGAGGAGAGCATGAATGTATGAAGTGACGGGGACAGCATGTGTACGTGTTCTTCGTACATTCGTGGCACTAGCCTTCATACAGGTAGCAACCTACGTAAAGGTTCATGCAACACTTGTACGAAGTACGAGGTGTGTCAGTTTAGGGCTCCTATACCTTATATCATTAACTAATGATGATTTAGCTATTAATTACTTACTAGATTGATTAATTACTAAGACTAAGCTATTGTTGATTAAGTTGGTTGTCACGCGTCAGGCGCATGACGATTGTACGTGTACGTGAGCATGTATGACATGAATGCACGACTGCAGATAGAACATTAAGATCAAATAAAGACAACTGGCAATTAGAATAACAACGAATTAATAACTCCAATAAGATCCAACAAAAAGGGCACTTGTAACAGAGGACGACGAAATGATAAGGTTTGGTAGGATTTGGTGAGGGCTTTGGAATAGGTGCTGCAGGCATTGCTGGATTAGGTTTGGTTGAGCGATGATTGATCAAGGCTAGGTTTGGAGTTTGGATTTGTGATATAAAGGAGGGTACGGGGTTTTAAGTGAAACGACACGAGAGATTGCTTGGTTTGAAGCGATACAATATAAAAGGTTTATTGCTAATAGGTAAAGGAGTGGATATGTAAGATAGGAATAGAGCGGGGTGTGTGTTGTCATGTGGAGGGTACTAGATAACTAGCATCACAGGATTGGTTAGGTTTTGGATAAATAATGATTGCGACGTGCGAGACATCGCATAACTGCCGGAAAAAGAATATAATATGTGAGATGGTTTTAGGGCATTGATGATGTCTAGGTACAGTGTGGGGTTCCAAGAATAGTACCGTGAGGTACTTCGTGTTTCTACGAACGCGTGGGCCCAAGAATCGCCCAGAACGGAGCTATGGTTGAAGAGATATGGGCATTTGAAGTTCTGGGGTTTGATTGTAATTATAAAAAGGTTTTAGGGGCTTAAAGATAATTACAGAAAGTTCTAGGGACCTTTCTATAATTAAAGAAAAGGTTAGGGACCTTGGTGTAAAAGATAGGGGCTGAAATATAATTAAAGAAAAGTTTAGGTACTTTTCTGTAAAAAGGAAGGGCTTAAACGTGATTATTTCAAAGGTCAGGGGCTTATCTGCAAATTGTATAGGGCCCGGGAATTTTCCGGAATTTGAGAATTATTTTTCTATTGAAAAACTCGTGGACCGAGTCTATGGTCTCGTGGACCGGGTCCACGGTTCGGTGCACGCGGTGTTTGGTGGACCGCGGCGAGGCGCGCGGCCGCGGGTGGCCGGAGAGCTCGCCGCCAGCGCGTCGAGCTGACGAGGGGTGAGGGGACCTCATCGCGGAGGACGAGAGGGCGATGGCGGAGCTGTGAGTGGCGTGTGTCGTCGACAGGGAGCGGTGGGGTGGTTGCGGTGGCTCGCCGGAAAGAGGCGGAGCTCCGGTGAGCAATGGGAATGGGTTGCGCGCGTGGGAAAAGAGGGAAAAAGGAGAGGGCGGAAGAGAGAGAGAAGCTCGGGGAGCTCACCTTGGGGTGCAGCGAGGTCAGGGAACAGCGGAGGGCGGCCGGAACCGGAGGAGAGGGCGATGACAAGGAGCTCGTCGTCGATCTCCTCTCTCGGGCCTCGGCTGGGCGTGCGAGGAGTAGGCCGAGGGAGAGCATGCCTCGGGGGTGCTCGGGCAAGAGGAAGGAGAAGGGGTCGCGCTCCCATGGCGGCGGATGTGATCGCCGGAGAGGAGAGAGGAAGAGGGAGAGATGGTAAAGGGGAAAGGGCTCGGTGGCGCGGAGGAGAGGAGGAAGAGGGGCGCGGTGCAGTTTTTAAGGGCGGCGGTGCCGTGACGGCCAAGGAGGCGGTGGCGTAGCCGCCACGGTTGCGCCCGACACCGCGGCATGGGCGGCGGCGTGACGATGCGACGGGACGACGGAGGAAGACGACGCAGTGGCGGGGCCCGCGTGTCGGCGACTCGGCACGGAGTGGATGGGCTGTGCCGGGAGCGACGGGCGCGGCCCAGGGAAAATGGAAAAGAGAAAGAGGAGGGAGAGGAGATGGGCTGGGCCAGCGCGAGGTGGAGCTGGACCCGGGAGAAGAGAAAAGGAGAAAGTCGGCCCGGTAGAGGTTAAAAAGATTTGATCTTTTCTGGAATTTGAATTTGAAGGAATTTCAAATTCAAATAAAGACAAAGATTGATCAAACACTCAAAACAAATCAAATAAAACACAGAAGTGCATATGGTAAAGTTTTATGCAAGTTTAAAATTCAGAAATTTGAAAATCAACTTGGGATTTAATCCTACTTTGATTTTATTTGTTGAAAATTCAAAAGCTTCCAAATTTTAATACATTTTTAAATGAAGGCAAACACTTGAGCACAAGTTTTATATTTCAAAAATTTTCATATTCAAACTAGATTTAATTTATTTAGTGAATTTTATTTTGAAAATTCATTTCAAGGTGAGAGGTTTGGACAAAAATTTTAATTTGGAGTGATTTTTATTCCTTTTTATTTTTCTTTTCTCCTTTTCTTTTTGGCTCCAAAAGTAGGGGTGTTACATGCACAATAGTGCAAAGTCAGTTGCCTACAGTTTTATGTGCCCGATTTCCATGTATCTTAACATTTCTTCGGAAATCATGTTATGCTTCAAAAGGAAGCAGAATATGTTCTGTACGCTTGTCACTACTCTCTATCAGTTAGGTTTTGGAGGCGTCGGGAGAAGACCACACAGATTCTTCAGCGTGCCATGTACGCCTGGGTTTCCAATCTCAACCATTGCCGACGGTGTGCCTCATAAAAATAGAAGGTAGCTGCTCGGCATCCCAGCCAGATGCAGGTGAGATGTGCCGCGCTGCACCTGGAAACCGAGGTGTGGTAGGTAGCCTTCCATGCCTTCACGGTTGTGACAGCATGCCGATCCACCAAGTCCAGTACTAAACAAGTCAAACATCCTACACATACATGACATTGTTGACATATTCCTAATTTACCGATAGTTTGCAAGAGTAAATTAAACATGAAGCTGCAAGAAGATGATCATCTTCAGAACCTGTGTCTACGTTCTTTGAATGTGCTGCAAGTAGCGATCACAGCTTGGGGCTACTTATTCTGGAACACAAGTATTCATTAACTTTCTGTTTTTTCTTGTAGAACTTCTGTTAAACTATATTTTTTTTTTACTCCAATATCAACAAAACTGCAGATACTGACATCAATTCGGCATTGCCGATGCAAAGCACGTGTGTTCTACCATGTTGAAGATGTCAAGATGTATTCGAAAAAAAGGGTACTCAAGCTTGACATTTGGGTATGCCCGATGTTCACAGAGACCAATATATATATAACGGTTGACTTTTCATGCATTTCGGCTTGCAGTAATTATTATGGCCTGTCACGTGCATTGTGAAATCTGCAAATTTAGATCTCAATGCATTTCACCTGGTTTTATTCATTCACTGATCTGGATCAGTTGTATGTGAGTGTTCCAAATGTGAAAAGAGAACAAATTAAGGGGTGACTGGTGAGGGCCTGGAAGCTTTCTCAATGTATTTTTTTATTCTCTATGTTTGTTCACGAACTTTTGAAATTTATAATGATTCATCATTCCTATTCCCTTTTCCAAGAAAAAAAATACTACAATAATAACTCTCCTTCAGAATTAAGGTTGAGTCAATACGTGCCATATTTCACCTACTATATTTTCCATCTTTAAATGGCTTCATCCTCTACAAGGATGATATATAAGTGTCTAGATTCTTGAAGCTTGAGATGTGAGCGGGAAGGCAAGAGTAGCTTCGCTAAAGGGTGCTATCCATCGTGCATGGCAGTGCAAACCAGCTCTTCTAATCCACCACTACGGCATGTCATTACACTGTATATATATATATATAAGGTGGGTATTGGAGGCATCAGGAGAGCAGATTGCTGATGTTGTCCATGATGAGGGTCTAGAAGTCATGGTGGAATGACGAGGGTGAATGGATTTTCTGTTCTGCTCCGTATTCGGGTTGCAAAATCCTTTCGAAATCCTCCTCGATAGCGCCTCTGTTTCTTCGTATACAGAACATCGGGAAGTGATTCATCTGAAAGATGTCCTATTCTCAATCCTGCTTCATCCGCCCATGTATAGTTGCCGACTTTGTGATTGGCTGCTCCTCATTCCTTCTACTGAGGAACGGCAGTAGAGTGTAGAACAGGAGGGCACCGAAAGTCGAAGCGGCCGTTGTTTGATTGACAAACTGCTGCTACCTCGGCTTCCCCACGCCCTTTGCTACGAGCCAAACCAATTAGTCAGCATCAACATGCAGCCTCATCATCCGATGCCGCCACCATTGTCGGTTCCACACTTAGACATGGACATATAAGTTCATGATCTGTCTTAGCTCTCGTCCAGTCACTTATGCTGTGTTAGGGTAGTATATGAGAAAATTGATTGAAGTACAGCTGGGCAAGCAAGACAATTTCACATGCCGAATGTCTAATGGGACACTGGTGTTCATGCAACTTGATCAGAATGCTCCCCATTTTAAAGGGGTTATTAAAACAAATACAAAATTGTGTCAATGGAACAGCTAGTTTCTACTTCTACAAGGTATTAAAAAATTTCTAAGCTTCATTACTAGTAAACAAAAAAATGGTGAAATGCTAATCACGAAGGACCGTGCTTTTAAGAAACTAGGATAGCTGCCCGCGCATTTGCGCGGCTAGTCTTACTCTACTATTTAATTTTTTTATATATCATTGTAGAAAGTTAACATTGTTATTATTATTTATTTAATACTTTATATTTATAAAATAGTAGAAATAGATTGGAGAGTTTCTCACACCATCCCTTGATTTGAATGTGAGATGTGTCATCATTTATCTTAATTATGTCTTAGCTAACCCATTGTATTTGATATTGTTTCAGAAGTGAGGTTAGTTCAAACATGCCATGTTAAACAACTAAAATATGTCATAGTAGTATAAAGAAGTCTTTAGAAGAAAACCTGCCATGCTAAAAATAAGAGATTGTCCCTGCTAGCTAGAGATATGGCGGTGTATATAGAAATAGAAATTAAGTGTATTTTGAATATTTTTATTATCAAAAAATTTAGCTATTTGGGACTCATGGTATAGTGGGTAAATTAGAAATAAAAATTAGGTATATTGTTATCTCTTTTTTATAAACCAAATAAAGTTATATTTTTAACTTAGAATGGCACGATGGCTAATTTAGAAATAGGTGTGAAGGGTGAATTTTTTGTTATTTCCAATTTAGATATTTTTTGATTCATAATGGCATGGTGGGTAATTAAAGATAGGTGTGAGGGGTATTTTTTGCTATTTTTATTATTCCATATTTTTCTACTTTTTGACTCATAATTACATGGTGGGTAATTTAGAAATTGTTGTGAGGGTATTGTTGACTATTTTTTATTATTCCCAATTTAGATATTTTATAAATATTTATAGGGGGTTTTGTGACAATTTTTTCATAATGTCAGTGGTGGGTAAATTTCTCTTCTTATTTTCTCGGATTAACTTGGGAATTTCTAGCATTTTAGAGCGAACGTGGTGACTCCTTTCCGACGTCAAATATGTATATAATAAATTACCTCAGATGTTTATGGGTAATCAGTAAGAGGTGTGCTCCTGGGCAATAACCTCAGATGCTTTAATGTTAGTAAAATTTATTTTCTCAAATCAATAGTGATGAGGATGTAGGACTTTATAGCACACTGCACAGAATGCAGGAGTTGCCCTTTAGCGCTGATCTTACTGTCCATCCATCTTCATCAACTCATTTAGTAAATACAACTCATAAATCAACAACCCTCACTGTATCTCAGTTCTCACCTACCGCTCTACATGCCTTATGATTTCCATTTGATTTTCGTCGTACACGTGCATGGACTGGTCTTGAAGGAAAAGGAGAGTTGAACGGAAACAATGGAAAAAAAGAACAGATTGTTTCTCTTTAGGGTCTTACAAGATGTGCAAAATAGCTAGTATTAGATGAGGAGCAGAGGAAGGTTATGTTCTTTGAACGATCACGTTTAAAGCATGCAATATGCTGTGCCGACTCGTGTCTAGTTTGTATATAGGTTTAGGTTTTGGAGGTGTCAGGACAAGACCAAGCACAATTCGTTTGTAATCAGGTAAATTTTGCACGGTACTATTTGCTGGATAGCTTCTCATGAGCAAAGAGGAGGTAGCGCTGGCGGTCGGGGTATGCCATGCGTGCTGACAAAGTGGTGCAACAGCCCTTCCGCCGATGCCGTGGCATTCGTCAGAGTAGAGTGCAGGGACTCTGTCCGGAAGGAACTGGGAATGGAGGTACCGCAGCTGTCTCCCCCACGATGTGCAGTGCAGATGGTGCCTTGCCAAGCAAATGCGGTTGTGCAAATTTCAGCAATCAGCTGGCAACTTTGAGGTGTTCTGAATTATGGGTGCTTGTTTTCAGATAAGAGAAGATCTGCAAAACAGATTATTTTTTTAGAGTAAACAGATCTGTAATTTAAACAGAGCAACCGAGAGAGTTCAAAAACCGTGTTTTAAAGTAGGAGTCGGATGCTTAATACAGGAACTCTGAACAAGTAAGGACATTGTTCTTCTTGGCAGCCCTGTTTTCAGATTTCGGTCATGGCAGTATGAGTCAAAACTCCACTTGGTTTTCGCATTCCCCATGGATCGATAGAATTGAAAAAGAGTGTTCCAAAACTCTACTTGGTTTTTCATTGTTTGTTCCAAATCTAAAAAAGAGAATTGAAACAAGTGAACGAGGATAGAGATCAATAGTGACCAGGAAAAAAAATGGAAGAGCCAGGATGCTTTTTCAGAGTTATCTCTATAATTTATACGTTTATTGTAATTTTAGGATTTACTGTGATTAATCATTCCTCTTCTCCTCGCCCTAAAGATAAAAAAAATCATCTTCATAGGTGCTGTTGAGTACATATGAGTCATGGTTCACCTACTATTCCTTGCTTATTTCGTTCTAGTCCTCCAAAAAGGTGTGTCTCTTGAAGATTGAGAGGTAAATATGGGGAAAAGACAGAGTAGCTTCGCTAAAAGGTGCTACCGGACGTGCACGGCAGTCCAAATCAGCTGCTTAGGGGTTTTCTGTGCTTCCGTTCCATTTAGCTCTACCATAGCAGCATTCCATACTTCGAGTACAACGTTGCGTATACAGCGTAGGCTTTGGAGGCATCTGGAAAAGAACTTGCTTATGTGGTTCATGATGAGGGTCGAGGAGAAGGAGTCGGGCAACAATGCTGAAGTGGGAATCTATCTGCTCTGTTCCTTCTTTGGGTTGCAGAAGCCCTTGAGAGTCGTCATTGATGGCGCATGTGTTTCTTTGTGTATGGAAGCAAGCAATTGATATATTAGTGATATCTGATCGAGATGCGGTTTGGCTCCATACGGCCATGTATGGTCACATTTCATTTCCCCTCATTCTTTCTAGTGGGGAAAACCTTAAGGATGGCATCACTAGATGTTCAAGCCACCGGCGCGTCAATGCTGTCACGGCTAACCAAGGGCGAAGCTAGGCATCAGGTGCCACGAAATTTTGAATAATGGTACACGTAATTGGCTTGTTTTCACCATGTAATCACCCCCTAAATTCAATGTTAAGCACCCTTAGGTAAATGAACCATTCTCGCACGGTTGCACCCTAAAATTTTTATTCTAACTTTGCCACTGCGGCTAACCCAGTTTCTTCCTTGTCCCCTCGTCCGCTACCATCCACACACGCCCTCCTGCCAACCGACTCATTCTGTCTGCACCTGTAGCTTAGAATCAATATGAGCCATACTTCAACTACTATTTCGTCCATATTTGGTTTTTATCCACCACAAGGTTGGTATATAAGTGTCTTGAAGGTTGGGTCAGAGTAGCTTCTTTTAAGGGTGCTAGGTGACCGGCAGTGCAAACCACCTTTGCTTATTGTTTCGTGTCCCTCGGTTCCATTTGCCTCTGCATTCATGGTGAGTTTTGGAGGCATCAGGAGAAGAACTTGCTCGTGTCCCTTCGTTAGGTTGCACAAGCCATTCACAGCGCTAACCGACGGCGCCTCATGGCTCGAGTCCGTTTCTGTTTGTTGGCGCAGGGTGGCTGCTAGTAGATCCTATGCAAGTGTGCAGGTTACACGTTCGCTTTGATCGCGGACGATGCGTTGATCTGGTTGAAGAAGAGCAAATAACAGAAGGCAGCTGCTTAGCATTGCCGCTTTAAATGTCGCCGTTACGAGCGTTTAGTTACCGGGCAGCAAAATTCTTGTTTTCGTGTTCGATCGATTCCTGGGTTCCAATAGTGATTGGAAAGATGGGGGAGGAGGGCCATGGACCCGGCAAAAAGCCATTGGGTGATGGAAGCAGATCCGTCAACACAAGTTCTTTGATCAAGCATTGACAAAACGGAGATCCGCGGCCAGATGCTCAGACGGTGCAGATAACTTCAAACGCGGATCTAACAAAACCTTGCGGCCGGCAGGAAATTAAGGGACGAGGAGACACAGGCTGCTTAGTTCTTGGCCCTTGCTTAATCTCCGACATGATCTAGTGATCTGAATAGCCATTAGCCAGAGAACCCCGGGTTGGACACTAAATGAATAGCGACCGCCCACCTGGTTGTACGTGGCGTGCGTTTGAAGATGAGAGCCATGAGACAGGAACCAGCCGGCCGGCTGGCCGCCCGTTAATGTCCTAAAGGTGATGTTCAGTTCATGGCGATCGATAGGAGGCCATGAAACGCTGCTGATCAGATGATGTCTGCTTCTCGGTGGCGCACCCAGGGGTGGCCAGTGACCGCGGCGTTACCTCTGCGCAACAAGTGATCCGAGTAGAACGCCACACGCTGGAACTCAGCGTCGATTGGCTGTGCCGTCACTCGTCAGGCGCTTGCGGCCCTGATAGAAAAATTTATTTGCTTTCGGTCACCGCAGCAGCATATACCATGTACATTCAGGTTTGGGATGCAATTAATCATTTAGTCACGCGATTTGTGACGCCCGGTCTTGCTTTTGAATTCCACCAAAACTTTCTTTTTCATGACTCTAATCGTTTGCTCACTTTCTCTGCATGCATCGTATTCGTACGGTAGTATATAAGTGTATCAACTGTGAATGAGAGTTAGCTTGCATAAGTTGGGACAAAGGTGTTCAAGTGTTCAGTCTTGCGGCCATGTGGTTTTGCCTGATTTCTTGGCTCCCGCCACGCCATTGTTTCAGCACAGAACAGGGAAACATGTTTTTGGTTAGGTTTGGATTCTGTGAACACATGGCCAAGTGTCCACCCTCTATCCAACGGCCACGCGCGTTCAGGTGCACTTTGATTCACGCATACACACTAGCGGCGTTAGTTTGACCGGCAGCGGTGTCCGGGTTGCACGCGCAAAACATTCTCGTCCCCGAGAATGTTTTGCGCGTGCAGAACCTGCAAGTCTGCCATCACATACGGGAGGAAAGAAAATGGGGTTCGTGTTCACATGGTGGAGGAAAGAAAACACGAACCCTAGGTGCCGCGCCGGCGCGCTGCCTCCTATTTTCTCACGTCACGCGCATGGCCGTGCGGGTGCAGGCGCAGCACGGCAGGGAGCAAAGCACGAGCGGGGCTGGCGAGGATTATGGTCGGCGGGCAGCAAGGCATGAGCAGGGTCGGCCGTCAGCGAGAGCACGAGCAGTGCGGCGGGCTGGCGAGGCGTCCGGGCGGCAGGCGGGGACGCATGAGAAGCCCGTTCCTTATGGATTTAGGATGGGAAGAAGAGGAAGAAGATGTTGCCGGATTGCAGTGGTTTTCGGTTGCTACGTGGCTTGAGGAAAAGATTTTGCCGGATTGCAGTGAATTTTAGTTACTACATGGCTCGATTTCAGCGGGGAAAATCAGGACTAGATGGCTGATGGCTCAGCATTTAGCACGGTTTCTACTATCACGACCAGTAGGTCCGATGGGAGTTGTGCTTTGTTACAGCGGTGCTTCCATGCCACATTTGGTAGCGAGTGTAAGATAAGGGCCAGCTGTGTGTGCACATTTTTCTTGCTCTATATTTGTTTTCTTTTTTCATATGTTGTAAGCAAATGGTTTGGCCATCCGCAACGCCAAAGCTTTCCAAGGGGAGGTACAGTCATCACAACGCTGCTAGTGACCTTGCTCTCTAAGCTCATTATTGTTTTATCCCCTCCCCCAAACTTCACAAGTATCTCGGGTGTATAACTTTCATCATTTTAGATGACAAATGATTCAGATCGGTCACTGGCCTACCGTAGTGATTTGTAATGTCAAATTGTCAATAAAAAAGTTCCCTACATACTTGAGTAAATACTACTAGGCCAGTTTTATGGTACCTCAAAGCAACTGTGAACCGTCCTGTCGTACCCCATTTCTGGAGCACTAGTGCTTACCGTACCAGTCCCTGGATCAGACGCTGATACGAACACTTACACAGACTGATATCACAGAGTCATCACTTACATAAATATTATCGAGTCTCATACAAGCCTTCATACATAAAAGGTCTTACAACAAACGGCCAAAGGCCACTTTATTACAACATGCATCAAGCAGGTGGGCTGCAACAGCAGAACCACTTAAATACTACTACAGCGGAAGTCGGAAGCGGCACTAGCACAGGCATCTTGAGTGTAGACAGAACCCTACTCTTCATCACCATCCTCCTGATACTCAGGTTCCTCATCTGAATGATTAAGCAAGGGTGAGTACATAGGGTACTCAGCAAGTCCTAACAACAAGGGGTTTAAGCATGCAAGGATAATATCAAAGGATAGGCCGAGGGTTTAGTAACTGGGCGGAAGGCCAGTTTTATGCAGGGGTTGTTTGTAAAGCAAAGCAGTTCGCAAACTACTAATCAAGATTATCATTGAGGATTAATGGGGTTGTTTGGCCCTGGGGGAGACAAAGTCCATCCCGCCAGTTCCCACATTTTAATGCTGGCAGGAAACCAGCACACGGTTCCACACCGGAGTATACCAAAAACACACCAAGGAATTTACTCACACCGTTATACTAATCATTGTGTGGCACAAGCTTTCGCGTTGCCCATTACCGTGGAACACGGCTATCATGATAGATTTGTAACTCTGCAGAGGTTGTACACAATTCCCCACAAGGCATGTCAGCCCTCCCCATCGTCATGGATCGGACAGACACACTAATGGTCCCGTACCTACTTGGTGTCACCGCGGCACCACCACGGAAATACTACGACCAGGGGCTTCACAATATCATCATTATCATGTAGAAAGGCCTGAAGAATCACCATACGCCGGATCCCGACACCTGCCATATCGAGTCTTCTCCTGGCTTCCGCCGCAACTCCTGCCCTTCAGGTGGGTACCGGGTGAACACTATAGTAGGGTGTGGTTCCAAACCTTTCCCATTCAAGGCATGTGGTTGTACGAAAGGTGCTAGGCAAGGCGGCACATGAACCGGTCCTTATACGACCGAAGCAAGCATCTTCAATAGCAATCCTCAAAGGAGGAATCGCATCCCAGAGATAGGCCTCCCCACTGAGGACCACCTCGCCTGCTCCCGCCAGAAGTACCCCACTATGGATTACAATTATCACTAGTATATAGTACCATCCCACATTTCATATTCACACACACGCACTCCACCAAACACACGCCAATTTTACACCAAAAGCATGTATAGCAAGATTAATTAAGTTCATATGTAACAAGTCCTAAGCAGCATGGTATATCGACATATCATTAAGGAATTAATGATAGTGCAACCTAGGGCTAGCAAGGCAGTGGATGAACAATTAACAAGGTATGGCAATCATCAGCATAGGATCATCTTAGCATTTAAAGCATGTTTAAATATCATGCACAGTTATTTCCAAAACAGGCTCTAAATAGGACTATTTGCAAACATGGGATCAATATGACCAAAGGGGCTAGAACTTGCCTTCACCAAAGTCTTCTTCTTCTAAGTCCTCGTAATCCGGATCCTCCGCTCCTTCCTCGAAGACTTGTTCCTCTATTGATTGCAAACAGCGATCGAATTAAACTACCGATCACACAATTAAGCTAACAAGCAATTAAATCAAACGAAGACCAAAGAGAGACCAACAACAGAGGGCTTTGGTAACAACGAATAGCTCATGATTTTAGATAAATTTTGGTGAAAGAATCACCCGAATCGGAGCTAGGACGAAAAAGATATAGATTTTACAAGTTTGCAACATAGGAAATAATTAGGATTAAACTAAGTAATTAATCATAGACATAATCCTAATTATTATGGAGTAAACAAATGTTGCAAAATGATTAGGAATTAATCTAGTATTTTTAGGAATTTTATGGAATTTTTCTGATAAAGGAAAGTGCTCGGAAAAGATTCTGTGTGCAATAGGCGTGTGGATCTAGCAAAAACAGAGACGCGCGTGAGGCCGACAGGTGGGACCGCGGAGGCGGGTCCGCTGCGGGCCACTGTTTCGTGGACTAGGTCCACTGGCTCGGTGGACCGAGCGTGCGCGTGTCTGTGGTCCACGGTGCACCGCGCCCGTGGACGCGTGCTGACTAGGCGCTGACGGGGCGAGATGACTGGGTCGTCGCGGGCCCGGGCGCTGACGCGGCACGCCACGTCGGATGACGACGCTGCGCGGCCAGGGTGCGTCGGAGCGGTGAGCGCGCGCGGCGGCGCCTCGCCGGAAACCTCACCGGCGGCGGCTACAGAGCTCGGATGACGAAGCGGTGAGCACCTACGGCTTCTACGCGCGGAGGCGGAGCGAGGACTGCTTGACGGTGACGTCGCGGGGCTTCGAGACGGCGGCGCGCGCTCACCGGAGTGCGGCGGCGCGGCTGCGCGCGAGGGGAAAGGCGCGGGCGCGTGGTTCTGCGCGTGTTTGTGCGGCCGTGCGCGTGCGTGGGAGCGCGGGGAGTGCAACGCGCACCTCAGCGTGGCCAGGCGTGGCCGGGGAGCTTGCCGGCGACGAGGCCGCGCGGCGGCGAAAGGCCGCGCGCGGCGCGGAGCTAGAATGCCAGCTACGGGCTACGGATTGGAGCGCGCAAGAGGGAGAGGAGAGGGTGGTGGTGCTCACCGCGGGTTTGTTGAAGACGGAGAGGGGGCGGAGGCAGCTCGCCGTCGTCGTGCGGTGGCCGGAACCCTAACCTCCCGTGCTCGCCATGCTCGGCAGCTTAGCTGCAAAATGGTGAAGCCGCGGGGTTAGAGGGAGCAAGAGAGAGCGAGAGGAGCAGAGAAGGGGGAACGGAGGCCCACTGGTTGCTCGGTGATTTCACGACGGAGCGGTCGCCGGAGTGGAGGCCGGAGATGGGGAAGAGTTGAAATTGACGGGCTCGGGTGGCAATGGAGCTGATTTGAGCGCGGGGAAGAGAGGAGGGGCGCTGCGCGGAGCTTTGCAGCTTTTATAGGCGGCCGCGGAGCGAGCCGTTGAGCGCTGGTCATGCGGCGGTCGTTGGTCGCGGTCGTCAGCGTTAAATTCCGACGCGACGGGGCGTCAGGGGGAGGACGACGCCCATCCGCGAGATGACGAGAGCGCGAAGCTGTGGACGGGACGCGACGAAGCCGTGCTGGCGCGGGCTGACGTCGAGGCGCTGGCGTTCGTCGTCTTCCGCGGGTCGTGGTCACCGGTCGCGCTGGGAAGTTAGGCGCTCTGCGGCGGGGTTGGCGGAAGGGACAGGCGATGGGACGAGGCGCGCGCGTGCACGTGAGCTCCTGCGGCGGCGGTGTAGCGCGACGCGACGAAGCGAGGCAGCCGGCATGGGCGCTCTGCGCGGCTGCCAGAGGTGAGGGACGACACTGAGGCTCGGCGCGGGATGGCAGGCCGGGCTGCCGCTGGGCCGGAGGAGGAACTGGGCCGTGGCAGGCGCGCGGGAAAAGAAAAAGGAAAACGGGCCGGGGAAGGAAGGAAAGGAAGGCGGCCCAGGAGGAAGAGAAAAGATTTAAACATTTTCTGGATTTTTCACAGGGATTCAAATTTGAATGGATTTCAAATTTGAAAAAGGATCAAACCAAATGAACACATAAATGAAATCAGAAAATTCCAAATATGCACATGGTGGTGTTTGATGCACATTTAAAATTCGAAATTTTAAATTTGGCATGGAATTGACTTCTACTTTGATTGAATTTTGTTCAAATTTGAAAAAGTTCAAATTTTTAGTGATTTTTCATAATGGGCAAAACATAGGGTGTTACACGTCCATTTTAATTTGATCGATGTCCTTTTACCTCTTAGGAGGTAACTAGCCATTCAACCCGTGCGCCTGCACGGGCTAGTTAAGATTGTTGAAAATTGATGTGACTTCAAGATTTTGGACCTTGGCAAAGAGTGAATATGTTTATTTCTTACAATATTATATTTTACAATTGTAACTAAGAATGTTTTTTTTCTATAATATGAAAAAGTGTTTTTCAGAGCAAAAACTCACCGCCTTTGTAGGTTCCTGAAAGTGTTATAGACATCATACTACATAGCCTAGATGTCTGCCTTATAATTTCTCATTTTTTAGCCATATTCAAAATATTCTATTCTCATACTACTTAGGGGGTGTTCGTTTCATGGGGGTCTAAAATTTAGAGGGGTCTAAAAAAAAGAATCTTATCATTTAAGAGTATTAAATAAAGTTTAATTACAAAATTAACTGCAGAACCCCTGGTCTAATTCGCGAGACGAATCTAATGAGGGTAAGCAATCCGTGGTTAGACGATAGTTACTGTAGCATTACTGTAGCAAAACATAGCTTACTTAGGCTCGTTAGATTCGTCTCGTAAAAATGTGCCTATCTGTAAAAAGGTTTTGTCATTAGACTTTATTTAGTACTAGATTCTCTTTATTTAGAGGCCTCTAAAATTTAGCGCTAAAAGAAACGAACAGGGCCTTAGCCTTCAAAGTCTGATAACATACAAATAAGGAAATTTTTTGGTTTATGTATGGTTATCAATCGTGTAAATGTATGGCTATATCACACATGCTATTCTGGAGACTATGGCAAGTTCTTCTATTATATCTACCAATTGCCTAATTTTGATTACCTTCTCCACTCTCCTGATTATTAGTTGAGATCCTAGTTTGTGCTACACCAAGATCTTGCCACAGCCCTGTTTCTGGACTTCACTAAAACCTCTATTGTTGTTCTCCATACCTCCGGTAGCTACGTTATGACTTATGATAGTGTCACTAAGATGCTAGGTACAAAAATGTCCATGTGAAGTGTTCCTTTGTTCTTAAGTATTTTAATAAAGGTGTGATATACATATATCCTATTACTAAATGCGTGGTACTATCTGGTGATCTTCTCAAACTTACAATAAAATAAGTAATTTTTGTTGGAAATGTTAAACATTTTCAAAAAATAGACCTATTCCAATTTTTTTGGCAATATACCTTCTCTAGCAAACCTATAACTTTTTCAGTAGAGAGGATGCATATGCAAAGTATCATATAAACTCTAGAAACACTTTCACAGTTTATTTGTACACTTGACTTATTAATTTAAGGCTTGCATGCCAAAGTTGTCACACAGTTGTACGGACGACATGAATATTTGCTTATTTTCCCACTAAAAATTAAAATTTGAAGAACAACTGAGTCATCAATCTTATCCATTTGCAAAATATAGGTTATAATACATAACTATGAAACCAATAAGAATCACATAAGAATATTGTTGTAAATGTAGAATGATAGTGAAATACAAATATAATAATTCAAGGTATTTTACTGCCTTAATTGTAGCTATACTATACAAATAGTGAAATACAAATATAAATGTAAGCAGATTAAAGGCTTGGTATAAACTTGTAGCTATACTATATGAATGCGCGAAGTTACCTTCCTAGGATATACAAACCCTTCTGTCTATGTTCAACTTGGACGTGTAATTCTTTTTATCAACTCGATCACCTTGATTTCATATATCATCATTCAGTGGCCTCTTGGATTCATACAATTTTGTTATCCTGGAATCTTGTTGCAGTCTGAGTTGGGTTGCTATTTTCTTAAAGAAAAGGTAACACCAACATTTGGCCGCAAGCATGCAGTCCTGCTGATCTCATGTTATCATGCTCAGTTTTACCCTATACCATTATGATCTACCTTTTCATGCACTGTTCGCGCACTATAGCAACAATGAAATTGGAGAAGCTGGATAAGCTACGTTTTGGGTGCTTTTCCTGTCTTATGCACTGTAGCTACCTGTGCTTTAGAATTGGGAACTGTGAAAAACGACACCAGTAGACTTAAGTCCAGGACATGCAACAACATTTGTAATTTGCATCTGTTGTTCTAGCTAACTAACAGCAAGTTCAAACAAAAAAAATACAACTAATTTTTACGATACATATTGTTGATATAGAAGGCTTAGGTAATCAGCTATGTATATCACCTTACCTTTCAGTATGATCAACGAAGTTGCATCTGCCTTTTGCAAACTGAAAACAGGCTCGAATACTTGATAATTAGCCGTTAGTTCTTATTTTTGAAAAGTAGTTTTGAGGGAAGTGGGAAGTGGCCAGTATATATGTCAAGATTTGTAACTATAAATGCTTGAATTTTGTTAATTTTTCCAGAATTACTGTAACATCACTTGTATAATCTTAAGGGAGCCGTGAGGAATAAACATGAACATGTATTAGTGACTCACCTTTTTCTCTCCATAGAGTTTCTTGTGTCTGCGTGACTACCATAGATTGTATGCGTTGTTGATCAGGAAAGCAGTACTGATTAATTCTTTGATAGTCACTATCATCGAGATGAAAATATTACATGAAGTGAAAAACATTGATCATCTCTTGCAGCCCTCCATTGATATCAACATAACTGCCTGTCAATGCAAATCCAGGCCATTACTACGTCAAGTTGCAGCTGCCAGATCCTTCCTCACCTCTACATGCACCAAAAAACAGAGGCAAGGTGCAGCCTTTTGTCTGGAAAACAAATAAATTCGACTTCATGATGCGTGTGTTTTATGTCTGGAAAGTAAAAACATGTATGGCAACCCGACTTCCAATACCATCAATTGCTGCTTAATGCCCCTCTCCGGTCTGCTATGGTGGCCGGTGTCTCTCTTGGTCATGGTCACAGTATGGATCCGGTAGTAAAACAAATTACCAGCAACAGAGGAACTCGATCCAATCTCAGATGAAATCTCCTCAATGAACAGAGAAGAAACGGGACTAATCTAGAAGCTGGGAAAATACTCAACTCGAGACGCCATGGACGACGGCGGTGAGGACTGAGGAGGCTGGTTGGGAGTGATCCGATCGAGCAGTTGGAGGGCGACGTGGACGTGGATGGAGGCGTTCTATCTGGCGAGGCAAACGGGGCAGGCGCCCAGCCAGCGTTTGCACTTTCTGGCTCGAATCAGCAATGGTTTGTCGAGATGAAGCATCATGATTGCACGTCGTTTGCCATGGCGGTGATATGTGTGGCAGGTCAGACTCGACGAATTCCTCGACTGATTTGGTGCCGCCGCTGCTTTTGCCGGTGCCGCAGTAGAGGAGGAGCTGAGGTGGTCTTCAGTCAAGTGTGGAGGCCGCGGCCTGGTGGCTTCGGGCCTCGCCGCACCAAACCGATCGCGAGCTCTTGAGGCGGCCTGCCGGAGCCGATCCTCGAGCTCAATGACGCGATGGCGCCCAGCTCTTGAGGGAAGAGATCCTTTTTTTTTTTTGAATTCCATATGGCTAGCTTTATTGATTTGAGAATAAAGATACATCGTTTGCCAGCAAGCCTAGAATGAACCTAGGGGGATCATCGTCCCAGATACACGAATCTTTCTTTGTAAATCCATCTCTAGCTAAAAAATGAGCTACCTGATTAGCTTATCTATAACAATATTCAATAGAAACATTGCTAAACCCGCTCCATAGAACCCAGCAATCATCATATATAGGTGCCGACGATGTAGCAGAAATTCCACCATTATTCATTGTTTCCACGACCTGTATGCAATCAGTTTGAATAGTGAAATTATTGGCTCCTAAATGCTGAGCAAGCAACAAACCCTCCTTGAACGCTTGTACTTCCGCCATTGGAGCATCCAACACATGAGGGAGGAACTTCTTACAAGCCACCATGCAAACTCCCCTTGAATCTCTGATCACGACTCCTGTACCTCCGGTACCCGAATCAATATCAAAAGCAGCATCCACATTTACCATGAGAGTTCCTTCAATTGGTTTTCTCCATCCTTCCTTTGATATACATGAATTTTTCTTATTGGACATCATATAATTCCTTGTCATTGTGGCTATAGCCATGGCTGATCTAGATGGAGATTGGATATTTTCTCCATGGACCAACTGTCTTCTCTCCCACCAGATATACCAAGCTCCCAATAGAATTAGCTCTACCAGCCCCACATCATTTAATTCAGTTGCTTCCCCACCTCTTTTTATTATTTCCTCTAGAATTATTGATCCGGACCTGTCTATGTGTAACAGAGGTGCAATCCTATCCCAAACACCTAGCCAACTCCATATCTGCATGGCCCTGTCGCAAGTGAAAACCATATGTTTTATGTCTTCACATCCAGATGGACACATTGGACATGAACTATTGTTTCCCACATGTTGATTTGCCAAAATTCCCCGACATGGGATAGTAGCATGCAACAAACGCCATCCAAAGATTTTTACCTTTTCAGAGACTGCAAGTTTCCATATTGCCTCCCAAACTGCACTATCTGTCGAGCCGCACGGTCTATCGCTTCCACAGCTTCCCCCAAATTTATAGTCCCATTGTGAATGGTAGGCAGAGCGCACCGTGAACATACCATGCTTAGTATGATGCCAAGCAACCAGATCTTCACGGCCACTTGAGAGTGGAATTTGCATGATCCTGTGGACGTCATCGGCCATAGTAAGGATTTTAACAATTCTTCATCCCATGAACCAGTGATCGGATTGATAAGCTCATCCACCGTTGTTACAATATTGTTTCCACGTGGTGTTAGGATCTTTAGGTTATGACTTCCTGGAATCCAATTGTCCTCCCATATATTAATTTGGGTCCCATCGCCAACTCTCCATACATATGCATCCCCTCTTAAAACATTCGAGTCCAGCTATAATACTTTGCCATGTATAAGAACTTCCACTCTTCAACTTAGCTTTTAACAATTTACCATCAGGATAATATCTTGCCCTCATCACCCAAGCACAAAGAGATTCTGGATTATACAGTAATCTCCACACCTGCTTGGCCAACATGGCAATATTGAAGCAATGTAAATCTCTAAATCCCATACCTCCTTTTTTCTTTGGTATACACATCTTCCACCAGGCATTCCAATGAATCTTCCTTTGGTCTCCCTCGTCACCCCACCAGAATTGCGATATGGCATCAGAAATTCCTTTGCAAATGTTTCTAGGAATTTTAAACACCTCCATAGCAAAAACTGGCATGGCTTGAGCGATAGACTTTATAAGAATCTCCTTTCCTCCCAAACTCAACATCTTTTCCTTCCACCCATTTGTTCTTGCGAGTACTCTATCAACCAAGTGACGGAAACAGTCACTTCTATCAGCTCCAACAAGCGCAGGTAATCCCAAATATTTATCACTGAGTGATTCAGTAATTATATCGAGCGCATCACACACTTCAGCCTTCACATCTACATTAGTATTTGGACTGAAAAATATACTGGACTTAGCTTCACTTATTTTCTGCCCTGAACTTGCACAATATCTATTCAAAATATATTTTAGATTTTCTGCATTCTCCTTGTCTGCCTGCATTAGAATCAGTGAGTCGTCTGCAAATAGCAGATGACATACCATAGGTGCATCCCGACACACCCTAACACCCTCCAATTCGCCTCTAGCTTCTGCTCCCTTCAATAGGCTTGAAATCCCTTCTGCCACAAGAAGAAATAGATAGGGAGATAGGGGATCGCCCTGTCTAATCCCTCTTGTCGGTGTAAACATATCTGTCTCCATACCATTAAATCCGACATTGTATTGTACTGAGGTCACACACTCCATTACTAGTTGCAGCCATCTTCTTTCAAATCCCATTTTGAGCATAATTTTCTCCAAATAGCTCCATTCCACACGATCATATGCTTTATGCATAACCAACTTTACTGCACAGAGGCCTTTTTCCCCCTTTTTTTTCTTAATTGTGTGAATACTCTCATAAGCTACCAAGATATTATCAGTGATAAGCCGTCCCGGAACAAAGGCACTCTCATGATCACTAATAATCTCTGGCAATATTAACTTCAGACGATTAGCCAACATCTTTGATATAACTTTATAAACCACATTACATAGGCTTATAGGAAGAAATTGCGATACTTGCGTTGGATTTTCCACCTTTGGGATCATCACTATTGTTGTATTATTCCATCCCTCAGGTACCTTAATATTATTTACTGCCTCCAAAACTTCCTTTATTAGATGACTACCGAGCATGTCCCAAAACCTTTTGTAAAAAACAGCATGTAACCCATCCGGTCCTGGCGCTTTTATGTCTCCTATACAGAATAAAGCCTTTCTCACCTCTTCCTCCGAGAAAGGAGCCAAAAGGCTTCTGTTCATGTCTTCTGTCACCTTTGGTTGCACATCAGCCAGGACTGAGTCATCCTCGTCAATCTCCTCTGAATTAAACAGATTAGCAAAATAATCTTGTACAATGTTACGCATCAAGTCGTTATTTTCAATCATTTGCCCTTGGTCATCCAGAAGACCATTCACCTTATTCAATTTCTTCCTTGCCAATGCATACCTTTGAAAGAAACCAGTGTTACGGTCTCCATGTTTCAACCAATTTGCTCTGGCTCGCTGGATCCAGTACATTTCTTCTTTTTCAAGAAGCAGCTCTATTTTCAACATAAGTTCTTTTTGGGACGCTATCGATTCATCTGTCATCGGACCCCTCCGAACTCGCTCTAGTTCTTTCTTCAATTTCTTTAACTGGATCATTGGTGCTTTTAGAGTCTTCTTATCCCATACGTGCAACTCTTGATGGACATCATCTACCTTCTGCTTAAAAGATGGTCCTTGACCTCGTACTGCAGCTCTTGCCCATACAAGCACCGGGCGGTGGTCTGATCTTATCGTCTCACTATTAATCAAACATGCATTCTGAAATATAGAAGACCAGTTCGCATTAGCGACTCCTCTGTCCAATCTCTCTCTTATCTTACCTCTTTGCCATGTGAATTTATCTCCCACGTAGCCAATATCAGCTAGTTCACAATCCGACAATGCATCATGAAAATTTTGCAATTGTCTTAGCGTTCTAACTCTCCTCCCTCCTTCTCATGATTAAATAATATCTCATTGAAATCACCTATAGCCAGCCATGGATAATTCATTCTCCCATATAGATACCTCAGAATTTCCCATGTTTTGTACTTCTGATCCCATCTCGGTTCTCCATATACTCCAGTTAGTCTCCAGGCTTGTTCATCCTCAATTACCACATCAATATAGTTCTCTGTAGCCTCAACCTCTCGGATCTTTATGTCATCTTTCCACAACATTAGTAAACCCCCACTTCGACCATCACTTTCGTGAACAATCATGTGATTAAACCCCCCCCCCCCCCCCCCCTCTTCATAATTCGTTCTGCCCTCTCTTTTCCCAAATGTGTCTCAGACAGAAAAAGCACATCGGGGTTTATTTGCTTCAGGAGATCCAGAAGCGCACGAACTGCCCGGGCCTTTCTTAGCCCGCGGCAGTTCCATGCCATGATTTTCATTGCTCCCGGCGACCCTCCTCGAAGGAGGTTACCGATATATCAAGTTGTTTCTTCACCGAAAAATCACCCTCAACCTTTCTCTGTCTCCTTTTCCCTTGCAGACTTTGTAGGCTCATACTATTCTTATGTGTCACTTGGCCTGCTGGTTTACTACCCCCGACAGTTCCAACTAATAATACTTATTGCTCCTTCAACAACACCTCCCTGATCAAACGATCATGACCTTCAATTCCGACAAACTCCTGTGAAGGAAGACCAAGACTAGTAACAGTTGGCCAGAACCTTATCAGCCCCCACCGGAATCGATCGTCAACCACCAGAAAATAGGGCAGGGCCTGGAGAGCTCGAACAGCGGTATGATCAACTCAGAAACCAAATTCCGTCGACAAAGTGTCACGGTATATCAGCAACCTCTCGCCCGAGACGGGTAGAGTAAATCATCCTACGTGTGAACGAAGTCCACGACGTAGACGTAACAGAGGACGATGCGTCCCAGAACCGCGCAGACAGGAAGCCTTTCGCCGGAATTGTCGAATCTGCCACCACAAGACGGCGTTGTGACACCCCGTGTCACTGAATTCGCATAAAACTCACCTTGAACTGAACAAAAGCCAAACAGAAGCCAAATTCAAAATTCAAAATTCAAATTTTGAACAATGGTCAAATCCAAGTTTCTGAAGGAACTCAAATTTGTGCATAACAACTTGAGTAACCAAAAATACCAGTGGATAGCCCTTCTCAAACAAGAATTTTGGAGAATTTATGGTGATTTTAGAAATTCTTTTGGATGTCCAAATAAATCCTGGAAATTTAGAAAGTACCCTATTTTGACCAGCTGCAGTTTTAAATCTACTGGGAGACCAGATGTGCATGTTGGCCAGATTGAAGTCCAGTTCAAGAGCTTTCCAAAGAGGCCCAATTTGTGATTTTTGGAGCTTGTTTGCTAGGCCAATTTATGCTTCAAAATTTGAGGAAAATTCCAGTTTGAAAAATTCTGGGAAAAATGAAAGATGCCCGAGGGCCCACTTGTCAGCCACCGTCGTCTCACTGCGCGCGCGCGGAAGACGGCCGCCACGTCGCCGATGACCGCCGGAGCCACGATGCTCGCTTCTCCGCCTTTCGTCGACGCGCCGCAGAGATCAAAGCGAGCTCCGCTCCTCTTCCCTGCCCTCTTTCTCTCATTTCCCCACTCCCCTGCGCTCCAAACCCTAGCCCACCATTTCCGCCGCCGCGTAGGAGCTCCACCTCGTCACCGTCGCGCAGCCCAGGGCCGAGCTACTCCGTCATGAGCTACGCCGGGACTCTCTAAAGCTTCACCATGGCGCCCAACCCCACTCCGCCTCCGTAACCTCACGAATCGAGCCTTCTTCTCCGAGCCCGGTCACCGCGACCATTCCTCGCCGTCGCGCCGCCGTATCGGAGTCCCTTCCGGCCGATTCGTGTCGCCTCATGTTGCTCAGCGTCTCCCTAGAGCTCCACCATGACTCCATTCGCCGCCTCTCCATCGTGAAGCTCGTGAATCGGCCTTCGTCTCCAACCCCGGCCACCTCACCCTTTCCCGCGCCACCGTCAATTTCTTTCACCACGGTGAGCTGCTCCGCCATTCCATGCACCTAGAGCTTCTCCACTCGCAGGCGCACCCCTAGGACCTCACATTTCTCCTCCTTGCGCAGCCGAGTCGTCGGAATCCGGCTTTTCCCCGCCGCCAGTCGCCGTCGTCGCGCCAACTCCACATCGACGAGCACCCTCCAGTCCTCCTCCACGTCGACACGCCCTTCGACGAGGTTTACCATGACGTGAAGAAGCTTTCAAGCCTAGAGCTGCAGCTGGAGTACCCTTGCACCGAGCTCGCGTCGTCGCCGTCGTCCTGCGGATCGCCGCCGCTCGTCGCCGACCCGCTCCGGCCACCCCGCGCGCCCCCGATGCCCTAGGTGAGTTCGCCATCTCGCGTTGCCCCTCCCAGTCCTCACCGTTCTTCATATCTCCGCCGGGAAACCAAGTCCGGCGAGCGCGCCGCCGTCCTCCGGCGACGGTGCCGGCCGACGCACGTTGGACCACACGACTTGGATCGATAGTGGCTATGCGGGATCTTGTGCGGTTGACCGTGTTGCCCATCGTGTGCCCTCAGATCTGAGTGGCTGGATCTGCTGCGGCCCGATGCGGATCCGGTGCGGCCCAGACTCTGCGGCCCAGTTTGTGGCCCAGATCTGATTGGCTGGCCCAATCTTTATTCTTTTTCGGATTAGTTTAAATTTCAGAAAATGCACATAAATTTCAAAAAGGCATAGAAAATAAAATACACATCAGAAAAATGCAAATCCAATTTTGTTGGACTCCTGGTGATGTACTCTGTCCAGCCAAAATGAAAAATCACACATTGGAATTTCTGTAATTTCTGAAAAATCTAAAATATACAGAATTTGTTTAATTAATAATAAATTCTCTAGTGCTCCATAAATCTTGAATTTTGGTATACATGTTAATCTACTGTTAACACACTTACAGAACATTTTTCTACTGTCATCTCCTGTTTAAATATTTCTTATGATTTAAGTCATGCTCTGCATTGTATAAATTATTATAAATAATTCCTTCATCCATAAATCATCAAACTTCACCAAAAATCACTTCCAGTGGTGAATTTCACCAGAAAAATGTCACTGGACATAAATTAATTTTCGAAATCAAATTATTTATTTAATCAACTCAAACCAATTAAATGATTAACTTAATTGAAAGTCAATGAAAGAAATACTCCAGACGAAAGTAATTAAACAATTTAATCATTTGCACTTACAGTGTAAATGACTGTCCTATAAATAAATACATTTTAATTGCATCATGTTATTGCATCTAACTTGCATTTCCTTGTCATGGCATATAGCTCTCGAGGTGATTCAGGAGCAGGTGGAGGACCAGGATGCTGAGCCGCTCAGGAGGAGCCACTGACTGATCATTGCTGACTGTGCTAGTGATAGCGTCGTTCCTGAGCCAGGCAAGCCCCGGTGCATGCCTCCCTATTTAGGATTTTATTTTCGCACTTGATTGGGGCTAGTAATTGATTATGCATTAGGTTTAGTAGGAGTTGATGTGAAACCTTAGAACTGCATTAGGACTACCCTTCCATATCCTACCTTGTGTCCTATTTTTTGTAGATGTGGTCTAGGTTACGTTAGAACTTGCTAGGCTTAGTGGCTAGCGGACGGTAGAAGTCGAGTGGTAGGTCCCACTCGCATGATAGGGACCCCTGGATTGTACTAGCTGGATTTAGGATTTGTTGAGACCGGACGGGGAATTGCTTGTATAGGATGGTTGGAGAATGCTGGGCCTTCACGGTGGTGTAGCCCCGTCTGTGTCGATTAAGGACCGTTCGTTGTTGGCCCTATTGAGCAAGTTCGAACGTACTGATCACATGCTAGTGTTTTTATGGGCCTAGTAAACCTAGTAGCCTGTGACGCCCTGATGTCTAGCGGATACTTGCACTTTCTATCATGGTACTTGGGAGAGAAGGGATGCCTCCCAATCGGGGCGTACGTCTGGGACGGGGACCGTGCGGGAGGGCCTTTCTCGGGAGGTGTGAGACCCAGCCAGCTTTAGGGGGGATCAGCGTAAACGGTTGCTGCATACGACTTTTGCGCGTGTGTGGCGTGTGGTCAGGTTTTTCTCCTGCAGGATGTACATCGATGCCGCCGCTCTCGGTCAAGAGCAACCTTGTTCAGTGCGCCACATCGTAGTGTGATATGATTGATGAGATGATGATGCTAGTCTATTACCTTATTGTTATTTACATTGCTATATATACTGTCACCGTTGATGTATTGTTACTTATACCTGTTCTAGATATATGAACACTGCTTTATTGGTTAAGTACTTAATTGGAATTAAAACTTGAAAGTAAGGACCAAGTAATTAGTGCGCTTTTATGCAAGTGAGTCAGCCTAACCCCTTGTAGCCTTTGCATTCTAGGAGTCGGCTGTAGTTAGCCACGTTGACGGGTAAGTCTTGCTGAGTAACTAGTACTCAGGGTTTGGCTCTTTATGTTTTTGTGCAGGTATAGATTTCGCTTCCGCTGTTGCTTGGTGGAGTTCCTCAGCAGGTCCACATCGCAGGGCTTCGATGTGCGGCCACTTATCGTCGAGTGTTGTAGATTTGGTATAGTTGAGACTTCCGCTGTGCTACTCTCGTGTTTTTAAATCATTTAAGACTTGTAATAACTTAAATATGCAAATTTGTGCTTTTTATGTGATGTACTGTTGTGTCTGTTCATCAGCGCTTTACCGACTCGATCCTGTGAAAAGCGCATACGCTTCAGCTGGCATCAGAGCCGTGTTGGGACAGTACATCATATAAACGGCCTATTTTCGAAAAGCTAACCACGTTACGAGTGAGGAATGAAAAGCCCATTATAAGGATGTTAGAGTAATCAGGTGGTAATAGGAGTTGATTGTTATTTTTCTGTAACGACGCACCGACGCCCAGGTAAGAAGGTAAGGAACTACATGGCGCTGGTTTTGGATATTGGTGGCGGAGTTTGTTCTGTTCCGTGAGCCATCGAGTTCACGAGGAGTTGAGGATGGTGAGGATATGTTATTGGGCCATGTATTACATTTTTATGAGATACGTCACCTGTGTAGGTTGGTTGAGGTGACGTTGTGTGCTTTGCAGGTACACTAACTCGCGCGTAGATCGTGTAGAAACGTTTGTGAGTGCGAAGTAGTTACCACCACTGTCTACGGCCTGCTATATTTGGGCAAATTTTATTTTGTGAGGACGTATAGGTCGTGCATGCATCACATCTTCGTGATTTAAAATACTTCCACGAATTTCAGATCACCCAAAAATTTCAGACTGACAAGCTAATTTCAAAAATTCATAACTTCAAAACCGCTTGATCAAATTCGATGAACCAAGACTTGCTGGAAAGCTTACAACATGAACTAAAACTTTGCTTCAGAGTTCACCTTTCAATTCTGTCAGTATCACCCCCAAATCTGTCGACCAAGTGAAACCAAATTTTCAGCTTCGACCAGTTTTCCAGGATCTGTCCACCAACTTCAAAAATTGATATCTCCAGTTATGATTGTCCGTTTGAGGCGTTTGAGAACCCGTTGGAAAGATATGGAAGTTATCTACAAGTTTGGTATTCTGACTGTTCCCTTTTGACGACTACAGAAGTGCCAGATTTCAGTTTTGTGACTGCTGCTCACCGTGAAGACAGATTTCAGACTGTTACCTTGAAGGAGCGTTGCTCTCTGGGTTTTGCCCGAATGGCTGTGTGCAGCTGCTTGCTACGACCGTACAGAAGTTGGTTACCACGTGTTAAACTTTGTTTAGCATGGTGGTGCAGGTTGGAGTAGTTTGAGGTGTTTTCACTCTAACTCTCCACAATTGGACGTTGATGGCTTTGCGTGAAATCTTTTTCACTCTTGGAGCCATCGCACAAATGCATTGGTGGATGGTAGACAACCACAGTATAACCCATACCTGGTTGTGTTTGTCTACTACTCAGCCACCCTCAGCAAGAAGAAAAGATAAGCATGTACCTTGGGGCGATGAGACTTGGCAATGAGCAAGATGAAGCCAAGGAGGTTTTACTTGATATGAGAGAAGCCCAGATTGTTGAGATGACGCTACAGGTTCAGAACCAAGACAAACAAATCACGGGAATTATCGAAGAACGAGATGCAGCCCAACAGATGGTCGCCTAACTAATGGCAGCCCAAGTTCAACCCGTTCCATCTACAGAGCAAGTACCAGCAGGCACCGTCAACCTGCAACATGGAGAGCAATTGGAAAGTGAGGAAGACACTTGAATCGTTGTAGTTGCTTTGATCAGATTCGCCGTGTAGCATGTTGTTTCGATGTATCGTTGTTGTTCGATAGGAGCTAGTGTCGTAATACTATAGCTAGGCGACGCGATCTCTGTTATTTTGTTGTAATCGTATCATTGCACTTTTGGAACTACGTGTTATCGAGTTATACGACCTGGACCTACTTTGATGTTGGGGCTATCATTCATGTTGAGCCATGATCTCTTTTTATTTTCATCGTGAATCCTTTGCATTCTTATCTCGCTTATTTTCCGGAACCTACCATTTTGTCGATATCTTACCTTTGTTAGTGAGTTCTACACCAGAATTTGTTTTTCCCTGCAATCGATATCCTTGCTAGTTGCCCACCAAATGTGGAGAAGGTTATGCCAAACCTTGATAATCTTCTCCTTAGCCTTGCTTTTAGGATCCTTGTTCTTACCCAAAAATTTAAAATTTGACAACAGTAGGCATGTGCAATGCACCATCCCATATGCAATGCAATACATCACTTGCATCACATAAGCACTTTACAATGCATGATCATGTACATTCATTTATGCACCATGAACAATGCATCATGGCAATTGCATCATTATGCACCATAACATGTGCACCATACACCATAAACATTTTCGTTTGCATCAAGTCATATGCATCATTTATGCACCATGCAATGAGCATCATGAGACATGACATAATGCACTTGCACCATTGCATGGGCACCATTACATATGTGCATTGCATCATTAAAAAGCACGCAATGCACCATGAATATCCATCATAATGAATCTGGCATAGAATAAATGAATACATTAATAATAATCACCTTAGGGAGCAAGAATGTAGAAATCGTTTACCTTGTTGCCTTTGAATCCCCACAACATTGTGTCTGCTGATCCTTGGAAACCCTACTCCCTGGGTACTAGTGTGCCTTCCTTGGATATCACTAGTGCTCCTAATTGGTGGACGTTTGTCTGACCCTTGTGCTCTTGCCAGCCTTCATGTACTTTCAGGTGTTGTTCGATTCATATCACTAGTTGCCGGCCAAGTTTTGTCTTGCCTCTCTTTGTTGACCGTGTTGAGACCTTTAGTGCGCTTAGACGTTGGCTAGCGTTGTTACGATACCCGCAGTTCATGGCAATTCTGAGGTCCGTCCCATACCCTTGTCAAGTATGCATATCAGATTTAGATGCGCTGTTTCAAGATTCAAGAAGCACAACCCCAATTTTCAGAAAGGCAACACGAGATGTCAACCAACGAGCTAGAAGAGCATAAGGTTTAGATCAGTAAGTTGTGGGAATGCTTCGAATGACAAAGCCCGTCAGAGCTTAGATGCCCAACAACCCCCATGAAAGAAGTTGATCTGCTTTCTAAGAAGACATTCGATCCGGCTCCAACGTAATAGTTGTCAGTGCAACTATCATCGCAAGGAATGCTGCCTGAACCCACCAGAAGAACAAGAGTCTTCACCTAGCTTCACTCAGTCAGAAACGTGTAAGCGTCAGAGACAATGGTTGAAGTTGAACAAGAACGATGACCTGTCACATCAAGTCAATGGCTCGTTGCCACACAGAAGAAAAGGAGTTCCGAGCCTCGTTGTTTCACCGCAAACTGCCACTCAGAAGATAAGTTCAGTATTCGGATGTATCCTCATGATACTTTGACCAACCTATCACTCGCTCTGATCTTGTGCAATGAGTTGTTACAACACACGAAGGATGTCCACGAGAAAGCTCAAGATTGTGAAGCCAAGTGTTTACAGGAGGATGAGAAAGGAATGCTAGGTTCAGGAACAGAAGGGTGGTGCCTAAAGACTTGAGTTACGCAAGAAGATATTATTGACGAAGCCGACTTGTCTAAGTACTCTATCCTCCCCGACAGCAGCAAGATATACCGGGACTCACAGCCAGAAGTGGGATGAGTACATAACGCCGTTAGAGTTCTCCTATGGTAGCAGACATTAGGAAAACATCAAGATGGCGCCGTTCGAGGCTTTGTATGGACGTCGATGTCGTACTCCACTGGATTGGGCCGAATCCGTAGAAAGAATCACCATTGGACCGGAATTGATAGCAGTTGCAGAAGAGACAATGCGCCCCATCCAGTTCAACTTAAGAGTTGCCAGCCTCAACAGATGAGCTATGCAGAAAAGAGACGCTGACGGTTAGTGGTCGCAATTGATGATCACATGTACCTTTGTGTCCCTCCCCTATGAAGGGTGTACGTCAATTCAGTGTCAGAGGAAAGCTAGCCACGAGGAACATCGGACCCTTCCAGATAAGAGAGCAGTGTGGACCTGTTGCTTACCGTTTAGAGCTGCTCCACAATCTTTCAGGAGTGTACTTCGTCTTTCACATGTCTCAGTTGTGGAAGTGCTTAAAAGCTCCGGCATATATGGTGATCAGTGATGTAGGACAACTTGAGCCAGATCTTGCTTATTCTGAGCAACCCTTCAAGATCACGGATGCGAAGGACATATTCACTGGGAAAAGTGTTACCACTTCTATATGGTGCAGTACAGCAGCTAGTTTGAGGATGAGATCACCGGAGAACAAGAGGAAATTACCTACGCTACAGTTTTGGTTTACTTCGTTCCCGCACCGTTTGTTTTCCCTAGTCTCCTTAAATCTCGGGACGAGATTTCTTTAAGGGGGGAGGACTGTGACACCCCGTGTCACTGAATTCGCATAAAACTCACCTTGAACTGAACAAAAGCCAAACAGAAGCCAAATTCAAAATTCGAAATTCAAATTTTGAACAATGGTCAAATCCAAGTTTCTGAAGGAACTCAAATTTGTGCATAACAACTTGAGTAACCAAAAATACCAGTGGATAGCCCTTCTCAAACAAGAATTTTTGAGAATTTATGGTGATTTTAGAAATTCTTTTGGATGTCCAAATAAATCCTGGAAACTTAGAAAGTACCCTATTTTGACCAGCTGCAGTTTTAAATCTACTGGGAGACCAGATGTGCATGTTGGCCAGATTGAAGTCCAGTTCAAGAGCTTTCCAAAGAGGCCCAATTTGTGATTTTTGGAGCTCGTTTGCTAGGCCAATTTATGCTTCAAAATTTGGGGGAAATTCCAGTTTGAAAAATTCTGGGAAAAATGAAAGATGCCCGAGGGCCCACTTGTCAGCCACCGTCGTCTCACTGCGCGCGCGCGGAAGACGGCCGCCACGTCGCCGATGACCGCCGGAGCCACGATGCTCGCTTCTCCGCCTTTCGTCGACGCGCCGCAGAGATCAAAGCGAGCTCCGCTCCTCTTCCCTGCCCTCTTTCTCTCATTTCCCCACTCCCCTGCGCTCCAAACCCTAGCCCACCATTTCCGCCGCCGCGTAGGTGCTCCACCTCGTCACCGTCGCGCAGCCCAGGGCCGAGCTACTCCATGATGAGCTACGCCGGGACTCTCTAAAGCTTCACCATGGCGCCCAACCCCACTCCGCCTCTGTAACCTCAAGAATCGAGCCTTCTTCTCCGAGCCCGGTCACCGCGACCATTCCTCGCCGTCGCGCCGCCGTATCGGAGTCCCTTCCGGCCGATTCGTGTCGCCTCGTGTTGCTCAGCGTCGCCCTAGAGCTCCACCATGACTCCATTCGCCGCCTCTCCATCGTGAAGCTCGTGAATCGGCCTTCGTCTCCAACCCCGGCCACCTCACCCTTTCCCGCGCCACCGTCAATTTCTTTCACCACGGTGAGCTGCTCCGCCATTCCATGCACCTAGAGCTTCTCCACTCGCAGGCGCACCCCTAGGACCTCACATTTCTCCTCCTTGCGCAGCCGAGTCGTCGGAATCCGGCTTTTCCCCGCCGCCAGTCGCCGTCGTCGCGCCAACTCCACATCGACGAGCACCCTCCAGTCCTCCTCCACGTCGACACGCCCTTCGACGAGGTTTACCATGACGTGAAGAAGCTTTCAAGCCTAGAGCTGCAGCTGGAGTACCCTTGCACCGAGCTCGCGTCGTCGCCGTCGTCCTGCGGATCGCCGCCGCTCGTCGCCGACCCGCTCCGGCCACCCCGCGCGCCCCCGATGCCCTAGGTGAGTTCGCCATCTCGCGTTGCCCCTCCCAGTCCTCACCGTTCTTCATATCTCCGCCGGGAAACCAAGTCCGGCGAGCGCGCCGCCGTCCTCCGGCGACGGTGCCGGCCGACGCACGCTGGACCACACGACTTGGATCGATAGTGGCTGTGCGGGATCTTGTGCGGTTGACCGTGTTGCCCATCATGTGCCCTCAGATCTAAGTGGCTGGATCTGCTGCGGCCCGATGCGGATCCGGTGCGGCCCAGACTCTGCGGCCCAGTTTGTGGCCCAGATCTGATTGGCTGGCCCAATCTTTATTCTTTTTCGGATTAGTTTAAATTTCAGAAAATGCACATAAAATTCAAAAAGGCATAGAAAATAAAATACACATCAGAAAAATGCAAATCCAATTTTGTTGGACTCCTGGTGATGTACTCTGTCCAGACAAAATGAAAAATCACACATTGGAATTTCTGTAATTTCTGAAAAATCTAAAATATACAGAATTTGTTTAATTAATAATAAATTCTCTAGTGCTCCATAAATCTTGAATTTTGGTATACATGTTAATCTACTGTTAACACACTTACAGAACATTTTTGTACTGTCATCTCCTGTTTAAATATTTCTTATGATTTAAGTCATGCTCTGCATTGTATAAATTATTATAAATAATCCCTTCATCCATAAATCATCAAACTTCACGAAAAATCACTTCCGGTGGTGACTTTCACCAGAAAAATGTCACTGGACATAAATTAATTTTCGAAATCATATTATTTATTTAATCAACTCAAACCAATTAAATGATTAACTTAATTGAAAGTCAATGAAAGAAATACTCCAGACGAAAGTAATTAAACAATTTAATCATTTGCACTTACAGTGTAAATGACTGTCCTATAAATAAATACATTTTAATTGCATCATGTTATTGCATCTAACTTGCATTTCCTTGTCATGGCATATAGCTCTCGAGGTGATTCAGGAGCAGGTGGAGGACCAGGATGCTGAGCCGCTCAGGAGGAGCCACTGACTGATCATTGCTGACTGTGCTAGTGATAGCGTCGTTCCTGAGCCAGGCAAGCCCCGGTGCATGCCTCCCTATTTAGGATTTTATTTTCGCACTTGATTGGGGCTAGTAATTGATTGTGCATTAGGTTTAGTAGGAGTTGATGTGAAACCTTAGAACTGCATTAGGACTACCCTTCCATATCCTACCTTGTGTCCTATTTTTTGTAGATGTGGTCTAGGTTACGTTAGAACTTGCTAGGCTTAGTGGCTAGCGGACGGTAGAAGTCGAGTGGTAGGTCCCACTCGCATGATAGGGACCCCTGGATTGTACTAGCTGGATTTAGGATTTGTTGAGACCGGACGGGGAATTGCTTGTATAGGATGGTTGGAGAATGCTGGGCCTTCACGGTGGTGTAGCCCCGTCTGTGTCGATTAAGGACCGTTCGTTGTTGGCCCTATTGAGCAAGTTCGAACGTACTGATCACATGCTAGTGTTTTTATGGGCCTAGTAAACCTAGTAGCCTGTGACGCCCTGATGTCTAGCGGATACTTGCACTTTCTATCATGGTACTTGGGAGAGAAGGGATGCCTCCCAATCGGGGCGTACGTCTGGGACGGGGACCGTGCGGGAGGGCCTTTCTCGGGAGGTGTGAGACCCAGCCAGCTTTAGGGGGGATCAGCGTAAACGGTTGCTGCATACGACTTTTGCGCGTGTGTGGCGTGTGGTCAGGTTTTTCTCCTGCAGGATGTACATCGATGCCGCCGCTCTCGGTCAAGAGCAACCTTGTTCAGTGCGCCACATCGTAGTGTGATATGATTGATGAGATGATGATGCTAGTCTATTACCTTATTGTTATTTACATTGCTATATATACTGTCACCGTTGATGTATTGTTACTTATACCTGTTCTAGATATATGAACACTGCTTTATTGGTTAAGTACTTAATTGGAATTAAAACTTGAAAGTAAGGACCAAGTAATTAGTGCGCTTTTATGCAAGTGAGTCAGCCTAACCCCTTGTAGCCTTTGCATTCTAGGAGTCGGCTGTAGTTAGCCACGTTGACGGGTAAGTCTTGCTGAGTAACTAGTACTCAGGGTTTGGCTCTTTATGTTTTTGTGCAGGTATAGATTTCGCTTCCGCTGTTGCTTGGTGGAGTTCCTCAGCAGGTCCACATCGCAGGGCTTCGATGTGCGGCCACTTATCGTCGAGTGTTGTAGATTTGGTATAGTTGAGACTTCCGCTGTGCTACTCTCGTGTTTTTAAATCATTTAAGACTTGTAATAACTTAAATATGCAAATTTGTGCTTTTTATGTGATGTACTGTTGCGTCTGTTCATCAGCGCTTTACCGACTCGATCCTGTGAAAAGCGCATACGCTTCAGGCGTAACATTTAGTAGATCTTGTAACTCATCATGAAGTCGCCATTAGCCAGCACGTAATTGCCAGGGTCAAGGCTCGCGTGCCCTAGCAGGGGTACGGGACGAAGGCTTGCCTCACATCGTGGCCCGCGATGATGAAGGCCGGCGGCGCTGCTCGGAACCCTAGTCGCCTCCTACACCGAGTCGTTCGCCGGCAGTTGAGAAAGCACAAACGGTTGCTTCCTTAGTTTACTTTCATCGCCGCGGTTTCGGTAGAGATCCTTTTTTAATCGTAGTTTGGGTAGAGAGAGAGGCTAGGTCTACATGAGACGTGGGAAGGGTCATAAAAGATCTAGCGGTTAAGTGTTGTTAATTGTCTAAATGGATGGTCAGATGTTTTGCTTTTTTCTCAGAATTTCCAGGATTTTTCTCTGATTAACGTGAGGGCTCCAAAAGAAGCCTCCAATTAGTAAATAATAATATAAGATAGTTGTTGGAGAGAATATTCATGTTAGATGGTGGAAGTTTTTTTTTAACTTACGTGAAACAAATTCAGCATGAATTATGTTTCGTCATTTTCTGTCTTTTCACGTAGAAGATGTTCAGACGTGTGGAAGGCACATCATGTGTCAAAACACTTATAAATGTGTCAAGGTGCCATTTTTTTTTTACGTAAAAAAACCTCAGAAACGTGTGCAACCATGGTGTTTAGCGTGGCATGAAACCTTTTTTGTACGTTATTAGGACTTGAGGTCGAACAGGAGCGGGACCGGCCAGGTTTCATGATTTACGAAGTCAAGTTACTTGTTTCCGTGCAGGCGTCATCCACCACAAGGCCGATGATTTACAGTCGCATACCCCGTGTCCCGTGATTTTAGGAAATAAAGACGGGATCAAGCGGAAGAATCGGGGGAGGATACGCGGCCGGATTAAGCGGGAGGTGGAGCGATATTTGCTTCCGTGAAAATTGCACCGGTTTTTTTCCTCCAGATTTTTATTTTCTTTTTTCTATTTTAAGTATAAATCAAGGGTTCAGATCTCTTTTGACCTTTGACCTCTCAAGAGATAAAAGAGGTACCGTAACAGTGCCCAAATACTAAATACTCAATTTCTTGGCTCAACTAGTAGTTATATAATTAGAAATACAATTTAGCAAAATTTCAACAGAATATCTGACATTTCGTCTTTTCGAGTGAGTCCGAAATAAGGCAGAAATGAACAGTGCCAATGAAATTCCATCATTGACCACCTTTGCAAGTCCAAAATTTTCTTGTTTATTGCCTTTCCGGTGCTGGCAGTGTTCATGAGTTTGCTCATGCTTTTTAGCCTTCGATCATATTTCCCAACCAACTACAATAACTCTGTCTGCAGAAGTAGACTAGAATCAATATGAGCCATGCTTTACCTACTATTTCTTATCCTCCACAAGGTTGGTATATAAGTGTCTTGAAGCTTGAGATTTGAATGGGGGAAGTCATAGTAGCTTCTGTTAAGGGTGCTACACCAGAGGTGACCGGCAGTGCAAACCAGCTGCTTATCATTTTCTGTCCTTCAGTTCCATTTACCTCTACACAGCTTAGGCGCCATAAGTGATGGGTTTCGGAGGCATCAGGAGAAGAACTTGATAATGTTATCGGTGATGAGGGTCGAAATGCACTTGTTGGAGGGCGAGCCTTCTTTCAGGATCAGCTGTCTTCTTTCGGCTACGTTTTCACTGAGATAGTTTAGTTTTGCATGTATAGTTAAAGCTTTAATTATTCAAAATAAAGTCTCGGTAATGTTGCAATATTAATTGGTTCTGTATCAATGAAATTCAATTTGTCAAAATAATAGTACTGTTACCAGGAGAGTTCAGGAGTTAGCTTGTGCTTTTTAGCATTGGATCATTTTGCCCAACCAACTACAATAACTATGCCTGCACAAGTAGACTAGAATCAATATGAGCCATACTTCGCCTACAATATTTCTTATCTTCCACAAGGTTGGTATATAACTGTCTTGAAGCTTGAGATGTGAATGGGGGAAGGTAGAGTAGCTTCTGTTAAGGGTGCTACACCAGAGGTGACCAGCAGTGCAAACCTGCTCTGCTTATCGTTTTTTGTCCTTCGGTTCCATTTACCTCTGAGCCTTTTCGTTGCATATCTCCTGGGTTTCGGAGGCATCAGGAGAAGAACTTACCGATGTTACTCCCTCCGTCCCGTAATATAAGGGATTGGAGGGAGTCCAAGTTATCTCATAATATAAGGGATTAAGCAGGTCAAATGGACCCGCGCCTAATAAAAAAAATTAAAAAAATTCCCCAGCCACGAACCGCCCATGTCCTTCTCCGATTCCCTGCCGCATCTCCGGCGAGCTGTGGCTCAAGCTCCCAATTTCCGGCCACATCCCGCATCACGGAGCGCAGGCGAGGCGGCCTAGATGTGCAGTCAAGCCGGCGGGGTGGATGCGCCATGGCCGCAAGCTCCTGAACACACCGCCATGGCGCCGCCGCCGGCCTCTCTCTCTCCCCTCGTCGCACGCTGCCGGCCTCCTTCCTTTATGCTGCAAGCAACGCAAATGGCGAGGGCGTGAAGGACGGCAGCGCATGATTTGCGTCTCATCGTCGTATGGAGGAAGCCGGGCCCGGGCGCCATCGAGGCTTGGGGATGCACGAGCTGGTTGCCCACGGCGCTGGCCTGCACGGGGGTGATGCGCTCGCGGTAAGGGAAAGCTTGTGCGGGCTGCTGGCCGGGCGAAGTCGCGCGGGCGGCGCCGGGGCGGTGAAGGGAGAAGGTGGTTGCCAGCGGCGTTGGAGGGAATAGTCACGCTACGCGGGCACCTCGGAGCAGCCATGACAGACGAGGCGCGACGAGGCTACGCAGGCTGCAGCTCGGAGCAGCCATGGCAAGCGAGGCCGCGGCGGCGGCGCGGCGCCACCCCCAGCTCGTCATCGAAAACCTTTTAGATCTGCAGCGAGGCTGCCGCGGCGGCTCGAGCGAGGCGGCCGGCACGCGAGGTCGCGGCTGCGCACGGGCAAGGTCGCGGCCGGGCGGGCGCGAGGTTGCGGCAGCTTGGGTGCACGGACGAGGTCGCCTCCGGGGTGCGCTCGCCGTCACCAACGGGACTGCCGGCTGCCGCGGCGACGAAGAAGACCATGTGCTGGTCTGCCAGGCTTCGGAGCAATAACTGAAGGGTATTATGGTCTTTTTACTTCTCTGCTGTTTTTATGGGAAACTCCCTTGATCCCTTATATATTGGGACAGAGGGAGTATTGATGATGAAGGTCGAGGAGAACCAGTTACAGAGCGAGCCGTCTTTCGAGGTCTGCTGTCTTGTCTAGTCAGTTTGCACATGCCATTCAGAGTCCTAATCGTGTACAAAACACAGCGGCAAGATCTCGATTGAAAACAATGTCTGCATGTCTGATAGTTGTCGATGCTGCTATCACGCCAGCGCCTCTCGGCGGCGCGCCAGAGATTGCCGGCGACCGCAAGGCCGCACGCGGGAAACACAGCGTCGCTAGGCTGGTGTGTCGTCAGGCGCACATCATGATCGAAGTGAGCTTGAGATGCCAGCATGATCGAAGGATGTTCCTGTTTCATGTGTGGTAACCAAACGGCTTGGACAGCATGATCGAAGGATGTTCCTTCCATACAACTGAACAAAATGTGAAGATGGACTGTTATAAAAACTGAAGATGGACTTTATGAGTCCACTTGTTTTTGGCATTCACTTTGAATTGGTAGTATGCTAATGTTCCAAATGCAAAATTCAAAGAGCATTAGAACAAAGTGGAAAAGGGTCTGGAAGCTTTATCAATGTAATTATATTTTTTTCATAAAAAATGTAATTTATTTTTACATTTTAGGTTTATTCATGTAGTATTTTAGGATTTATTATGATCCATCATCCCTCTTCCATTCGTGATTTGGTCACCTACTGTCCCTCATTATTTGGTTCTTCACAAGCACTGTTGCTTCGTCACAAGTACTGTTTAGCCAATATGAGCCATACTTCACCAACTATTTTGTACAGGAACCACTCAAGCCAATATGTATCGCTGCGTTTCGTTGCCCCTCGTTCGTTCAAGTGGGGAACAGCAGTTGAGTGCAACTGAGCATGGCAAGGTCCAAGGCCCCTTCATCTCTTGGATGCACGGCTGATACCTCGGCTTCCCCACAGAACACTCGAAATAAAACGGATCTGGCTCTTATACTATTATGCCATGGTTGTCGCACATCATGGACTGATCTGTAAAAAGAACTTCACACATTAACAGGTTGCAGATTACCATTGGTCAATTTTTGGGCCTCCAGTTTGATTCTGATTTTTGAGAAGGGTGTCAATGTTATTGGACAACTAACGGATAAGGTCGCTAGAAAATTGACTACATAGTCCAACTAACTACAATTACTCATTTTCAGAAGTAGACTTGAATCAGTATGACCCTTGCTTAATTCAACCAATTTAATACAGTTGCATGCAGAAAGTCTTATTTTGGATACAGAGGGGTCGCTCTATGTTGAACCTATGCCCACTGAAATATAACAGAAATTTTCATATCTCACGGACCCCATGAAGATTCAGATATCTTTAGAAATAGAAGTTTGCTACAGCCTTATGAAGAAGCTCTCTTTTGGAATCTAAGTCTGCATTATTTCTGCACTGAGCTTGCTTTACTCCGATACATTCGTGAGAGTATACTGTTATGTTTTATGGATCATTTATACTAATATGTTTTTCAAAATTTAAGGATGAAGCCTATTTCAAAAGGCAGGGGAGGAAGGAAATTGCACAGAACTCAAATGAAACAAATTCAAGCAAGCAATATAGTTTATTAGACAATAGAAGTATGCAAAAAAAAATGTATGCTTGTTGATGTTCCCACAACTAAATAATGATCGATGTTTATATGCTCATTCAGGTTCAAGATAGATCAGAATTTTGGTAAAAATAAATCTTCAAGCATGCTGATGTACATATCAAATGGATAGATCCAATAGCCGTGCTGAAAATTAAAATAAAGCAAAAAAGGCAGTCTATATGCATGGTAAAAGGAGATAAATTTAAGTTGGAACAGTATGAAAAATAATATACTTGATTATCCAATGGTGTTAGGTATCAACATGTATTTCTAATTTCATTGGGAATATTATGGAGAAAAAAAATAAAGCATATCACCCTATAAAAGGACTGGGATGGCGGGGAAAATTTCCGTGTAACTCAAGATATTGGTATTTTGCATAGAGAAAAAGAAAATTTTACTAGTAATACCATGAAGGGTAACACACAGAGGCGACGCTACGTTTGCCCACCCGAGTGCCATGGCACTAGGGTCCAAAGCAATCTTCAATGGTTATAATAAAATTCTACCCTATGTGCACCAAATTGTTCTGATTCTGTTGAAGTGGCACTCAGGTCTCCGGATGCCTAGCTTCGCCATTGGTAACACGATCTTGTCCTGCCACCACCTATGATGCTCACGCCCTACACCGGCACTGATTTGCCCTTTGCTGTCACCGATTTCATGCCAACATTTAATTTTTTTTCTAAAATGCCCTACTATTATTAATACTATTGAAGAATTACTAGTGGCATTGAAGGTTGGAGAAGAACTAATCCGGCTCATCATATTCTAAATATCACCATTATATATTGATGGTATTCATGATACCACTAGTATAATACTAGTGGTATTGGGCACCATAAAACTCCTCTTAAGGAATATGATTGCCAGAAATGACCTCATATGTTTCAGTAGCAGGAAAAAAAAACTCTTACTCCCTCCATTCTTTTTTTTTATTGTTGTTTCAGACAACAGGAATGAGCTAGAACTGAACTAGAAAAGCTTGTCTGAATGACATAAAAAAAAGAATGGAGGGAGTATTCCCTTAGCCATCGACGAGGATATGGAAACCAAGCTACTAGGATGTGGGGGTACCCATCGACGGCAATGGCAGACATCAAGCACAGCTGAGACGATTCCAATGCTGCATCATGCCAGCGCTACGGCGTGAGGCGCCCGCCACGCACAGCATCGTCTACAAGAGAAACACCCCTTTAGCAACGCATATATGCGTTGCTGGAAGTGCATTTAAGTGTCGCAAGGGCTTTTACCAACGCATTTTGCATCTGTTGCTAGAGGTGGCGTTGCAAGGTTCTTTTGCAACATATGAAGAAGCGTTGGTAAGGAGCATGAATAAGCGTTGCAGACTTGCAACGGACAATCTGAGCAACAACAACGCTTGTATGTGTTGGTATTATCGATTAGCCCAGAACTGTTTTGTACCATATGGCATTGGTGTTTAAACATTATTTATAAGAAACATAGGCCTTATAACAATATAAATTTTCACTCAGAAGATGCTCCATAATAATTTCACTTGTCAATATATTGATTTCCATACAGATACTTCTGTTACAGTGACCCATAGACCATAAACTTTGCAAAAATATGTTGATTTCCATACAAATACTTCTGTCACAGTGACAGACCATAAACTTTGCCACAAGGAACCAGATTCATACAGTTATTCCAAAAATACATAAACCTAATGTCTAAATTGTCTTGGAATTCACTCATGACTTCCTTTTCCCTTCCTGCCCGTTCTCTGCACTAGTTAAGTGCAAAGTTGTGGCCTTATGCATCCATTCTCCATCATGAATTTTCTTAATACGGTCAGGCATCATGCAGAAAAGAACTCTTCAATTCTTATACATCTCACTGTAAAATATAAGAAATACTGCATCAGTTGAAAACCAAATAAACTTAGATATCATATCACTACTGTTTAATTATGGATTCCAATTAAAGAATGACTGATGCAGACTACACAACATATATTTTTGCAAGGAGTATCCATACCTTACTAAGAAGGCAGAACTCTGATTAGTTTCTTAATTCTAGTTCTGCTACCCAATGACTTTAGTAAATCTGCACATATCGCATAGAAACAGGTATTGATGTGCCCTTGTTTCCACTTGTTCAGAAACTGCAAGAGCACTCATGTTAAGTAGAAACAAGTGATTATTGAAACAGGGAAAAGAATAAATAACAAAAGGGAAAGATTGAAGACTAGAATGGTTTAGTTGATTCTCTGCAGTAACACAGCAGTATGCACATAGCCTTCTGCAAGGCCACCTTGATGAATCTACTATACTTAATACCATGTAGGCAAGGAGAATTATGATATAACTGCAGTAAGCTCCAAAAGTGGATGAACAGAGCATTGTCAATATGATTTCAGCTGAGCACTTACCAGTTTCCATATGATTCCAATATGAAGAGACCAACTAATAGACAGCACCAGAATAGATCATCTCAAGATATTCGGTATCTTCATGGCCAAGAGAACAATTAATGACACCACCATTATCCAGCTTGCATTTAGCATGTCCAATGTATTGACATTCTTTTATCTGTATATATAACATGTAGTAAAAAGAGAAATTCCCTAAGTCAAGCCACATGGAGAAAAAGAATGTAGGACTAAAAGCAATTAGCAAGGGAGGACAATACTGCATTATCCATTTACTAAGCAAGGTAGGATATAACTAGTGAGGCCTGATTAACAACTGATCTTAAAGAAATCAGAAAATTATAATAAGATTTAGTTCAGGTATTGAATAGCAATATATCTGCACCTTAGATTATTCAGTTATTTGACACACTGGTGGAAATCAATATTATTGGCATTCTGTCGAACGAGTTGGAGGCGTGAAAATCTCAGGAACATGATACATTTAATTGACGCCTTACTGTAAGAGGAGCAATAAGTGTGCATAGAATTTAACAAATCGGGATGGAGGAACAAAAAAAAATACAATATATAACTGAAATTGAGGTGCCGAACATCAAAATCATAGGCCTGCATGTTCACAGAATGGAATGAGATGGGATATTACCTCCGGGAGACTGGTGCTCCGTGTTGAGGTACAGGACGGAGGCAGGGGAAGGGCGTCGCAGATCAGGTGGGGCTCCAATCTCCATTGAGTTGATGGGGAAGGCTGTGATGCGCGACAACCTCCATCAAATCTGGTCGCCTCCTGCCACATCTTCAAGCCCGCTGGATCTGAAGGAGATACCTGAAGGAATCGAGAGCGGATTAGGATGAGGATTGCGTCGCAGGTACAATTGAGTGGCCAGGCGGCTGAGTTGAGAACAAAACCATGGAATTGGTAATGCTGCTGGAAGGATCGCCCCAACAGCCATGGCGGCGCAGAAAGGATGGAGAGGACGGACGGCCCGCCGCCGCTGCCGCCGCGAGCAGGGGAGTTGAGGAAAATAAAACAAAATCCTATTCGCATCTGTGCGGCCCGTGCGGGTGGGGTGAAACGTAGAAGTTGTAGGTGGGGACTGGGGAGGTGGTGGGTTTTGCGGAAGGGGCGCAACGCATGGGTGAACCGTTGCTAGGCATGTGTTGCTAAATGGTGGTTGGTCTTGTAGTCACTGTCTGTAGGATCTAATCCCAATGCCTCTCAAACCTATGTCTATTAACCGTGATAGACAAACACATCACGCATGTGTTCTTTCAAGCGATTGTCGCTCGAGGGGGCAGGGCTACATAAGCCACCCTAATAAGAGCGAAACTTCAACGCATTTCTGCATCTCCACTAGCTAGCCGAAGAGAAATGGGTAATGGTATTTTCTGGTTCAGTTCCATCATTTGGAACATAATATACTACCAATACAACAATACAAAAATAAACCGAGTTAAGAGCTTAAGTGTAAGAGTAGATGAAACTGTGATAAATTGATTACAAATCCTCTTCTCAATTCACCTACTCTCTTCTTCATGGTGTTTATAACTTATTCATTTATTTACTTCATCCACATAGTGGTCTGTGTGTGTATATATTGCTTGAGGTGGTGGACGTGTCTGCTGATGATAAAAGATGTGGGCAAAAAGTATTTAAGTTGAATGCTAGTAAGCTAGTTTGCTTGGTTCTGTTTTTTTTTTTTTTTTTTGCCTCTATATTACTCTAAAAGTAGTTCAAAGAACACAGTTAAATGCACTTATCTTTACTGATCACCAAGGTTAATTAAGTATGAGAGGCAAAAGGAACAAAGAAATCAGATGTTGCAGGAAATAAAGTGCAACTTTGTTGTATCACACTTCCACATTTCCAGAGTCGCGACATAATGATCGTTGAATTCAACAAAAGCAAGGACCAAAGGCCTTCACTTGATGGGACAGAGTCACCATGGATGATGGCCAAGATGGGGTAGAGAGGCGAAAGACTAATTTCCGGTTGAAGAGTCCATCCATTTTTGGTAGGTCGCTGTTGGATGGGGGAAGTTGTTGCTGTTTTGGTTGTGCACGGACAAACTATGACGTCACACGATTCTCCAACTATAAAAAAATAAATATATTGTGTATGACGTCTTCAAAACTAGATGGCACTGGCTTATATTTTTTACATCTTTTTACACTAAAAAATCATTATCCAATACTAGTATTTGTTGAGCCAATTTTTCTGTTGGGTTGTACAATCATTTCATTCATTGCTTCAACTTTTTCGTTTTGAGGTTCCATTTTTTTCATTTGTTCCATCAACTTTTCCGTTTGGTGATCCAAAAATTTCATTTGTTGTTCTAATATTTTTTATATTGGTCCCACATTGATCTACAATTTTCTTTGTGATTCATGTAACACCCTATGTTTGCCCATGATGAAAAACCACTAAAAATTTGAACTTTTTCAAATTTGAACCAAATTCAATCAAAGTAGAAGTAAATTCCAAGCCAAATTCAAAATTTCGAATTTTAAATGTGCATCAAACACCACCATCTGCATATTTGGAATTTCCTGATTTTAATTATGTGTTCATGTGGTTTTTATCCTTTTTCAAATTTGAAATCCATTCAAATTTGAATCCCTGCAAAAATCCAGAAAATATCAAACATTTTCTTCCCTCCTGGGCCGCCCCTCTCTCTTTCTTCCTTCCCCGCCGGCCCACTCCCTCTTTCCACTTCTTCCCTCTCGCGGGCCGAGCAGGCCGTCTTTCCCCTTCAGCCCATCAGCCCGCGCCAGCCCATTCTTCACGCCGAGCCGCTGACAGGTGGGCCCCACCTGTCAGCGTCGTCTTCCTCTGGCCGCGGCAGCGCGCCCATGCCGGCTGCCTCGCTCCGTCGCGTCGACCGCGCTGCCCCGCAGGACCGCACGTGCGCGCGCTCGCACAGGCGTCGTCTCGTCCCGTCGCGCCGTCGCGTCCGCCAACTCCGCGGCAGCGCGCCCATCTCTTCCCGCGCGGACCAACGACCCAACCGCCGGAGACCCGACGACCACCATGCCTCGACGTCATCGCGCGCAAGCCCCCTCCCTTGTTCCGTCTCGTCGCGACCCCTGTAGCCACTCCACCGCGTGCGTCACCCGCGTGGCCTCCCGTCCTCTCCCTGGCAAGCCATCGCGTCGCCAATGAATTCCGGCGACCGAGCCGCTCCAACGGCTCCTTCCTCGGCCGCGTATAAATGCCAACGAGCTCCGCGCCGCTCTACTCTCCCTGTCCGCGAGCTCAAACCACTCACCACCGCCTCGAGCATCACCCATTCAAAATTTCCCCTTTTCTCTCTCCTTACTCCGGCGAGCTTCGTCGGCGAGCTCTTCCGCCGCCATTGGTGAGCCCCTCTCCCCTTCTCCTCTCCCCACAGTTGTGCAGCGCCTCGCTCAACCCTGTCATGTGCCCAGTTGCTGCAGGCGTGTCGTGAGTGAGGAGATCGACGACGACCGATCCGCCGCCGCCGTCTTCCTCGATGCCGGCAGCCACCTGACGTCCTCCGTCTCGACCGAGCCCACCGTGAGTCCTCCCTTGATCGTCTCCCTCTCCTCTCCCTCCTGCGCTGGTTACTATTTCCCGCGCGCACGCGCGCGCCTTTTCCGTCGAGCGCCGCCGCTCCGCCCAACTCAGGCGAGCTCGCGCCGCCGCGGTGGCCCTCCCCGACGTCGACGCGTAGCTGCGCTAGCTCCGCCACCGCGCGTAGACCCCGCACGGTCACTCTCTTGAGCCCACGCCACGCGCAGCGCGTTTCCCCCTCGCGCGCCTCCGCGCCGCGCCACTCCGGTGAGCGCGCATCGCCGCTCCGGCGACCCTCGTCGTCGAGGTGTTGCCCTCCAAGCTCCGCCGCACCGCGTAGAGGCCGTAGGTCCACTCCTCGTCGCGTTTTAGCCACCATAGCAGCCGCCGGTGAACTTTCCGGTGAGCCGCCGCCGCGCGCCACCGTCTTCTGGCCGCTCTGACCCAGTCGCGCCGCCGTCGACGTGGCGTGCCACGTCGTCTGGCGGGTCCCACACGACCCGGCCGCCTCAGCCCAGTCAGCAGCCCCACGGTGCACCCGGTGCACCGTGCACCACGCTCACACGCGTCGCTCGGTCCACAGCCCATGGACTGAGTCCATAACACAGTGCTGTACAGTGACCCCGGCCCCAGTGGCCCACTCGTCAGCCTCACACAGCCTCTGGAAATTGCTAGGTCCACACACAGTTTGTACCCAGAAAACTATTTCGAGCACTTTTCTTTATCAGAAAAATTCCTAAAAATACTAGATTATTTTCTAATCATTTTGCAACACTTGTTTATTCCATAATAATTAGGATTATGCCTATGCTTAATTACTTAGCTTAATCCTAATTATTTCCTATGTTGCAAACTTGTAAAGTCTGTATCTTTTTCGTCCTAGCTCCGATTCGGGTGATTCTTTCACCAAAATTCGTCTAAAATCATGAGCTACTCGTTGTTACCAAAAGCCCTCTGCTGTTGGTCTCTTTTCGGTCTTCGTTTGATTTAATTACTTGCTAGCTTAATTGTTTGATCGGTAGTTTAATTCGATCGCTGTTGCAATCAATAGAGGAACAAGACTTCGAGGAAGGAGCGGAGGATCCGGATTACGAGGACTTAGAAGAAGAAGACTTTGGTGAAGGCAAGTTCTAACCCCATTGATCATATTGATCCTATGTTTGCAAATAATCCTATTTAGAGCCTGTTTTGGAAATAACTGTGCATGATATTTAAATTTGCTTTAAATGCTAGATGATCCTATGCTGATGATTGCCATACCTTGTTAATTGTTTATCCACTACCTTGTTAGCCCTAGGTTTCACTATCATTAATTCCTTAATGATATGTTGATATGCCATGCTGCTTAAGGATTTGTTACATATGTACTTAATAAATCTTGCTATACATGCTTTTGGTGTAAAATTGGCGTGTGTTTGGTGGAGTGCGTGTGTGTGAATATGAAATATGGGATGGTACTTTATACTAGTGATAATTGTAACCCATAGTGGGGTACTTCTGGCGGGAGCAGGCGAGGTAATCCTCAGTGGGGAGGTCTATCTCTGGGACGCGATTCCTCCTTTGAGGATAGCTATTGAAGATGCTTGCTTCGGTCGTATAAGGACCGGTTCATGTGCCGCCTTGCCTAGCACCTTTCGTACAACCACATGCCTTGAATGGGAAAGGTTTGGAACCACACCCTACTATAGTGTTCACCCGGTACCCACCTGGAGGGCAGGAGTTGCGGCGGAAGCCAGGAGAAGACTCGACATGGCAGGTGTCGGGATCCGGCGTATGGTGATTCTTCAGGCCTTTCTACATGATAATGATGATATTGTGAAGCCCCTGGTCGCAGTATTTCCGTGGTGGTGCCGCGGTGACACCAAGTAGGTACGGGACCATTAGTGTGTCTGTCCGATCCATGACGATGGGGAGGGCTGACATGCCTTGTGGGGAATTGTGTACAACCTCTGCAGAGTTACAAATCTATCATGATAGCCATGTTCCATGGTAATGGGCAACGCGAAAGCTTGTGCCACACAATGATTAGTATAACGGTGTGAGTAACGTCCTTGGTGTGGTTTTGGAATACTCCGGTGTGGAACCGTGTGCTGGTTTCCTGCCAGCATTAAAATGTGGGAACTGGCGGGATGGACTCTGTCTCCCCCAGGGCCAAATAACCCCATTAATCCTCAACGATAACATTGTTTAGTAGTTTGCGAAATGCTTTGTTTTGCAAACAACCCCTGCATAAAACTGGCCTCCCGCCCAGTTACTAAACCCTTGGCCTATCCTTGATGTTATCCTTGCATGCTTAAATCCCTTACTGTTAGGACTTGCTGAGTACCCTATGTACTCACCCTTGCTTAATCATTCAGATGAGGAACCTGAGTATCAAGAGGATGGTGATGAAGAGTAGGGTCCTGTCTACACTCAAGATGCCTGTGCTAGTACCGCTTCCGACTTCCGCTGGAGCAGTAGTAGTTAAGTGGTTCTGCTGTTGCAGCCCACCTGCTTGATGCTTGTTGTAATAAAGCGGCCCTTGGCCGTTTGTTGTAAGACCTTTTATGTATAAAGGCTTGTATGAGACTCGGTAATATTTATGTAAGTGATGACTCTGTAATATCAGTCTGTATGAAGTGTTCGTATCAGCGTCTGATCCAGGGACTGGTACGGTAAGCACTAGTGCTCCAGAAATGGGGTGCGACAGAGTGGTATCAGGGCCATGCTTGACCGTAAGATGGACCCTAGGCTGGAAACGATTGTGAGAGAGTGATATTTTATATATATAAACTATATTACAAAATTACTCTCAGTTCTGTATTTACTTTACGAATTGTTTTGTTACTTTGTACTTACCCATCTTCAACTTTTGTTGAAACAGATGGAGGACCAGCAGTTAGACGACGGGTGGATCCGCAGCTACCAGATCGGCGTTTCAGGCTTCCCCACTCTCCTGTGGGAAGCGTTGCAGAGGTTCGGCTACACCGACCGCCCGGAGTACCGCTCGCTCAGCTTCGTCCAGGACGGCACCCAGTACTGTGAGGTGCAGGTGACAGTTCTTCAGCCGCGTACGCGCCCAGACCTGGAGCCCCTGACAGTGACAGCTTTCGGCACCCAGCCCGGAGACGCCCACCAGATTGCAGCTCGCAAGACCCTGCTACTCTTCTGCCAGCGCCACGAGGAGGAGGTACGCGACACCCCGTGTCGCTACTTCCCGCTGTACGAGCACACCGAGGCACAGTGGCAGCACAGGTTGAGAGCTCTACAGGGACCAGACCAGCGTGAGGAGGACCCCACTGTGGTAGCGTCAGCTTGGTATATCATGGCCATGGACAGTCTGTTCGAGTCACGCCAGAGAGGGTTCGAGAGCAGTATCACCAGAGCTGAGGCAGCAGAGTCTAGAGAGAGAGATCTCCAGGAGCAGCTCCAGCAGACCCAGACTCAGCTTGCAGAGGTCCAGGCACAGTCCGCACAGACAGCACACGTCCTTGAGTCGACTGCACAGATGTGGGACGTGGACACGCAGAAGCTCACGGAGGTTCAGGCCCAGCTTGCAGCAGCTCAGTCACAGCTTGCACAGCTTCAGACCCAGCTCGCCGAGTCCCAGACAGAGCAGGCACAGATTCAGTCCACTCTCGAGGCAGCTATGGGCCTTTGGGAGGAGGACGCTCTGTACCTCATCAGAGAGGTCGACCGCTGCTACGTGAGACTTCACCAGGTTGGAGCAGGACCCCGTCGCAGGTTCACTCCGAGGATCGGAGGGCCCAGACGCCACCTGCACTACGCCTGCCCGACAGACTCAGAGGAAGACTCCAGCGACAGTGAGGACTCAGGAGGTGCAGGACCGTCAGGAGGAGCACCGCAGTCAGCTCCAGCTTCTCCAGAGGCAGCACCAGCTCCAGCTTCTCCAGAGGTTGCACCAGCTCCAGCTTCTCCAGAGGTTGCACCAGCTCCAGCTCCAGCACCAGCTTACGGCTTTCTGTCAGAGTCCGACGAGGAGCCCTCCGAGGAGGAGGATGCCCCGATGGCAGAGGACGACCCCGAGCTAGACTTACTAGAGGACCCTCTGCAGGGTGAGGAGGACACTGAGTCAGAGCACGAGATGGACTACCCGTCAGACCCCGGCAGTGACTACTCGGACTCGATGGACGAGGACGACTTCCCAGTACTTGAGGGCTACGTCCCTCAGTACATGCTAGAGATGGAGGAGGACGAGGACCAGGGCGTGGTCAACTTTGTGCCAGTCAGTGACGACCAGCCTGTGGTAGTCGACCCTCCGGCACCACAGCAGCCAGCACCAGCACAGCAGCAGCCAGCACCGGTTGCACCCCCAGCACAGCAGGAGCCGGCACCCGTCGCACCCGCAGCACCGCAGCCGCCAGCACTGTTTGCTCCTCCTGCTCAGCAGCAGCCAGCACTACCAGCAGGTCACCAGCTAGCTCTTGTGACACCTCCAGCAGCTCAGCACCCGCTAGCACTTGTTACACTTGGACCGCTGTTTCCGTACCAGCCAGTTCTTGCACCACCCACAGCTCAGCACTACCCAGCAGTTCCACAGCAGGCCCCGCAGATGCTCGGAGACACAGACCTCTTCGAGTACTACCAGCTCCTTCGTGCCCACGAGGAGTGGAGTGACCCCTACGACCTGTACCGTGCGTGGCGCAGGGACCACGGCTACGACCAGTACTGAGGAGCAGCTACCCCAGTTGGAGTCAGTTACCAGCAGCACTTGTGGCAGCAGTGCTTGTACCCGTAGTGTAGCAGCTAGCAGTTTGTATTTAGTCCAGCAGTTGTGTGTCGTTGTATCTTAGAGTACCATGTTGTCGAGTCTTGTTGTTTAGTTGTAGCCGTCAAGTCCTTCTGTGTAGAGGCTTGTGTATGTATGATCGAACTTTGTTATGATGTTTATGTATGCTGTAATGTTGTAATGATGCTGGATCTTACTGTTTGTGTGTTAGCAAATCTTGTGTTCTTGTCTTGTTGCCTAAGTCTCGGCTTGTTTCAACCTCGACTTGTCCTCACCTTCGCAATCCTCTGTCAACTTAACAGATGCCTCCCGCAAGGCAGTCCGCCCGAATACGGCAGCGTCGTGAGCGTCAAGTTGCACACGACGAGGATGCCCCAGGACAGGGCGGTGTGCGTGGACGTGGGAGAGGCAGAGTTAACCAGCAGCGTGGCAGAGGTGGAGGCAGGATTGGAGGCCATGACCAAGAAGATGAGGCAAGCCAGAACAACCAGAACAATCAGAACAATCAGGACAACCAGAATGACCTGGAAGGCCATGATGAGGGCGAAGGTCATCAACAAAACCAGAACCGAGGTGGAGGAAATCAGAACCGTGGCAGAGGTAGGCGAGGTGGACGACATGGACCCTTGCCCAACCCGCCTGTCACTAACCTTGTCGCTGTGATGGACAATCAGACACGTCTGATGGAAATCATTGCTCAAGGACTTCTTGACCGTGCACCAGGTCCCCAGACCAAGATGTCGGAATTCATGAGACTCAGACCACCGACCTTCGAGAATGCCGAAGAAGACCCTCTGGCAGCAGATGATTGGCTGAGAGGCATCACCAAGAAGCTTCAAGTTGTAAACGCCAATGACAGGGAGAAAGTCCTTCTGGCATCGCACCAACTCATGGGAGCAACCAGTGAGTGGTGGGACAACTACCAGGAAGCTACAGAGGATCCCGAGGCTATCACTTGGGATGAATTCCAGGAAGAGTTCAGGAGATATCACATCCCTGAAGGTATCATGGACATGAAGGCAGATGAGTTTCGCTCACTGAAGCAAGGAGCCATGACGGTGAACCAGTACATCAGAAAGTTTATGAAGCTTGCACGTTATGCACCTGAGGATGTGAACACTGATAAGAAGAAGCAGGACCGCTTCAAGAAGGGACTGAGTCCTAGTCTGAAGATGCAGTTGGTCACTCACATCTACCCAGACTTCAACACTCTGATGAATCGTGCCATTCTTCTGGAAGACGCACGTTCTCACATCGAGAGTGACAGGAAGCGCAAGTTCAACGCTCAGAAGTTCAGGCAGCAGGAAAGAAACCAGAGATCAAGAGGCAATTTCTCTCAGAAGCCCAGGTACCAGCCAACCATGCAGTACAGGGCCTCATCATCGAACCAGCAGAATGCAGCACCCTCTTACCGCAACCAGAATCCCGGCAGCCAGCAGAGGAGCAGTGCCAGAGTTACCCAGCCAGCGCAGAGTGACAAGAGAACATGCTTCAACTGCCGTGAACCAGGTCACATGATTGCCAAGTGCCCTTATATGAACCAGAATCAAGCTCCAGCTCAGTCTCATCAGCAAAGCAACACCAGAACTGCAGTGTCAGGAGTCGGACGTGGTGGACAACAACCCTCAGGACAGCAGCGAAGGAACAATCAGACATTCGGTCGAGGCAAAGTCAACCACATTGACACCCAGGAAGCTGAAGAGGCACCAGATGTTGTTCTTGGTGAGTACCTTGTCAACTCCACCCTTGCAACAGTCTTGTTTGATTCTGGAGCTTCGCATTCGTTCATATCTTCAAGATTTGTTGCTGCACATGGTTTTCCAACTGTTTTGCTCAAACAACCACTGATAACACGCTCTCCTGGAGCGGAAATCAAGTGTTTGTTGGGATGTCCCCGGGTTAAGATTCTTTTAAGTGGGGTAGTATTCCTAGCAAACTTAGTAGTTCTCCAGTCAGCCTGGAATAGATGTTATCCTTGGAATGGACTGGTTGAGCAAACATCAGGGCAATATAGCCTGTGATACCAGGAAAGTCTCCTTAGTAAACCATCAAGGTATTAAGGTGGAATGTGAGCCAAGGAGAGTGAAGGCTATCC
>CM017442.1:53835514-54086188 GCA_007726485.1 Eragrostis curvula
CAAATTCAATCAAAGTAGAAGTAAATTCCAAGCCAAATTCAAAATTTTGAATTTTAAATGTGCATCAAACACCACCATCTGCATATTTGGAATTTCCTGATTTTAATTATGTGTTCATGTGGTTTTTATCCTTTTTCAAATTTGAAATCCATTCAAATTTGAATCCCTGCAAAAATCCAGAAAATATCAAACATTTTCTTCCCTCCTGGGCCGCCCCTCTCTCTTTCTTCCTTCCCCGCCGGCCCACTCCCTCTTTCCACTTCTTCCCTCTCGCGGGCCGAGCAGGCCGTCTTTCCCCTTCAGCCCATCAGCCCGCGCCAGCCCATTCTTCACGCCGAGCCGCTGACAGGTGGGCCCCACCTGTCAGCGTCGTCTTCCTCTGGCCGCGGCAGCGCGCCCATGCCGGCTGCCTCGCTCCGTCGCGTCGACCGCGCTGCCCCGCAGGACCGCACGTGCGCGCGCTCGCACAGGCGTCGTCTCGTCCTGTCGCGCCGTCGCGTCCGCCAACTCCGCGGCAGCGCGCCCATCTCTTCCCGCGCGGACCAACGACCCAACCGCCGGAGACCCGACGACCACCATGCCTCGACGTCATCGCGCGCAAGCCCCCTCCCTTGTTCCGTCTCGTCGCGACCCCTGTAGCCACTCCACCGCGTGCGTCACCCGCGTGGCCTCCCGTCCTCTCCCTGGCAAGCCATCGCGTCGCCAATGAATTCCGGCGACCGAGCCGCTCCAACGGCTCCTTCCTCGGCCGCGTATAAATGCCAACGAGCTCCGCGCCGCTCTACTCTCCCTGTCCGCGAGCTCAAACCACTCACCACCGCCTCGAGCATCACCCATTCAAAATTTCCCCTTTTCTCTCTCCTTACTCCGGCGAGCTTCGTCGGCGAGCTCTTCCGCCGCCATTGGTGAGCCCCTCTCCCCTTCTCCTCTCCCCACAGTTGTGCAGCGCCTCGCTCAACCCTGTCATGTGCCCAGTTGCTGCAGGAGTGTCGTTTGTGAGGAGATCGACGACGACCGATCCGCCGCCGCCGTCTTCCTCGATGCCGGCAGCCACCTGACGTCCTCCGTCTCGACCGAGCCCACCGTGAGTCCTCCCTTGATCGTCTCCCTCTCCTCTCCCTCCTGCGCTGGTTACTATTTCCCGCGCGCACGCGCGCGCCTTTTCCGTCGAGCGCCGCCGCTCCGCCCAACTCAGGCGAGCTCGCGCCGCCGCGGTGGCCCTCCCCGACGTCGACGCGTAGCTGCGCTAGCTCCGCCACCGCGCGTAGACCCCGCACGGTCACTCTCTTGAGCCCACGCCACGCGCAGCGCGTTTCCCCCTCGCGCGCCTCCGCGCCGCGCCACTCCGGTGAGCGCGCATCGCCGCTCCGGCGACCCTCGTCGTCGAGGTGTTGCCCTCCAAGCTCCGCCGCACCGCGTAGAGGCCGTAGGTCCACTCCTCGTCGCGTTTTAGCCACCATAGCAGCCGCCGGTGAACTTTCCGGTGAGCCGCCGCCGCGCGCCACCGTCTTCTGGCCGCTCTGACCCAGTCGCGCCGCCGTCGACGTGGCGTGCCACGTCGTCTGGCGGGTCCCACACGACCCGGCCGCCTCAGCCCAGTCAGCAGCCCCACGGTGCACCCGGTGCACCGTGCACCACGCTCACACGCGTCGCTCGGTCCACAGCCCATGGACTGAGTCCATAACACAGTGCTGTACAGTGACCCCGGCCCCAGTGGCCCACTCGTCAGCCTCACACAGCCTCTGGAAATTGCTAGGTCCACACACAGTTTGTACCCAGAAAACTATTTCGAGCACTTTTCTTTATCAGAAAAATTCCTAAAAATACTAGATTATTTTCTAATCATTTTGCAACACTTGTTTATTCCATAATAATTAGGATTATGCCTATGCTTAATTACTTAGCTTAATCCTAATTATTTCCTATGTTGCAAACTTGTAAAGTCTGTATCTTTTTCGTCCTAGCTCCGATTCGGGTGATTCTTTCACCAAAATTCGTCTAAAATCATGAGCTACTCGTTGTTACCAAAAGCCCTCTGCTGTTGGTCTCTTTTCGGTCTTCGTTTGATTTAATTACTTGCTAGCTTAATTGTTTGATCGGTAGTTTAATTCGATCGCTGTTGCAATCAATAGAGGAACAAGACTTCGAGGAAGGAGCGGAGGATCCGGATTACGAGGACTTAGAAGAAGAAGACTTTGGTGAAGGCAAGTTCTAACCCCATTGATCATATTGATCCTATGTTTGCAAATAATCCTATTTAGAGCCTGTTTTGGAAATAACTGTGCATGATATTTAAATTTGCTTTAAATGCTAGATGATCCTATGCTGATGATTGCCATACCTTGTTAATTGTTTATCCACTACCTTGTTAGCCCTAGGTTTCACTATCATTAATTCCTTAATGATATGTTGATATGCCATGCTGCTTAAGGATTTGTTACATATGTACTTAATAAATCTTGCTATACATGCTTTTGGTGTAAAATTGGCGTGTGTTTGGTGGAGTGCGTGTGTGTGAATATGAAATATGGGATGGTACTTTATACTAGTGATAATTGTAACCCATAGTGGGGTACTTCTGGCGGGAGCAGGCGAGGTAATCCTCAGTGGGGAGGTCTATCTCTGGGACGCGATTCCTCCTTTGAGGATAGCTATTGAAGATGCTTGCTTCGGTCGTATAAGGACCGGTTCATGTGCCGCCTTGCCTAGCACCTTTCGTACAACCACATGCCTTGAATGGGAAAGGTTTGGAACCACACCCTACTATAGTGTTCACCCGGTACCCACCTGGAGGGCAGGAGTTGCGGCGGAAGCCAGGAGAAGACTCGACATGGCAGGTGTCGGGATCCGGCGTATGGTGATTCTTCAGGCCTTTCTACATGATAATGATGATATTGTGAAGCCCCTGGTCGCAGTATTTCCGTGGTGGTGCCGCGGTGACACCAAGTAGGTACGGGACCATTAGTGTGTCTGTCCGATCCATGACGATGGGGAGGGCTGACATGCCTTGTGGGGAATTGTGTACAACCTCTGCAGAGTTACAAATCTATCATGATAGCCATGTTCCATGGTAATGGGCAACGCGAAAGCTTGTGCCACACAATGATTAGTATAACGGTGTGAGTAACGTCCTTGGTGTGGTTTTGGAATACTCCGGTGTGGAACCGTGTGCTGGTTTCCTGCCAGCATTAAAATGTGGGAACTGGCGGGATGGACTCTGTCTCCCCCAGGGCCAAATAACCCCATTAATCCTCAACGATAACATTGTTTAGTAGTTTGCGAAATGCTTTGTTTTGCAAACAACCCCTGCATAAAACTGGCCTTCCGCCCAGTTACTAAACCCTTGGCCTATCCTTGATGTTATCCTTGCATGCTTAAATCCCTTACTGTTAGGACTTGCTGAGTACCCTATGTACTCACCCTTGCTTAATCATTCAGATGAGGAACCTGAGTATCAAGAGGATGGTGATGAAGAGTAGGGTCCTGTCTACACTCAAGATGCCTGTGCTAGTACCGCTTCCGACTTCCGCTGTAGCAGTAGTAGTTAAGTGGTTCTGCTGTTGCAGCCCACCTGCTTGATGCTTGTTGTAATAAAGCGGCCCTTGGCCGTTTGTTGTAAGACCTTTTATGTATAAAGGCTTGTATGAGACTCGGTAATATTTATGTAAGTGATGACTCTGTAATATCAGTCTGTATGAAGTGTTCGTATCAGCGTCTGATCCAGGGACTGGTACGGTAAGCACTAGTGCTCCAGAAATAGGGTGCGACAATTCACTACTTTTCTTATTTGACTCAATCAAGGTCCTAATTATGAAGATTTCATCGCAATGAACACAATGGTGAAATTTTGAAACTTGACCACCCTTGGGGTGAACATCTGCTGCCGTGCGGCTGCAAAGCGTGGGGCCTCCCAGCCAACTTCCTAGTTAAAGAGGGCACGAATTGACTGGAAGAATTATTTTTCTGGTTGACCTGAGCCTAAATGGCCTGTAGAGAAGCCTAGTTGCTGGTTTGGTAGCAGTTATCACCATCTAGGGTCATATAAGCACAAGGCACCAAGTTATTTTTGCGTTTATTTCTATTTATGAATAATATAAATTTTCATTTTATATTTTACACCTTTCTAGAATGATACGAAAAGGCAACACCATGTCGGCTTGAAAAATAAGAATGGAACTTAGCAACAGATGCTCACAGCAAAGTCGTTGTATGTAAACTTTTTACATGGGAAGTATTTTTCCCTCCTCAATATACACGTTATATCTTGCCAATGTATTTCCGGATAGTTGTGATTGTTAGGACTTATTGGTGTAGCCGGATATAGGCGATATAGGGTACAGGGGTTGTTGACGGGCGGTAGAGTATGCCGCTTGCTGGGACATTCGGACATTCAGGCGGTAGGTACCCATGAAGTTTCTCCGTGCAACAAAATGAATGGATCCTGCCCAATTGGAGTTGGGGAGTGTCTCCTTTTGATCTGGATTCATGATTAATACAAAAATACATTTAAAAAAGATGTTATGATATTCAATTATTGTTTTCTTGAAATATTTAGGATGGGTACCTTACTATGAATATTATGTCGGTGAAAGAAAAATTGTTAAGAGAAGGCACAGAACAAAGATTTTTCTTGAAGCAGATGGGTGTCGACAAATATAGCAGTATTTAGAAGTTGCCTATGCTTTTTAACTTTTGATCGCATTGTCCAACCAACTATAAAATCGCCTTCAGAAATAAGTTAGAATCATTATGAGCTATACTTCACTTACTGTTTCATCCTTATTGGTTCTTATCCTCCACAAGGGTGGTATATAAGTTCTGCTCAAAAAAAAAAAAAAGGGTGGTATATAAGCAAACGTCTTCAAGTTTGAGAGGTAAATGGGTGTATAACAAAAACAGAGTTCTAGAGTAACATGCCCAGTTGTCAGCACCTTTTGATAACCGTACACTGTAGTGCTAGTCGGCTGCTTACAAATGTCCTATGCTTCGCTTCCATTTACCTCTCTACACACCTCTGCACAGTTGTCGTTCTCTCTGTACTATAGGCTTCAGAGGCACCAGGAGAAGACCATGGTGATCTTGTTCAGCAACAGCGTCAAAACATGGTTACCATATGGCCGGCACGTTCAATGGCGAAACAAAATGTCTGGAAGCAGGAACAGGAGGTGCTGTAGCTACCCCGACGAAGATACGTGATGGGCGAGCCTGTGACGAGTAGGCAACTAGCAGCTACAGAACAGCAAACGAACGTGTTTTGTTCGCGCAGCCATGTATGATTCGATTTAGAGGGGCAGGTGCAATTTGGTCTTGAATGTTTAGGGGAAAAGGAAACACAAACAAAAAAAAAAGAGATGAGAGAATTCCTCGTTATGAAGAAATTCGCGTGTCCAGCCCCTTTTTTTTTACGGAAAAAGAGCAGGCACTCTGCCTTTTCATTAGAGAAGAAGAAAACAGGACAAAAAACGAAGCCCTATAGGTCCGATGCTAGTTAGCAGCTTATGCTGCCCGGCGAGCTTAATACAGTTAAAACAAAGCAAACAAAACAGGTTCGACCACAGTCCACACCACATAACCGGCAGGAAGAGAAAGCAAACTAGAAACAGAAATACACAGCATGCCCGCCTTGCAAAAACTGCTCCAGATCTCCTCTTGGTATAATCATCTAAATTCTAGCTTTCTTTTGGTAAAAAGATCATATATAGTTCCTTATACTAAGAAAAAAATCATTCAAGGATAATTACAACTGAATATATAGCTCAGGAAGTAGAGGCGTAGAGGACAAGAGCACATAGGCTTGGGCAGAACATTTCTCAATCCTTGTTCCATCAGCACCTCGACCCACAGACACAGTCTCCCCAATTCTGCAGTCTGCACGCAGGTCTTGAGGTGTATTCCCCTCTTCGATTCGAGCTTATGGGAGCTGGTGGTGGCGCTGGCTTGCCTTCCACCGACGTGGAAGCGTTAGTTGCCAACGAGGATTGAAACAAAAGTTAAGAGGACGTGCCGGTACCCAACGAAAGCGATATCAGACATCGTGCACAGCTGCAACCATTCCAATGGCGTCTCACCGTGGCATGAGGCCGGCTCACCCACCGCGTATAGCAGCGGATCTGTAGAATCTAATCCGGATGCCTCTCAAGCTTATGCCTATCAGCTGTGAGAAAGAAACACAACACGCCTTGAGTTCTTTCATGCGATTGTGGTTCGACGGGGCAAGCCTACATAACCACCCTAAAAGAGCAAAACTTGAACGCTTTTCGGCACGTCCACGCTAGCTTAGCTAGTGCGGAAGAGAAATCGGTGGTGCCATTTTCTGGTCCAGTTCCATCGATTGGAACATATATATACTACCGATGCACCAATAGAGAAATAAATCGAGTCAATAGCTTAAGAGTAGATGAGAATGTGATAAATCGATTACAGGTCCTCTTCCAACCGTTACTGGAATGAATAGCACGTGCAAGCTGGAGGCTGGTAGGTTTCTTTTCAGTATTTATTGACAGTTCACCCCACGTTTTCCATGTAACTAGATGTTTTGCCTCAGAAAGAGTTTTAAAACAATACAGCTCAATTAACCACCCCTTTCTTAACGATTTATAACTTCTTCATTTCTTTACTTCCTCAACATAGTAGTATATATATGTACATGTGTTTCAAGTGTTGGAAGGTTCACTGAAGGAAAAGATGTGGGCAAAAATTATTTAAGTCGAATGCTAGTAAGCGATAGTTTGCTTGGTTCTGTAATTCTTGCCCCCATATTTCTCTGAAAGTATTTTAAATTTAAGAACAGTTAAATGTACTTATCTATGCCTCATAGGTTTATTAGGTTTGGGAGGCATAGACATAGCAGGGAATCAGGTGCAACTCTGATTTACGTCGCTTCCATATATACAGATTCCAGAGTCGGGACATACTGAGATCGTTGATTTGAACAAAAGCAAGGACCAAGGGCCCTCACTTCTTTGTGGAATGGCGACACCATGGATGATGACCAAGATGGTGGTAGAGAGGCCTAGATGCTGGTGTGGCAGCAGCTATCGCTATCTAGTGTCACATAGGCTTAAATTCGTTTTGTGTTTCCCTATTCTTTGAATAATATGAATTTTTTTTTCATATTCCACACTTTTCTTTGGGTGTTTTAAAGAGAAGCTCATTTCCTTTTCTAAAAAAGCAAAAGGCCTGCTGCCACTCGTCGGCAAAGGGCTTCGGGCGAAACTCGGCAGGGCGTCTCACGCCCGCTCGGAGATCCGCATGTGGGCCCGGAGCGGTTTGGAGAATGAGTACGTCAGCGGCTAGGGTTTCTGGCGTACCCTCAACAGGAGGATGGCAAAAGTCGATTGTGCCCTCCGGACATTTTTGTACCGAATATTCTGTACATTATTCTCCGTGATCAGGGGTAGTTTAGGCATTGATTTGTAATCCCTGATCGCGGTATAAATACCCCCTCCCGTGCACTGAAGAGGGGGTCGATTCTCTGCTGTATGACATGACTGTTAATGCAATGGCCTTGGCTTCGTGTTATGCAGATTTCCTCTCACATTCACGAAGCCTTTCCCTATCTCTCTCGCTTTCTCTCCGTGCTTCGCCCGGTGCTGGGTTTTCTTCACGAAGAATCCCAACACCTACAATATATTTCTTATCTTCCACAAGGTTGGTATATAACTGTCTTGAAGCTTGAGATGTGCACGGGGGAAGGTCAGTGTAGCACCCGCAATTTTGGGCCATGACCATAAACCCTAAAATATGGATTTTCAAAAAAAAATTCAAACTTAAAATAATGGACTAGACTCAATTAGGGCTCAATTAAAATTTTCTCGAAATAAAAACCATGCATGAAACACTCATGAGCATATTTGCCTTTTTATTGCCTTTATTTTAATTGTTTGAGTGAGTGCTGAAAACCCAATTTCAAATTTGAATTCAAACCCATTTGAATTCCCTCTCAAAACTCCAATCGGAAATGTTCAAAGAAATTTCTTGCTAAATGGGCCGCCGTTCTCATTTTTCCAGCGCGCGGCCCACTTCCCTTCCCTCCTCTTTCCCTTCCCACTCGGCCGCTGGGCCGCTCTTCTGTCTCTGCCACGCTCCAGCCAATTCGGTCCAGCCCACCTCACGCCCGCGCCCGGTCGCCGACACGTGGGGCCTGCGCGCCGTCGTCAACCTCCCGCCGCGCCGCCGACCGGCCGGCACGAGGCATGGGAGTTACTGCCCCGCCGCCATGCTCCCTCTCTCTTCCCCCACGCGTCGCGCGCGCCGCTCTCTTCTTTTCCCCCATCCGGGCCCCCTTCTCCCATTCCGCCGGCAATATCAAACCCTAGCCGCCCCTACGCCATAACTCCGGCGAACTCGAGCTCCACGCCACAGCGGCGTCAAAACAACGCGCCCGCGCAACCACACCGCGCCCAGGGCCCCTTTCTTCCTTCTCGCCGCGTGGCATCGCTCCAACCTCGTCCCCCACAAGAGCTCTCCGCCACCACACGCGCCGGAGAGCTCGCCGAGCTCGCACCCCTCTTCGTCCCCAACTCCGGCCACCGTCGAAACACAGCCTCCCGCCTTTCCGCTCCCTCTCTGAGTGCGTGGTGAGCATCTCCGACCTTTCCTCTTCCCTCTGCGCCCATCTTTCTTCCTCCTCTCGCACCGGAGCATGGTCTCCACCGAGCACCGCCGCCCGCCACCCTTCTCCCCCGTCGCCGGCCGCCGTGGGAGCACCCCCGGCCCAGCCGAGCGCGGCCACACCTTCCCCTTGCGCGCACGCACGCGCGCGAGCACTCAATCACGCTCGTGCACACGCACACGCGCTTCTGCGCGCACACGCCGAACCCCAGCCAAGCTCCGGCGAGCTCGCGCCGCCGCTACACGCCTCGCTCACGTGCACATGCTCCACCGCCAGCTTCGCCATCGCGCGTAGGCCACCGGCATCCACTCCTTCTTCCCTTCCGTCAGCCCTAGTGCTCGCCGGCGAGCTCTCCGGCGAGGCGGGGAAAAGCCCCGCCTCCGCCGCGTCGGAGCCGCCGCGCTGCGTCGAGACCGCGCGGCGTCCGCGTGGCGGCCACGTTGGCGCCGCGTTGGCACACCCCGCCACGTAGCGCACACACGTGGTGCACGCGGTCCACGTGCACCACACACACACACAGGCTCGGTCCACGCCTCTGTGGACCGAGTCCACAAAACAGTAACGGCCAGGGGCCCCTGTTGGGGATAGCCATATGTACCATAGGCTAGAACTCCCCATTTTGTGTACAAAGATGCCAATGTGTAGGTTTAGGACCAAGTTGTAAGGTCTAAGGACTTCATTATAGCATCTAGGGACCTCTTTGTAAAGTCTGAGAACTTATATATAATATTTATCCCCACCAATGGAATAAATGAGAAGAGCCATCCCACCTCCCCTATAAATAGAGCCCAAGGGCTTGGGGAGGGGATTTTTGGCAATTGGCTCATATGCCCTCCTCTCTTTGCCTATTCCTTCCAACCCTTCGGGTATTCCTGGTTTGTCTTCGTCTATTCTCTCTTTCTCTTCGTTCTCTCTATGTTCGGAGGTGTAAACCCCAACAGCCCCCGGCCCCACAGGCCCACCTGTCAGCCTCTGCACGCGAGCAAATTTTCTACGGTCACACACCCAGTGTACACGAGTTTCCATTTCAGAGCCCAAATAAATTCAGAAAAATCCCCAAAAATATCCAAAAATTCCCAAATGTATTTCTAGCCCTTTTTCAACACTTGTGCACCTTTAGAAAATTAGGGTGAAGATTATACTTGCATTAAGTTAATCTCCCCTAATTTAAATATAATCCATATTCTTCAAATATCAATATCTTTCCCATTTTAAATCCAAATCAAATGATTCTTGCACCGTTACTCATTTAAAATCATCCTATATCAAACCACACCAGAACCATCCTCCTTTGTGTCATTTTGGCATTTTATCTTATTTTATTTTAATGATTGTTTAATTGTGTGTTAAGCGGTAGATTTAGCTTTTCTTTTATTTAATCGTTAGATAATCAAGACTTCGAGGAGGAGCACGAGGACCCCGACTACGAGGAAGGTCTAGAGGAGGAAGATTTTGGTGAAGGCAAGTCCTAACCACCTTGATCATATTTAACCTAAATTCTGCAAAATATCCTATTTAGAGCCTGTTTGCAAATTAAACATGCATAGTCTTTTGAAATGATTTAAATGCTAGAGTAACCTAATGTTGATTAAGCCGTGCCTTGTTTATTGCTATCCTTAATCCATTGTTAGCCCTAGGTTCCAACATCATTAATCCTTAATGATTTGTTGGATAACATTGCCGCTTAGGATTTACCACACTGTGTTAAATAATAATTTGCTTCACATGCTTTTTGTGTGAAAATGTGTGTGTGACTTGGTGATAGAATAAGTGTGGATCCGCTTCCGCCGTCCGTCGCGTAGAATAAGTGTGGCATTGCTGCTTCCCAGCAATGACCATTGTGGTGTGATGTGTTGAGTTGTAAGGCCTCTGGCCATATCAAAGACCTTTTATGTAATTAAAAGGCTTGTAATGAGCTTCGGTAATAAATAATGGTATGACTCTGAAATACCATTCTGTGAGAATGTCCGTATCAGCGTCTGATCCAGGGACTGATACGGTGTATTCGAGTACCTCATAAATTGGGGTATGACAGAGTGGTATCAGAGCCAGGCTTGCCGTAGGATGACCCCTAGGTTGGAAACGTGTGAGAGAGGAGTAGTATTTTATACAAACTATTTATAAAATTCTACTTCTCTACCTATGCTCTATTTTATAAAAATTATTTTCTCCAGTACTCACCTTCTCTTCAAAATTTGTGTGTGTGGGTAGATGGAGGACCTTCGTGCTGAGTTTGCCCAGCTAGAGGAGCGTTGTGCCCAGACCGCCCGTGTTCTCGAGCGCACAGCCGAGAGGTGGGACGAGGAAGTCCGCAGGCTTCGAGAGACAGAGGCACAGCTAGCAGAGGTTCAGGCACAGCTCGCTGCGTCCCAGGTCGAGGTTGCACGTTTGACCTCCAGACTTGAGTTTGTGAGGAGACTTTGGGAGGAGGACACTCTGTACCTGATCAGAGAGGTGGACCGCTGCTACGTGAGGCTTCACGAGGTCGGAGCAGGACCTCGCCGCAGGATGACCCCGAGGATCGGAGGACCAGCACGTCACCTTCACTACGCTTGCCCGACGGACTCTGACCCTGACACTGAGCCGACTCGAGACTCTGAGACTTCTGGAGGATCGGACCCGTCTGGAGACGACTCAGGGTCAGGATCTGACGGCCAGGGACACGCTGACTCAGAGGACATCGAGGACCTTATGGAGTGGGCCGCCGAGTTAGAGGCCGCACTTAGGAGAGAGGAGTCCACTGAGGAGGACGGTTACGGAGTTGCCCCCACTGAGGAGTCAGTGGCGGATAACTTCGTGGACCTTCCTGGAGACGACGACGAGGTGATGGGTGAGGAGCAGCCTGCCCAGGTAGACGCACCACCAGAGCAGGAGCAGCCAGCACTGTACGACACCCCACCAGCACTGGAGCTGCCAGAGAGCCTCCCGATGCCGACCCCGGCGGACCCGGCGGACCCAGCGGACCCAGCACTGGAGGAGTACTACCGCCACCTCAGCACGGATGAGCTAGTCCAGGACCCGTTTGACCTCTTCGAGGAGTGACAGCAGGCCCAGGGCCTTCGGGCTTGAGTAGCGCTAGATAGGAGTAGCGCATGAGTCTCGATAGTGTCTAGTTTATAGTGCTAGGCGCTGTCTCGAGTAGCGTCGAGAGTCTAGAGTTAGGGTTGTCTCCAGTGGAGACTTGTGTGATGAGAGTCGTGGTCTAGAACTCCCCTTGTGGTTGAGTCCTGTCGTAGTCTAGGTTTCGTCGAGTCCTTTCATGTATATAAATAAGTATGAATGCAGTGCTGTGTTGATGTAATGATGCCGGTTCTTATTGCTTGAGTGTGCAAGATTGATGGAAGGTCTTTCCATTGTCTTGTTTATTTCCCCCCAACCTTCTGAATCGTGAGTGGCGTTCTCTTACCTTTCCTTTTCTACGCTCCGCGAGAACAGATGCCTCCCAAGAGGTCTGCCAGAATCCAGCAGCGCCAGGGGCGCGTAGCTCAGAATGAGGCCGCAGTAAATGAGCAGCCTCAGGGAAACAACCGTGGTAGAGGACGAGCCAATAACCAGAGAGGCAGAGGTGGAGGCAGAGGTAGAGGTGGAAACTATAACAACAATAATCAAAACCCACCAGAGGAGGAAGTCAATCAGAATCAGATTCTGAACCAGGATCCTTAGGCAGAACAAGGAGGAGCTGCTATAGCTCAGAACGAAGGAGAAGGAAGTCAGTACAGAGGCGCCAGAAGTGGTAGCCAGGGTGACAGACTTCCCGAGCCACCTGTCACAAACCTTGTGGCAGTCATGGACAATCAGACCCGCCTCATGGAGATCATTGCTCAAGGACTCTTGGACCGTACGCCCGGTTCACAGAGTAAGATGTCTGAGTTCATGAGGCTCAAGCCTCCCACCTTCGAGAGTGCAGAAGAAGACCCCCTCATAGCAGATGATTGGCTCAGAAATATTATTAAGAAGCTAGAGGTGGTTAATGCCAACGATAGAGAGAAAGTTCTCTTGGCATCTGACCAACTCAGTGGAGCAGCAAGTGAGTGGTGGGACAATTACCGCGAAGCCGCGGAGGATGCTAATGCCATCACCTGGGAGGAATTCCAGGAGGAATTCAGAAGGTACCACATCCCAGAAGGCATCATTGAAATGAAGGCTGACGAGTTCCGCTCTCTGAAGCAAGGAGCAATGATTGTGAACCAATATATCAGAAAATTCATGAAGTTGGCACGTTATGCTCCAGAAGATGTCAACACGGACAAGAAGAAGCAAGATCGCTTCAGGAAAGGACTCAGTCCTAGCCTAAGGATGCAGTTGATTACCCATATCTAACCAGACTTCAACACACTCATGAATCGTGCCATACTTTTGGAGGATGCTCGTTCTCACCTCGAGCAGGATCGGAAGCGCAAGTTTAATGCTCAAAAGTTCAAGTAGAATGAAAGGAACCAGAGACAGAGAGGTAACTTTCCTCAGAGGCCAAGGTTCCAGCCGACTATGCAATATTTGGTGGTGTGTGTGATATACTGGGTCTGAGAGTAGCACAACCGTGTTAGGTGATGATGTTGATGGTGACAGTGATGATGGGATGGGTTGGACTGCGGGCAAGACCACTAGTGAATTGTGGATTGTGTGATAGACCCCTAGTGTGGGATCTGGTGCTTGCCCGGCCATATAAGGACCGGTTCTGACGCCCGTTAACATAATGATTCTCGTACAACCACAGAACCCCCTATGGGAAGGACCTACCCTACCTTCTTGGTACTCTTGCAATGCCATCTGGAGGCCAGTAGAGGCGACGGAAGCCCAGGAAAAGGTCCGGGAAACGTAACCGTGACCCGGCTCGCGGAACCGGTTGTCAGTTCACGGGAGTGCCGCCTGTCCTGTATGAGTTGCAGGATCCTGCCATGAGTTACAGGAGCACGACATACCCTGCTATCCAGTACAGGTGTACAGTGCCAGTATGTGACCTTAATGTCACAAGCCCCTGGGTGTGTTTCCGTGGTGGACTTGTGAGACTACTCGGAGGAGATGGACTAGGCGTTACGCATCCTCTGGCTAGGGGTGCGTAGCCTGTGGGAAAAGATGTACAACCTCTGCAGAGTGTAAAATTCATCCGGATGGACGTTGTCACGGCATATGACACATTATTGTTGCGCACGTACAGATTAGCCACATCTCTTATCCCTTGGCGTGTTAGTGGGTTGTAGTCAGCCCGTGTTTTGGAAGTGATGGCAAGTGTGCCGGGTCGGTATGATCCTCGAGGTTAGAAGGCCCAACTAAAACTTGGGAACTGGCGGGAATGCCCATACTCCCCCAGGGCCAACCAATTAAAATACTGACAATCAATTCTCTGTTTTATCTATGAATCCTTGTCTTGCTTTAGTGAACCCTGCATAAAGTTGCTTTGCTGCAAATAAACCATATAGCCTCCTCCTTGCTAAGACCAAGTATGCATGTATATATCCCCTTGTGTAGTGTAGGGCTTGCTGAGTACCTTAAGTACTCACGCATTTGCGATTGTTGGTTTACTAGGAGAAGACTTCGTAGAAGACGACGACGATTGGGTTTTCGGTTCTACTTCTCAAGTCTGCTTGTGGCATTGGGCCAAGGTTTCCGTTGTCTGCTTCACCTTTAGTCGGTCGGATGGACTTGGATAGTAATAAATCCTTGTCGCGTCGCCACTAAGGGTCTTATCTCAGGTATTATACCTATTTGTCTATTCGAAATATGCTTATGATTATCATATCTGTGTTCTTGTGCGTATCAGCTACCGATCCAGGGACTGATACAGGATGCACAACATATTCCAGAAATGGGGTATGACATTTCCACAAGTGATGTTCAAATAATATGGTGTTCTTCTCCCTCCAATTTATTTCCCTATGTGTTTCCTTGTATATTTTAGCTTCGTATGAAGGGAGAAACGTATTTAACACATAATATTTTGTGGCGCATCCATGGTCCAGAAACCTTCAAGTCCACAATCGATATCCTTATATATATTTTATACTTGTAAAGAGTATATGTTAAGCACTTGCATGTATCTCTCACGTGCAGATGTCTCATGAAGAAATTTTTATGGTTTTGTTTTTACTATAGTGATAGACTTGTGTATAAAAATCAGAGATTTTCAAAATTGGATTCAAACTGGTTACACTTCTTTATCCGGGAACCTCTGATTGGTCTTCTTTCTGAACAGTAGGGTTGACAGCCAAAGTTGCTGGAATATGCACCAGGGAGAACAACTACGGATGTGTTATTTGTTGATAGTTATTCGGACATTGACATTTTCTGCCAAAGAAATATGACACAATCGGTGTTATCATCTACTATTGGAGGACAGATGGATTACTGAAAGCATTTTCAACTTTAGTCGAAGATGATAATTAGTATAGAATATACACATAACACATTTGCTATCTAATAGTCCTACATGACTAGTGATGCCTGCAACTATAACACTTCCCACATCTTCTGAGACAAGCCTCCTTGTGAATTTACACAATGGGGTGCCTTTTAGCTACCGAACCAGTCAGGATTATCATCTTCATCTGCAATCAATCTGTGGAACAAGACAAGAAAGATATCAAGACTTTGCGTGAAAACCAATTTTGATGCGCTAGTCAAGATATCAAGAGCCCTTACATTTCTAATTATGTCTGCTTCCATGTGGCTGCCCTAGTTGATGATAACCAGGTTGCCTCATCTGAGTGAACAGAGACCAATCGTCAAATTCAATGGCAATGAAATCAGAAAAAAAAAATGAAAGAAGCAAATGGTTAGAAGGTTGCATTGATTCCTCTCAAAAATGAAAAGGTGGGATTTCCTATGCCACTTCTTATTAAAAAAAGACAAGACTGTTGCAAGAACTCCTAATGAAAAACCATACCATACTTCCGCACCATGGCTCTGTTACTCCATAATTAGAATCTGATAGCAAATATCAAATCATATATGTTAGAACATAAGATGACAAAGAGACATATTAGCATGAGATAGCATGCAAGACATACCTGGCAGAAAACTGATGCTGCCATGATGATATGGAAGAGAATATCCAGCGACAGAATGGGGAGAAACACTATACCTGAGGCATGATGCAAATTAGAACCAAATAAAAACTCTATGCAGATATTTACAATGATGTATGGTGATATCTTAGAATTTGAGATAACCTTGAAGTTGACATGGCATAGGTACTACTCTCATGTCGTGCACGAGGGTTGTGCCTCGTGAAAGAGGAAGAATCATCACCCTGGAGTAAAGCACAATCAGAACTAATCTGATGAAATCGATGACTGTATTTTGATACATAATCGATTTAGCTTACCAGTTTTGAAAAGACCCGCTTCTCTCTGGAATACATGGCGGGAGTATGTAGAATAGGATATGGTTCTGCTTCAAAGGATGAAAAACAGAAATTGAGATGTAAAGGCTTATGGACTAAGATGCAAAAACAACAGTAACAAAGCATCAAAGCGTACTGAATGCCAGAATGGAAATGTCCAATGTACCATGCATGACATAACACAAATAATGAAATTAGATAGCAAGAGCTATATCACATATTAGTAAATAATTAAAGCATTACACCATGCAGTTTAAACATTTGCAATCGATTACATATTTGAAAGCAGCAAGTAGGGCATTCAAAATTTATTCAAAAAACGAACTAATGAAGGAAAGGACATCATGGCATGGGTTATCAAAAAAAAATGATCCAATCAATACATAAGAAATATTCTTATGCACCATAGGCATTATGTGTTTGGACTTTGGAAGATGGCCGAACTTTTCTTTCACCTAGTGAAATAGATGGCACAGTTTAGATAAATAAGAACTGAATAACAATGTTTTCGCTGGGCAAATTAAAAATGTGAATACATGTTATCTCAGTGAAGGTATGCTATCAAACCCTCATTACAATCAAGTTAAAGACGAAAAGGGATCAACAGGCCATATATGTAGCAAAAAAAGCAGCCCTGCAAACTCAAATCACTGTAATACTAATAACCCATCTGATCACAAAGAACAATCAATAGAGTGCCATATGGTTGGAATTTTTGGAGCAAATTGCATTGAACAGAGTAGTGAAATGGGTAATCATGTATGAGAAAGATATCGGAAAGGATGACAACATACTGAATTTATGATCTTCTTTGTTCTGCTTGCCCTTTCGGAAAGGTCTAGCCAGCGATACTTTAATATTCACCTGACATGAATGAACCACCAGAAATGTGAAAATCCTGTTAATGAATAACCTCAAATTAACATAAATATGAGAAGAAACCTTTGAGTCAGTCTCAGTCAATTCCTGCCCGTCAAATGATTCAATACACAAGAGAGCAGCCTCACGAGTAGCGTAGTGAATGTATGCAATATCATTACTGGTGGCTGAGCGCATATCGCAAGGTAGAACCACATGTTCGACCTTTCCATATCTCTTGAAGATTTCAGCCACCTTAGCTCGACCCCAGGAATCAGGTATACCTTCAGCAAAAACTGATTTCACCTAAACAGAATAAAGTCTATATCAGGTCACTTATACAATCTTATGCACTTCTCGTGTCAAATTTTTACAGCTACCAAGCGTCTAAACCATTAAAACGACTGCAGAGGATGCCCACATGTATGAACAATAAAAACAGGAAAGGTGTTTTATATCACAAAAATAAAGTTAACAGAATAGTGTCCTAATTGCAGCAGTCATATGCAGTTTCTAGCCTTATTTGAGTAGTTTATGGAGAGAGATATAAACCTTCTGCATCTCTTTGTCATCTGGATCAGTCGATGGTTCAGCCCATGCCACTGTTATATTTAGAGATCTGCCAAAAACACCTTTCCTTGAAAGCTTTTTGTATGCCATCTGTGCATCTTTGGTGCTCTCAAGTTCCAGATGTGCATACCCACGGTTATATCCTGGTTTATTACAGTCAGCCTTAAGTATCACAGTATTAATGTTCTCAATTCCAATTTTCTGTAGTAGCTTCATGATCTGCTTTGAAGAAACAATAGATGAGCTTAGCAAACTGACAACAAATGAGGTGATATCTAATCAAACAACTGACAGAAGAAGTGGGTAGCTACAAATACAGTTGTACTCACATCTTGTTTCTTCCATGTCTTGTCAATATTCCCAAGAAAAATTTTATCATTCGATTCATTCCTCTCAATAGCTGCAATCCGACAAAGGCTCGTACAAATCTAGTCACGGGGATAAGAGAACAAGTTATTATCAATACTGAGAAGGGTAAGAGAAAGTGCAAGAAGATTCATGAGAGCAAAATGTGGAGGCACTGAATATAAGCTGCTCTTAACTTACACAAGAGACAACTGCAGTGAAAGTGTCAAAGCCCACAATGTCAGAATGATTTTTTTTGTACAGGCTCCACCAACAACGCATAAACTCCAACAAAGCATGATGCACATTTATTTAAGAGAGTATCGTCTTTTTTTTCCAGCCTCCATTGCCATTCTAATACTAACATTTGATTTATAAGGTTTCATTTTGGTCACAGTTTATAATGTATGGCATAGAAAATACAGGTCCCTGCAAATCTGCAATATCTACCTCTCTTGTTTTGCATTTCTACAGATCGCAGCCGTAAGATTACAGACAAATACAGTAATACATAGCGTTCAATAAGTGATTATGTAAAGACATGATTAACCATATTGGCAGTGTTCATTAATAATCAGCGTTATATCGAGTTGGAAGTGTAAATCAAGTATCAAAATGAAACTTTGCGGCACACTTGAAACATGACCAAGCCACCCAATGTTGTCTCAGTATAAATGACAATGGATTCTATTGGCATCATATCAGTGCATCCAATGCATACCAACCTATCTAGCAGAAGTACCTTAAGCAAAATAGGATATGAAGATAATACAAAATTTTACAAATTGGTCACTTTTTTTAGGAACTGTTTTCAGATAATGGAAATAAAATAGAAAGATCATTGCATAGAGATGAACTATTCAGTTTCACCAAACAAACAGATGATTGTGCTTATTTGTAGCAGAGCTGGGCTGGTACTCAGAAGAATAAGATCAGGTTGCAATAGTTCACTACAGATGCTGGCACATCAGCTGGACCAACATGATGCTCAATAGAATAATCTTGCAATCGACAGATAAGTTACTGAATAACTTGAAAGTGCTAACGATTTATGATATGACAGAGGACTTGCTTGTTCACCCTGTATAAGGACTAAATGCAAAAGGTTGTGAACTTTGATCTTAAGATTAGTGCGATTTCCAATTGCATAAAACAAATGAATTTGAAGCGCCATTTTCCATTTGATAATCCTACAGCAGGCTAGTTTGGGAAGTGAGAAAACAAAAATAAACCAAGAGGGTGAGCAGAGCACAACCTTCACATGGCCGAACTCTTCGATGGCCTTCGTCGCCTGTTCGGCCTCACGGTAGCGCACAAAGCAGAACCCTTTGTTCTTCTTCGCCCAGGCATCCATCACCATCCGCACCTCAGCGACCTCCCCCGCCATTGCCATCGCCGCCCTCACATCTGCCTCCTTCGCATTTTTATCGAGCCCCCCAACAAACACCTCCGTGGCTAACCTTCTCTGCTCCTCCGACATTCCCTCCTCGCCCCCTTCCTCACTCTTGCTCATCACTTTCCCCATTTCAGGGGCAACACAATCCTCCGTCTTACCAGCCCAGGATCCTCCCCTCTCCCTCTTCTTACCCAACAATGCTTCACACGCAGCAACGGCACTGAAACCGGTAACTGGCTTCTCCCCTGCAGTTTCCCCCAAAATCTGATCCTTATCCACCACCCCATCCCAACCTGCATTTTGATCACCGAGAGAATCCATCGATTCGCGTCCATCCCCCGGATGCAAGGCTCCGGCGGCGGCTGAGGCCTCCCCCGCCGCAGCCGCGGGAGCGGCGGCGATCGCGCCCTTGTGGGAAATCTTCCTCCTGTAATTCCGTACCTTTCGCGGGGTCGCCGATTCCGCCGCCACGTCAGTAAGCGGCGGCGTGGAGGGCTTCTCGTCCGCAGCCGGCGGCGGCGGCGGCAGCGATGACGGTTTCTTCGGGGGGGGACGCGGCGGCAATGGGGGTTTTCCCGTCGGCCGCAATGAGGGTTTCTTCGCCACCGGAAGCGAGGCCGCGGCGCCCGCGGGAGGCATCGGGATCGGGGCCGGGACCGCCGGGGAATCGGCGCCGGCGGCGAGGCGCGCGAGGGCGGGGAGGGGCGGGGGAGGGGGGATAGGGGTGGCGGCCCTGCGCGGGGTCTGGAAGACGCGGCGCTTCTTCGGGGGCAGCACCGCCGACGGGAGCGGCAGCGACGGCGACGCGAACGGCGACGGGGAGGGCGGGGGCGGCGGGGAGGCGGCCGGCGGCGTGGGGCGGCGCAAAGGGTGGGCAGCTGGCTTCATGGCGACGTGGTTTGGTTTGGAATGGGAACGGGCGCTTACTCGAGAAGCCACCGAGTGACCAACTTGACTGCCAAGTGACCACGCGCTTACTCGAGAACGCGATTATCCGGCCGATCTGGGCTGCCGGAAAGGGACATGACTATGCCCAAAAATTCGCCACGATTTATCGTGAACGGAAACTGGGAGAAGTGGAGAACGTGCGAACACCCCATAGCCGGACCGCTGGTAGGGTAGGGTAGGGAAATCTTTTTATTAATTAAACCTTTTTATTAATATTTTTCTAAAAAAAAAAGGCTGCAAGATCACCGCACCGGCGAGGAAATAAGTCTCGGCAATCTTTTTTAAAAATATTGATAAAAAGATTAATAAAAAAATTCTAGGGTAGGCGGGTGGCAGGGCGGCGTGGGGCCACCGGTGATGGGTGGAGGTCGGGGCGGTGCGATGAACGACGTCAGAGTCTAAGGCGGCGGAGCGCCAGGGCGGGAGTGGCGGTCAAAGACATGATGAATGACTAGGGCTGTTCAAACTCGAAACGGCCAAACCGACTAAAAAATCGGCAAGTTACAGATCATTTGACTTGCGACAGCCGGTTTACTTGCCGGTTAAACCGGACGGTCGTTGAACGCCTTAGACAGTGATAAGGGGAAGATGAAGTGGTTTGAGAAAAGATGATGGGAGATGAATCCTATCTTTTTTTTAAGTTTGAAAATAATGATAAAAATTGTCAAAGAGAAGTGCCAATACGAGAAAAATTACCAAATTTGTATAAAAAATATAAGCTTGCAGTTAGAGCATCTTCAACAGTCTAGGTATATTATTAGCTAAATTTAGAGATTTTATCTCTTTTGTAAAAACAGAAATCCTTCTAAAATCATGAGGATTCCAACGGACTATCTAACCTTGACTCTTTATATTCAAACAACCTCCAAGTCATTATTTTAATTTCTCTCTTTTTTTCCCTGATTGCCGATCCAAATCATTCTTTACGTACATGCCTCATCAGGCATGAAACCTCCGCATGTTTGTCCTGCACTGCAAACTTGCATGAGGAGAAAACAAAAAACCAGGAAATACGCTTTGTATTAGCAAATACGTAACTAAACTAGTTCTGTTTCCTCTACTCCATCAAAGGGGCGGAACTGAGGGGCGATAGCAGGGGCTGTGCCCCCCCCCCCCCCAAAAAACATTGATAATTGCTCTAATTACCTACTGCTCATTACCAACCGGAAGCCCGTGTTCAGACCAAGAGCAACGCCCCAGCTGGGTAGGAAATTGTCCAGCAATCGCACACAACGTTGGTTTCACTGTATTTTCCCAAATTCTAAGGAGGCAGCTAAATCCTACAGCTCTGGAAATTTATGCAAATTGCTAAATTTTACCGAGAAAAAGCTTGTCATATTTGTGTGCCCCCCCCCCCCCCCCTCTCTATATTTGTGCTCCAGTTCCGCCGCTCACGTAGATGGATCGCCAGCGACGAAGATTAGCGATATGATCCTACCGACCAGCAAAATGGTTGCGTTATTAGGTCTAGAAGGAAATTATGTAATTAATTTCTCCAATTTTAATATTTGTGTTGTGAATTTTATGAATTTGCGGTTGTGGGTGAGAAGAGAAAAAGGGCGTCGTGGAGGGCGAGGGCGCGAGAGACTGGGCGGGCAGGCACGCGGATGATAAGCAAGCCGCGACTACTTGGCAAAGATAACGAGCGAATATGACGGGATAGCCAGCGAGAAAAGATGAAGAGCGGGATGGAGCGGCTATTGGATCGCCTTTTCATCAGAAATTATCTAAATTTAACGATGGAATGGGTTTTAGAGAGTCTCTTGAAGATGCTCTTATAGTCTCAAAACCATAATTAGGCGTAGGATAAGCCAAAAACTAATTGAGCCCACCAGGGTGTGCCAAGAAAAGAAAAAACAAGGGTAAAGTTCACCAGCTTGTCACGGGGTGTCATCTAGGTCGTCCCTGAACTCTCGAAATGCATATACAGGTCTCTAAACTTGCTAAATTGTATCATCTAGGTCCAAAGTACAAAAAATACCCTTATAACTGCCGATGAGCTGGTAATTCAAAATGATTTTTATACTCTTTCTCTCCTCAAATTATTGTTGCCATTACAATTCACAGTAAGGGACATAATTACCATTATGGATGCTGATGGGCAACTATTTGAAAATAATTTTTCATATTCTTTCTTTTCTCAATTTATTGTTTCCATTACAATTCACGCTAAAGGACAAAATTAGACTACATGATACAATAATTATAGATAGAAAAATGAAAAACTATGGTTATATTATGCCACATTAGTAATAAGAGGGGTAATTTCAGAATGTTGGACCTAAATAACACACTTTCGCAAGTTGAAGTACAAGAATATGTATTTTTAGAGTTTAAGGATTTAGATGACACCCCGTAATAAGTTTGAGGACTGGTCATGTATTTTACTAAAAAACAAAAAAAATATTATTCACCGGTGCTACAATGCTAAAAAGTTAGATGGGTTGACCCTGATGGTGAACCGCGTCTCACTCGTCCGCTCAACTAGACTTGTTAGCTTCCACTGTGTGTAGTTGTAGTGTTAAGCAAACAATGATTTACGAATGAACAATACATCAGAGATATACGCTTATGTGATGGTCATACCTTTTAGCTTGCCTCTCTTGACTTACCACATTTTTCTTAGAAAAATGAGGATAAAAAGTATATGTGAGTGCGCTTTCTAACCTAAAATGTAGGTGCAAATGGGAAAGAAAAAAGTTGTGAAGTAACTGAACTCATAGTGGCTAACAAAAATATTGTACTCAATGTATAAGTTGTCTGACTATTGGAAGGTTGTTGATTTGACCATGTCAAGAGGTTGATAAAGTAATACTCTCTTCGTTCCAAAATAATTGGCATTCTAGCATCCTTTATTATTCTCAAAATAATTGGCATTCTCACATTCCCAATGCATTTTTATCTTTTTCCAATACATCTCAATATCTATCTCTCTCCTTTTGGTTTTCTGTGTACCTACCTTTTTCATTTCTCCTTAATCCTCACGCCCACACATATTACTTGTTTTTTTATAAAAAAAAAGTGATACTTGGTTGGTTGAAAGATTGATGAAAATGCAACAAATCAGTAAGTTTTTTTATCAGATAGGGTGGGAAAAAAGTTAAAAGAAAGATAATTTGAGTAGTAATATTTTGTATCAGATGGGACGGAAAAAATGTTAAAAGAAAGATAATTTGAGTTAGGTGATGTCACGAGCACAACTATAGATAGGAGCGTATGAGATACAAAATTCAAAAAAGTATGGTACCAGAACAAAACACCAAAGGGTATATTCTCAAAAGAGTGTGAATTAGTAAGTCTGGAAACGAGGACTTTTGGGTGATTTGCCTAATGGGAAACACTTGTGTGCTTACTTGTGCTTCCATTGATTAATTAGATGACCATTTAAAGTTGAGAAAGTTACAAAAAAATATTAATAGTTTATGTTGTGATACACTCATGTAAATTTTGAGATGCAACAAGAAAAAGAATCAACTATTCGAATAGTAGTAGATCGAGATATAAATGAAGCATGCACAAGTTGATTGTTTCACTATCACTCATTCATAGTGTCTTGCACAAATTTGCTTCCATCTTAAATTTTGCATAATAATGCATCTTGAATGGTTAATCACGGGGGCATCTGATATTTCTCTTTGAGAGTAAAGAGTACAACAATTATTGTGTTGTATTGCCATCAATAATGTGTCTCTGCATCAAGAGAACGATAAAGTATAGTCATACCTACCCTCTTTATAATTGTCTGTCTCATCTTTACTCTAAAGTGAAAAATGTTCATTAAATATGTCTATGGAAGACACACTGATATGTTTTTTTTTTCTTGCAACGTTCATTAACCTTTGCTCTTATTTGGGCCTTGGGCCTAAGTGGTTAAAATTCTAGCCTTGCCAAGTCCACGGGAGGATGTATGCTTATGTGGGTTTTTGGCACCATAAAAACAAGAAAGAATAAGATTGTTTTAGTGGCAAATGAGCAAGCAAAGAACCAAAGCAGACAACAGCAAGTTGAGGCCCATGCCACGGAGAGCTCTAGGCCCAGCCCAATGACTCTCCACCAAATCCAACCGCTCTCTCCAAATGAACGGTCTAGATCTCTTCCCGCTAACCCCACGCACAAACCCTAAGCCACCTCGACCTATATAGCCTCTTCCTCTCGCGCCCCGCCTCCATTCGCACCTCGGCCGCGCCGCCCCAAAACCCTAGCCGCCGCCGCCGCACCACCCCCCGCCGCCGCCATGGTCGCCGCCAGCCGCCCCCTCGTCTCCGTGAAGGCCCTGGAGGGCGACATGGCCACGGACTCGGCCGGCCTCCCGCTGCCGGCCGTCTTCCGCGCGCCGATCCGCCCCGACTGGGCCAGGTTCGTCCACAAGCTGCTGTCCTGCAACAAGCGCCAGCCCTACGCCGTCTCCCGCCGCGCCGGCCACCAGACCTCGGCCGAGTCCTGGGGTACCGGACGCGCTGTGTCCCGTATCCCCCGTGTTCCCGGAGGCGGTACCCACCGCGCCGGCCAGGGAGCCTTCGGCAACATGTGCCGTGGCGGACGCATGTTCGCGCCCACCAAGATCTGGCGCAAGTGGCACCACCGCGTCAACATCAACCTCCGCCGCGCTGCCGTCGCCTCCGCGCTCGCGGCCACCGCCGTCCCGGCCCTCGTCATGGCGCGCGGCCACCGCGTCGAGAGCGTCCCCGAGTTCCCGCTGGTCATCTCCGACTCCGCCGAGTCCATCGAGAAGACCTCCCAGGCCATCAAGATCCTGAAGCAGGTCGGCGCTGATGCCGACGCCGAGAAGGCCAAGGACTCCGTGGGCATCCGCCCCGGCAAGGGTAAGATGCGCAACCGCCGCTACATCAACCGCAAGGGCCCGCTCATCGTCTACGGCACTGAGGGATCCAAGATCGTCAAGGCCTTCCGCAACCTCCCAGGTGTGGATGTTGCCAACGTCGAGCGCCTCAACCTGCTCGACCTCGCCCCTGGTGGCCACCTCGGGCGCTTTGTCATCTGGACCGAGAGCGCCTTCAAGAAGCTTGAGGAGGTGTACGGCTCCTTCGAGACCCCCTCCCTGAAGAAGAAGGGCTTCGTGCTGCCGAGGTCCAAGATGGCCAACGCTGACCTGGGCAGGATTATCAACTCTGATGAGGTGCAGTCTGTGGTGAAGCCACTCAACAAGGAGGTCAAGCGCAGGGAGAAGAGGAAGAACCCGCTCAAGAACATGGCTGCCGTCCTCAAGCTCAACCCCTACTTGGGTACCGCCCGCAAGATGGCCACCCTTGCTGAGGCTGCCCGTGTCAAGGCGAGGACTGAGAAGCTTGACTCCAAGAGGACCAAGCTTAGCCCGGTAAAAACCCATTCCCCTCTTTTCCATTTGTGTTATGAATCCCTCCATTTATGATATGATTGAAAATTCTAATGTCTAGTGCCTACTATAAGCTCCACCTATTACATTGCTTACTACTGTCATTATGATATATTGCTTATTACTGTCCTCATGGTACATTGCTTGTGATATGATTGCGAATTTTGTTGTATTATTGCTGGTTTTGGGAAAATATTGTCGATTGCTATTTTTTAGTAGTAGTTATGGAAGTGCCTGTAACCTTGTTGTATTGTGAGGTTTTAGTAGACACTGACTTCCGTGATGTCAATTACCTGTTTAGTGCCATCCCATCATTGTGTAGGTATTGTGCTGCACTGTACAATGTGCTTCTTCGTGCATATTGCCATGCTTTTTAGCACTGTCATTAGTTTCCTATATTTCAGATCACTAACCCGTTAGTTTTAGTAGAAATGAGATCTTCCAATCTGTATAGATTGTCATCTGGCCAATGGTGCGTGGCTTGTTAATTTTCAGTTTGCTAATTGAGAGTAATCTGTTGAACTAACAACATTTGGGTCCTTGAGAGTAATCTGTTGAAACATTTTGAACTTGCCTTGGATCATAAATTTGTTGAATGTGTTGAGGTTAATGCCTAAGGCACCTAATACATGATAGAACTTTATTGGCGACATTTTTTCTGCACCTTGCCCAGGGTTTTCTATTTCATCATCAATAGTGTAAACAGCATGACATCCATGGTACTGTCAATGTTTCATACCAGATTATTTTGAAGTTATTAATCATTCACTCTCATTTATCATTGTAGGAGGAGGCTGCCAAGGTTAAGGCTGCTGGAAAGTCCTGGTACAAGACCATGATCTCAGACAGTGACTACACCGAGTTTGAGGTCTTCACGAAGTGGCTTGGCGTGACACAGTAAAGCAGGCTATCTAGTTAAGTTTTGAGTAGTGTTGTCAGCTGAACCTATCGAAAGAGGATTTATCTTTCTGTTTTATCCTGCATCATCACCTTAAGAAGTACCTGTGGGATTTTGAGACTCGAAGTCTGTTTTGTTAATGCCTTTCTGTGAGAACATAGAGTATGAGGAGTTTCTGAACCAGTTACCTAAAATTATGCTTGTGATTCATGATCTGATGTCTGTCATTGTGGATGATGACGCTTGCTGTTAATCTGTCCAATTTTCTCAAAGTTCCAGTTATCAGGACGCAGTGATGTATGCTATTTTTATCTAATATCTGTGGTCTTGGGTTACGATCGTTCTGGAGTTTTGGTTTAGGCCTCGTTTGGAACACAGAAATGAAAAACAAAGGAATAGGAAAATGCGGAACGAGGCAAAACACAGGAATGGTGAAAGTGAAAAGCTACAGGAATTCAAAACAGAGGAATGAAATTTTGTTGTTGTTTGGATTGTAGGATTATAAACTAGAGAGGAATCCCTCTTCGTATTTTGTTCCATTTGATTTTCTATAGAAATGATGGGTGTTTTACATATTTTTCTTATCGAATTGACCAATAAAACTACTCCATGCCTCCAAAGCCATGAGTTTTTGACTGGAATTTAAGCATAGCGAGACATCAAGTCCAATTAAATATTATTTCCAGTTATTATTCTAAATTAGGCAGCTTTGTATTACCAAAGAAAAGTGCTTTTCGTGTGTTCCAATTATTTGTGCCATCTTTTATTCAAACGAAACAGTCATGGTAAGGAAGTTAGCAGTGGGAACAGTGGAGAGCAGCAACGGACAAGAGCCACAAGCGAAGCATTCCCACAGGGGGTGTTTCGTTGCTTTAGCATTTAGCATTTAGACCTGTCACATCAAAGAGAATCTTATTATTTAAGAGTACTAAATAAAATTTAATGACAAAACCTTTTTATAGATAGGTACATCTTTACGAGACGAATCTAACGAGCCTAATTAATCTATATTTTGTTACATGGATGCTACAGTAATGCTACAGTAACCAGCGTCTAATCACGGCTTACCTACCCTCGTTAGATTCGTCTCGCGATTTAGACCGGGGGTTCTGCAGTTAGTTTTATAATTAAACTTTATTTAATACTCTTAAATGACAAGATTCTTCCCTCTAAATTTTAGACCCCATGCAATGAACACCCCCTTGATTTGGAGCGGAGTTTTCAGTTCCCGTGAAACGTACACAGATTCCTTCCTTTCCTCTGGAAGGGAACGAGGCATTCCTTTGTTCCAAACGGTTCAATTGCATTTCTTTCCAGAGGATCATATTTCTGCAAAAATCCTTTGATTTTCCTTTAGGGCCTGTTTGGATCTCCTGAATCGGCCCGAAATGAATCAAATTCCAGAGACCGGCCCGTTTGGCGGCCCGTAGAATCGAATTGGATTTTGGTGGCCTTTTCTGGCCGCTGAATTCGTAGCCTTATACTGTTTCCGAACAAAAACTCCCGAAACGTTCAGAATCGAGCTCGTCCTCTTCCTCCCGACTCCGCGCCGCCGCCATCACAGACCTCCGCGCCGCCGCCATCACGCCATCACAGACCTCCGCGCCGCCGCGCCGCTGCCATCGCCTGAAGGGCCCCTGCGCCACCGATGCCCTCAAAGAGCTCCACCACCTGCGCGGCGACTGGATCGTGAGGTTCTCGACGCCATCCTCCTCGACCCTCGACCTGTGGTGATTTTCCTCGATTTGTGCCACGACCTGCGAACCCCGGCGTCCTCGGTTCACCTGCTGTGTCGACGTCCCTGCCCGCTCCATCATCCACGTCCGTGGTACCGGCCTTGACCCGCACGTGCCGCCCAACCCTGACCACGCCTGCACTAGGGTTTCGTCACCATGGCAACCCAGGTAACATTCGTTCTCTCCTCTGCCTTACTGCTAGATTTCAGTAGTGAAAGGGTGTGTGATTTGATCTGGGAGTAAGTTTCGTGTTGGTCAGATGTGGTCAGCACAGCAAGCAGTAGCAAATCTGAGCTTCGCTTGTGGGTCTGTATTGGGGATAATTCTATGTCATCATGGATGAGGTTAGGTCTGTATTGTGCGATTGATTACCTGACCACTGATGGAAGGAGAGGAGCTGATAGCTCTCTGGTAGTTGAGAATTTGTTCATACATAGATGTTATAATTTGTGAATAGGTCCTACATATGCCTGAGGTTTGCTTATCACTGTGCCCAGCAACCATGTCTCAGTTTGAAAAAATGAAATCACTGACACCTCATGTTGCAATTCAACCATTTGTTTCTCATTGTTTGTACATCAATTATTTTTGGGAAACAAGCTCAACGTGGCTGGCTGCAGTGATCAGTGTATTAGTATTACTAGATAAATAAATGTCTTGTGGCTTTATCATATTCTAATGGTTGCAGACATGGATCATGTAAGAACTACAACGTTCATTGCCTGTGCTAGGATTTCAGTAGATGCCTGATCATTGTAGCAAATCTGATTTTTGTTTCATTGTACTACCATTTTTTTGGATAATGGTGTCATAATCATTGTAAGAATTTCTGAAATTCCCGTGCTTGGTACTTGTCAAAGTGTCGTACTGATGCAACTTAGTGAGTGCACGAATTCAGGAACATGGTGCCCTGCCTGTGCCTGTGCCTTGTGCCTTTTACTATGTCAATGTTAGCATGATTCCTAATCTGCATTGTGCCCTGCACTGACTCAATTTTTATAGTAGTACAGCATGTATTGTAGTACAAGATTATACAGACCTATATAAAAAAACTACTACCTCTTTAACTACTGCTTGTTATTTTATACAGACCTATACATGATGATCAACATAACCACTAGATTGTATCCAATGGAGTCATCCCAATGACATTTTAAGTATATAGAGTGCATGTTCTTTTTTACAGCAGTTTGTTCAGATGTGTTTAGTGTGAGGTTCTGGTACAGTCAAGATGTAGAGCTAGATGTCTTCATTTTCCTGTAAGCTGATTATATAATGATCTTTTTGTCTCGCAGAAAAACAAAGAAGCGAAAAGCCACAAACACAGTCATCAAGTATGGGATTGATATCATAGGCTCAAGAACATTTCTCATTTACCAGGGGCTTGAACATTTTCTTTCTCAATTTCTAGGCCAGTTGCGAACCTACTTTATTTTCTTTCTCAACTCTATGTAAGCTTGTTTATTGGAACCATTTGTGTCAGTGATGGCTTAATGTCAGGGTATCTCGTACATGCGTTTGAAATTGACTTATCGCTGTTCTATGTATGTGAACCTCGGCTATATTGATATGCAGGCTTTAAGCATGTTCATTGTTTGTAATCAAATTTTATTGTCTGGTTACCTCCATTGTTGTTTGTACTGCTGGGAGCAATTTTAATGCTGCTGTGGATTGAGTATCATGCTAATTCTGTGTTCAAATGATTCCAGACAACCAAACATGATTTGGATTTTGATTCCTGCAATCTATTTCTATGGACACCCAAACACAAAATTCGGAAATGAATCAATTTCTGGATGATTGAATTCCAGCAAATTCAATTCGGAGAATTTGATTGAATGAAACTAATTCAATTCTGGGGATCCAAACAAGCCCTTAATTCAAACAGAGCCTTACTGGTTAAGCTAAGGGTCTCTTTGGTAGGGTTGTGGCTGTGCCGGCTTCGGCTGTGGCTGTGGTTATTTTAGAAAAACGGTTGTGTTGGCTGTGTCTGCAGCTCTGTCTAAACCGTTTGGCAAAACGGCTTTTTCTGCGGTTTTTTCATATTTTTACGGAAAGATGAGGGCGCCGTAGAGAAAAGAAGCCGGCGAAGCTATCATTTTGCGGCTTCATGCTTCACTTTATTTTTTAATACGGCTTTCTCCTTTTTTTTAAAAAAAAAAAGCACCTGAGAAAACATCCTTTTTAGTGAGAAAACATATGAAACTGCTGAAAAAACTATTGGAGAAGCCTTACCAAAAAGAGCCAAGTTGAGATGCTTCTATCTACTTTGATTTTGTTCTTCGTTGCTAGACTCGTTTTGAGGAACATTGTTCTACAATCGCCACTGTTCTGCTGAGCACTGCTGCTCCTAGAATCCAACTGCGTCAGCATCCATTGGTCACCATTTCAAATTGTTCTAACCAAAGCAGCCGCTACCGAAAATTAGCAGAAAATTGAATCTATTTTTGCGGCCACAAATAAGTTTTCCATCGAGGCCCAGTTTCGACAAGGTGTAAACATTAGAAACAATAATATAAAAAGTGAAATCTTAGTTTATATGAAAACCTTTCAAATGCAAACCAAAAAATTACCATCGATTCAAACATGAGATTAACCTGGAGTTGAAATGAAGCTGCTTGGCGATCTCGTGCTGCGGACGTGCCCGATAGGAAACGCCAAGCCGCCAACGCATACTGCCACGTCACACTCGCACCGCGACACTCGCCAAGTCCAGCTCGCCTCGCAATCTCCGCCGCCGCGACCAAAACCTTCATCAAAATCCCCACCTCGCCGCCACCTTCCACTCCCCTCCAGCCCTCCTCCTACTCCGCCGCAGCCATGGCCGCCACCGCCCACTCCCTCCACAACGCACCTGCACCCTCCAAATCCCTCCTCACCCCGACGCCCTTTTCCTCCACCTCCCCATTCCTCCGCCTCCCCGCGCGCCCGCGCTTCCCCCTCCGCCTCCGCTCCACCTCCTCCTCCGCCTCCTCAACCGCCGACCTCACCGCGTTCCCCAACCCCAATGGGCTCCTCTCCATCGACCCCATCGACGTGGACGCCGCCACGGAGGCGGAGCTGCGGGAGAACGGGTTCCGCAGCACGCGCCGCACCAAGCTCGTCTGCACCGTGGGGCCCGCCACCTGCGGCCCCGCGGAGCTCGAGGCGCTCGCCGTCGCCGGGATGAACGTCGCCCGCGTCAACATGTGCCACGGCGACCGGGAGTGGCACAGGGACGTCATCCGCGCCGTGCGGAGGCTCAACGAGGAGAAAGGGTTCGCCGTCGCCGTCATGATGGACACCGAGGGCAGCGAGATCCACATGGGGGACCTCGGCGGCGCTTCGTCGGCCAAGGCGGAGGTGAGGTGCTGTCTCTCTGTGTTTGTTTGTGTTATTTTGTCGGTTCTGCGTGGCGATGCATTCTGCGAAGTTGGTGGATGGCTTCACTCGAACGTGCTGCTCGATGAAATGAGCATGTGCAATGTGGATGAGGGGAAAGGGATAACGAGGGTTGCACAATGTCTGCGTTAAACTATTTCCGTAACGTTTATCAGTCCTGGCAAGTTGGATTCTACCATAGAGTTGTTCCTCGAACAAAATGGCATGGTGGATGCAGACTTCCAGATTTTGAGTTCTTGTTTGAAATCATAGAAGAAGGAAAACAGTTTGGCATTCGAATGAAACAATCCATTCTGAAAATGTCAGTGCTATTTAAGAGTTCTAGTAAAGCTTATGAAGGTATCTTAGTGCCAAGCCTCAGTGAGTTTGTACTTCATTGCAAAGCATCCTACAAATGCTGCTTCTTGCAGCTCTCACAAAGCACATGCAAAACTTACCATTAAACATTCTGTTTGGTGTTCTGCGAAGTTGGTGGATGGCTTCACTGACCTTGCTGCTTGATTGAATGAGCATGTGCAATGTGGATGAGGGGAAAGGGATAGTGGGGGTTCCGTAATTTCTCCATTAACTAGTTTAGTAGTTCATCCTTTTAACTAACCTGCCAAGTAATAAAAAGTTGTTCCTCGAACAAAATGGCACAGTTGATCCAGACTTCCAGATTTTGAGCTCATTCTCGACATCATGGAAGAATGAAAGCATTGCACAATCGCATGAAACATCCATTGTGAAAATGGCAGTGCAATTCAAGTGCCTGGTTCTAGTAAAGCTTCTGAAGGTAGTTGCTAATATCTTAGTGCCAAGACTCAGTGGGTTTGTTTCTCATGCAAAGCATCCTACAAGTGCTGCTTCTTGCAGCTCTCACAATGCACAAGCAAGACTGCCACTAAATTATGTAACTGTGATTCACATATAGGCGTTCAGGTTTAATTTGCTACAAATTCCCACAGGACCAATATTCAGCATAGTTGGAAATGTTGTATTTTGTTCATTCCTCTGTACTACAAGTGGGTTTGTTGATTAGTTAAAGGATTCACATTGTTGTTCCCACATTCTCGCTTATTTCTTTATGTGTTCTTCTTAGCAACGAGCAATGGCAAAAGTTTGAGATTACTGAACTGTTAGTGTTCAGTTTCATTTCCTGTTCTGTATTACATAATTGCTGCCGCTATCTTCAGAACTTGAAGCTATAGCTTGGTTTCTTAAAACATATTAGGTAGATTTCTGTGCATATTAATCATGGCCTCGAAACATAAACGGTGAGAGACATGATGGTCACATCTGAAAAGTTGATGTAGTTGTATTTTACATATACATTAAATGAATAATTCAAAGAGACAAAACTTTTGGAGGGACAATGGTTACCACTTACCTTGAGTGTCTAGTTCATCACACAGAAAGGATTATTTTATCTCCTCCTATTGCTGTTCATTTTAAGTTTTTATCCATAACAGGAAGTTAGAGTGTACTCCTGTTTGCTGACAATTACTGCTTATTCATTAGCTAGATTATTCACTGAGCGATTTGAATTTGGTGAAGTCAAAATATTTCATGCAATAATTAACAAAATGCTGTCACATTTGTTGGGTTCCGCAGGATGGAGAAATCTGGACCTTTAGTGTCAGATCTTATGAATCACCTCTCCCAGAACGAACTGTTAATGTGAACTATGAAGGATTTGCTGAAGGTTATTTGAGGCGACCTCTTTCTTGATTTTGTTAATAGTTATTTTTCTTTGCTGTAATATTGCATCTGAATCCTACACAGATGTGAGAATTGGTGATGAGCTTCTTGTGGATGGTGGGATGGCTCGGTTTGAGGTGATTGCCAAGTTAGGACCAGATGTTAAGTGTCGTTGCACTGATCCTGGTTTGTTGTTGCCACGTGCCAATCTTACATTTTGGCGTGATGGCAGTGTTGTCCGTGAGAAGAATGCTATGCTTCCTACGATTTCGTCAAAGGTAATTTCACTAGCATAATACATCTGTCACTTGAATCACGAATGGGCCGCAAAATCTTGTGAATTTATGGCACCTTCGGTACTAGTACTACATTGAATTCACAGCTGCTTTCGTGGATACCAACAATCGGTCCATGTCGACATGCTCAATTTACTTCAAACCTTACATATATTTCTCTGCTAGTCACTAAAAAGTCTGCTACCAATTGCAGTTGTTTAGATGAGAAATGCAATCTTCTAGTAGTTGATGTTGATGTTATTTTGTAATAATGCTGCTCCTTTTTCTTGTAACAACTTGTGCAGGATTGGCTTGACATAGACTTTGGAATTGCTGAAGGTGTAGATTTCATCGCCGTTTCATTTGTCAAATCAGCAGAAGTAATTAACCATTTGAAAAGTTACATAGCTTCACGGAGTCGTGGCAGGTATCAGGAATATAATTAATGTTGTTATTCAAGTTTACACTTCAATAAGAGCCTGTTTTTTCATGGCTAAATCAATAATGGGTACACCTATAACTGTTTTTGATTCTTACCCACTGTTGGTGGTTGGTTCCCGGTCTGTTCTAGAGCACTGCACTTACTGATAGGGTGGTTAGGGTGCAAAAAGGGGGGGGGGGGGGGGGGGGGGGGGGGGGAGGGGGGGGGGGGGTGTAGTAGTTATAACAAGCTGTCCCCCTCACCTGGGCTTTCAAATAATGCAATGAAGCAATGGATTCCACAGCAGATAACTATGAACTGCTCACATCTTTTTCTGAGGATGGCATATGTTATGCTAGGACCTAGCACTGTATTTATCTGAAATATTCCTTTCCTTTGATGGAAATTTCTTGCTTGCTCACTACAATGCTTTATTGCATATGATCAGTGATATGGCAGTCATTGCGAAAATTGAGAGCATTGACTCTTTAACGATCCTGGAGGAGATCATCCGAGCATCAGATGGTGCCATGGTAGCCAGAGGGGACCTGGGGGCACAAGTTCCCTTGGAACAGGTCCCCGCAATACAGCAAAAGATAGTTAAACTTTGCAGGCAGCTCAACGAGCCAGTGATTGTTGCTTCTCAGCTCCTCGAATCAATGATAGAGTATCCCATACCCACTAGGGCTGAAGTTGCTGATGTCTCTGAAGCTGTCCGCCAGGGTGCGGATGCTCTGATGCTTTCTGGTGAGTCTGCAATGGGAAGGTATCCAGAGAAGGCTCTTAGTGTCCTCAGCAGCATTAGCCTAAGGATCGAAAAGTGGTGGAGAGAGGAGAAGCTCAATGAGGCACTGGAACTCCAGAATGTTTCGTCGTCCTTCTCTGATAAGATATCTGAAGAAATCTGCAATTCAGCAGCTAAAATGGGTAACTACCTCCATTGCTTGTAATCTAAAATTATATTGCGGCATCAATTTGATTATTTCAACAGGTTACTGACATATTGTTTGGATTTTCCATTGGGCTTTAGCTATGTCTAAATCAAAACTGATTTGATTTGCAGCTAACAGCCTGGGAGTAGACGCCGTCTTTGTTTTCACGAAGACAGGCCACATGGCCTCCCTGCTCTCGCGGTGCCGCCCCGACTGCCCTGTTTTCGCCTTCACGACTTCGACGTCTGTAAGGAGACGTCTGAACCTCCAGTGGGGCCTCATCCCCTTCCGTCTCAGCTTCTCTGATGACATGGAGAGCAACCTGAACCGCACCTTCTCCCTGCTCAAGGCCAGGGGCATGATCAAGTCCGGCGACCTGGTGATCGCGCTCTCCGACATGCTGCAGTCCATCCAGGTGATGAACGTGCCATGAGAGCTGTTCATCTCCTTGCGGTGCAGTGAAATGGACGCATCGCCTTGATTGGCACCTTGAGAGGACAGTTCCTTGTACCCAAGATTAGCGATTCTCCCGTGATAGGCTGTATGCAGGACTAAAGAATTGTTGGAATAATTTGCAGCTCCTACCCAGCCTGTTGTAAAACATGTATGCTAGTTAGATTAAGTTAGGCCTTGTGATGATTTCTAATCTGCAGGCTTCTGTTGTAACTGCCATTGGGTAATAATAAAGCTTGGTGTGTAGATTTTCTCTCGAGAGTACTTTCACATTATGTATTATTACGAGGTAATGTATATGTCCAAATGTCCGCTCAGTAATTTCTGGAAAGATTTCTGGCAGGAAGCATCATAACACAAAACTTGACTACAGTATCATGAATCGCAGTATATCATAACAACAATAAGTTGACGAGAGAATTCCTTATTTACCATCAGAACATACACATATCCCTTACAAGCCATTAAAAATTTTGAAGTTCCTTCGGATCCAATTTTCATGCCTTACATGCCACTAATGTTAACTTATGCTTTAGATGCTGTTAAAACAAGGCAAAATAAGCACATTTTAACATCACATGGTCCATCCTATTCGCAGACTAAGCCTTTTTTTTTTTTTTTTTTTTTGGCTTCTTGTTGAGAATCCAGGGCATTGAGTCTTGTAACTTTGCTTCTAGTTTGCCTTATATCTTATGAAAAACGATGGGTCATGTATTTCACGGGACTAAGCACAGCGACTGCGACGATCTCGCACGATTGTGATACACAGTGTGGAGATTATGAGTAAATTTTATAAACCCACCAAAACTATGGCTTTACAGTTACAAATCCACCAAGTATAGTGTATGTTTCACAAACCCACTAATATTTTGGGGTGTTGTTCCAAGAAACCAGCATATTATTCAGTCATACCGTATCTCATACTCTGATCCCACGTGTAAGTTGCATAGTAAAAATCCAAGATTGTACGATTTAATAGATGAGTATGCAGTTGACATGTGGGACCAAAGTATGAGATACGGCATAAGTTAAAAATATGGTGGTTTCTTGAAAGAGTAAAGTGCATCACAGGTCCCTAAACTATTCAGTGGTTCTCACCTAGGTCCATAAACTCTTAAAATGAATATTTGAGTCCTTAAACTATTCTGTGGTTCTCATCTAGGTCCATGAACTCTTAAAATGAAGATTTAAGTCCCTAAAATATTTAAGTGTTCTTATTTGCGTCCATAAACTATCAAAATAAAAATTTGGTCTTTAACCTTGTTTATTTACTAAGTAGCTATACAAAATGCGGCTCGCACAAATCATGATGACCTGACGTGTCAACTTTGTAATTATGCGGGTTTCAATATTGTTACACAAATGCGGTGGTTTGAAAGGTACAAAAGAAACAACATCTTATACCGGTCCAAATACCGGCTAATATCGACCGCTTCGTCGGGTTCGATATTAGGATTTTTTTCAAGATTGCGACCTGGGAGCGATGGTTAAAGACGACATTAGACGATGTTGTTGAGCAATTCGATCTAAGGATGGCCGCTGAAAAAGCACTTTAGCAGAGATAGAGGGCTCGTGGCTGCTCAGCGGTGGTTTTAGAGCTGGCGGCGATGGCACATGTATAAAATCTTCATTGAGATTTTATGGATCTATATAAGAACCTTGAAATAGTTAAGGGATCTAAATCTTTGTCTTGAAAGTTTATGGACTCAGATGAGAGCAATTAAATTGTTTAGGGACATAAATCTTCGTTTTAAAAGTTCATGGACCTAGATGAGAACCCTAGAATAGTTTAAGGATCTAGGGTGCACTTTACTCTTCTTGAAACAACACCTCAAATTATTGGTGGGTTTGTGAAACATGTTCTATACTTGGTGGGTTTGTGACTATAAAATCAAAGTTTTGGTGGGTTTGTGAAATTTACTCGGAGATTATTATTATTATTATTATTTGGTGAGGTACATAGCGTGAAGAGCTTAATGGAAACATATTTGGAAGTATACAGAATATTGCTGACCTCACTAATGACACTTTTCAGGCAATCATTTTTGTAGTTGACTAGTTGGCCACAAAGTTAGGCACACAAAAAATGCTGCAGCCCAACATGCATATAAACAACATAAATTGCGACATAGAAAAACTTGCAAAAGGACATAAATAGAAAATATTAATTTTACACAAAGCTACCAATCCTCTCCACTCAATCTTAAAAAAAGATGACATCTCCTTATCCTTTAATCATTGTTGAATTGATAGGATTTGAGTAACGCGTTGCCGACAAGAAAAAAAAAATCAGATAGACACAAAATAGACAAGATACAAGATGCAAAGAGTTGCTCGTTCCCTCATTATTTTTACATAACAAATGTGTACAAAACTATCCTCTCTTCTCTCATAGATAGAAGTCGTGCTTGGAGTCCATGTTTTGGGGAAAACCCGCAAGAGTACAGGAGGACACATTTACTAAAATTGATAACTACCTTCATCTATTACTCTCTAAAATAATACTCCCTCTGTCTCTTTATAGATGGTGTTTTAAAGGTTTGAATTTTTTTCTAAATATATGGCGTTTTGAGGATAAGACAAACTTTACAGAGGGTTGGTTGAGTGATTGATTAGGTAACAACAAAAGATATGGTAGTTTTTTAACATCTTGATTATTTTCGGGTTTAAATGCTAAAAAACCCTACATTTAGGGACGGATGGAGTATTGTGGTAGCGATTCAATTATTTCAACAGTTGTTGACAGAATATTTGTATTTGTCATCGAGCTTTAGATATATGTAATCAAAACTGATTTGATTAATTTCCAGCTAACGGCTTGGGAGTCGCATGTGCCCCTGGCGGCCGCGCGTCGAGCTCGCCGCCGACTCCTGCGCGGCGACGTGCCGCCGACTCCGATGGCGAAGCATGCATATGCGAGTGTGCGTTCTGCTGCCGCCGCGGGACGGGACCCAGCGTCCAACGCAGGCAAAGGCGCCGCGGCCGCGCAATCCGCGAGGAGGCGGCGGCCAGCAGATGGCGGAGTTGTCATAGCGCAGCCGTGATTGTGGGGTGAACGGCGAGAGGACTCAGGGAGAGGAACGAGTTGTGTTGTGGGTGCTTGCATTTTTTTTTAACAGAATGATCTGAATTTTTGTGCGAGAATGATCTGAATATAACAAAAAACAGAGCAAAGTGCTCCCAAATTTTGAAACAGGAACCACAATCAAAATCACCAGCACCCATATTTACCCAACGCCAGCTGCTTAGCTTCTCCTTTTTCTCATCTCTGCTCCTCACTTCCTCATCTCTATCCTCATCTTCCAGGCGTTTGATCAAACCCATGCCACCACTTGATCTGAAGGGTCCCCACCCAGAGTTGGAGGATGAAGACATCTTACCTGTTGTTGAGCAGCTTGACCTGAACAACCCAACTGGTCCGTATGAAGACATCGATCCCACTTGTCTTTGGAGATCAACATGGAGAAGAGGAGGGTCCAGTCCAAGGAGCAGGCCTTCTGGACATGAATATGGAGCCTGGCCTGGATCACCAAGACAGCAATGCATCACGTGCTTTGTACACAAACTGAGCATTGTATATATATATATGTGAAGTTCTTGGAACCTTCGCCGGAACCGCCACTTGATGGTTTCCATTCCCATCGACTGCGACGACCTCACACGGTTGTCAATGGCATATTTGGAAGTACACAGAATATTGCACATCCCACATAAGTTGCTACATAGACAAACCAATAATGCAAAAGGACAAATTTTCCTTCAGCGCCACTTATATCTACTTGCGGTGCAATGAAATGGACGCAACGCTTTGAATGATTGATACCTTGAGAGAACAGTTCCTTGTGCCCATATTTTTCCTTTGTGAAGGCGTGCAGTCGTGCGGCGTGTCCGCATTGAACGTGGGTTAAATATTGTATTTTGAATCTAATCCCATACCTCACTACATCACTGTCCCAAGCTATTCCGTTGACATTTCTCAAAAAGAAAAAAAGAAGCTATTCCGTTGATTCAGTGCCGCCGCCTCTCGAAAACGTCGTGACGCTGCCTTCTCCTACCCGATCCTTCTGTCACTATATCAAGCCCTCCTGATGCCGCCTCCTTCATCCTTCATCCTCCATCCTGCTGATCTCGCCGCCGTAGGCCAGGTTGCTGCTGTACAGGTGAAGGTATATCGAACGACGTGCACCAGCCTAGCTCTATTGGTGACTCTTTCGTCGGCCTGCCGCCTGCATCCTACTCGACGTTGAAGGTATAGGTCTTCTGGGGTTGCAGTCGTCGCCCAACATTATTTGGTACTTTGGTTTGTGTTTCATCTTCACACTCAGATAAATTTGATTTTCTGTGGGATAGTGATGAACCAGATATATCCAAAGTTCAATTCTTTCTCTCTCTTTTTCCTGCATTGAGCATATCATGTTCTCGTTTCGTAGTCCTTTATGACATGCTTTGCTGCAGATGGGTCGCGGAATATTCATGACAAGATTTTCGTAAAGTGGTTCATCCAATGTTTCTAACAATTAATTGGCAAAAAAAATGTTTTGTAACTATTATTCCCCTTCATTTATGCTTTGCTGCAGATGGTTTATGTATGCAGAAGTTAATACATGTATTTGCTCCATTGCTGTCCTGCTCCAAATTCCACAGAGCAACCATGGCCGTCGACGACACAAAAGTAGATTTCTTCCGCAACCCGCCTCCTCTTCGGACGCCTCACGAGCTCAGCTGGGAGGAAGTGTCCCAGATCAACACTTATGCCGTGCTTATGGGCTACCTGTCTGTAGCCGTCAGAGGGACGAGTATCCTAGTTTTTACCTGGACCACCGTCGTCCTCCTCGGTGGCTTTGTCTCCTCGCTGCAGAAAAAAGACTTTTGGTGCCTCACAGCGATCACCTTCTTGCAGTTAGCCGGGTCAGTCCCTTTCTTCACCTTTATTAATGTTTCTCTTTTTTTTCCCGTTTATCTATCGAGCTAGTTTGTAAGCTCGTACTAGATTTCCAGCATTCAGTCAATCGGCATTTCAGCAATTGCAGCCGGAAATCTTGTATGTCTGTACTATTTTTTTTTACGAAATTATATCTGTATTATCTGAACGCACACACTAACACACCACACTCAGCCCACACACATAAAAAGTGCACACGTTAGACTTAACCACAGGGACAAGCCCGAATTTGCGTATGCGCACGTATGGGATGGGAAAAGGGGATGATGTCTTGTGTGACAACTAGGGATAAAAGGGGTCGGGAACGGTCGGAAAAAGGCTAAATCGTTTTCAGTTTCATATTTTTTCTCGGTAGCAAAATCGATAGCGGTACTTGCGGAAACAAATATGGCGTCGGTATTACGAGACTATTGAAAATGAAATTACCACGACAGAAATATGCGGTATTGATCGGGAATCGATATTAAATATCGGTAACACATATCACAATCGTGTATTAGCCATACCGCATCATGAATAAAAATATCATATGTGAATATATATTGTTGGTATTTGAACTAGCTACAAATGTATCATAAAATACACAAGATATTTGAAAAGAGATGTTCAAATTAAAGTAGATAAAAGCTATGACTCCGTTCTGTTTTCATGTGATAGGAAGGAGTTTGATTTTTTTTCCCCTGATTACATTCGACTTTCTCCGTGAAGCCCATCTTTTTTTTTGTACATGGGAGGGGATGCTTAAGATTAGGCTTAGACCAATCTTAATTTATTGCTAATTTTAATTTGAAATATAATATATATTTAATTATTTAGACTAATATAAAACGGTAAAATATCAACGGTAATTTCTGGCATAAAACGGAAATTGTCGAAAACGATCGGTAAAGTCTAAAATTGTTTTCATTTTTGTTTCCACCAAATATTTCTATTTTTATTTCTATTTTCTCGGTATTTCATTTCCAGCTACTACGGTCGGGAGAGGTCGGAAACGAGCCCTGGTTATCCGATAAATTCCGTTTTTGCTTTCATCCCTAGTGACAACCCATGTTCAGGGAAGCGTTAGGCGCTAGGCGGGCGCTGACCCACCGCCTAGCGCTTAAACGTGCCTAGGCGTGCCTAGGCGTTTTCCTAGGCGTTACAAATTTATAAATTTCATACTACTAATAAGGCTACAAACAAAAAATAGAGAATGAATCATGAGATAACTGCCATGGAACGGCCTATTCAACCTTTTTGTGGAGGCTAATAAAGCTAAAGACCTCATTTTCCTCCTCTCCCGGCGGTCTTCCACCCTTTTTCTTCTCTCGGATATCGCTGTTGACCGCCTAGGCGCCGCTGACTGTCTATGGAGCGCCTACCCCCCTAAGCGAGGCGGAAGGCCACTGCCTAGCGCCTAGGCGCGCCTAGGCAACGCCTTTTGTTTCTTGGATGACAACTCAAAGGCGTTTGTGTTCACTTCGTCAGGCTTCTTCCACATTATTTGAGATGCAATGGTGACGAACACTCCACCGTGGCGTGGCTGGGTGACTGCAGGGTGACAGATAATTGAGATTCAACGGTGGTTTAACTGACAAAAGCTACTGGAACTAAACCACGCCATTACTTATTCTTTGACCTTATTTTTACCTTGTAGCCCTTTTTACACGCACCGTATGTTGTCTTAGACCGTTTTTGCCGCTTCCTAGAGCTCCTCTTGGCTTTCATAGCTCGCTGACCCTTCACAATAGGGTCCAGTCATGGTCGAACTCCGAACCCCCCCCCCCCCCCCCCCCGACCGCCTATAGGCAGCACGCGCTACGCGGAGCCTCGGCGTAGCGCGGCCCAAGGCCTGTTACGGCTGCCGCAGCCCGCGGCTCGCCCATTCCTGCTCTTTTCACGACGCGGCACCGACTCAAATTTTTATTCCACCAGCTCATGCTACAGAGAGCAGGCTGTTTTGATTTTTCAACGCACGTCGCATAGATTTCACGTCTAAGGGGCATTCTTTACTAGGACATGCTCCAGATTTTGTAGATCTTTCTATTACATTTTTGAAACAATAAAAATATGTATGTGGAACATTTATTTTGTAAAGATAGAACATTATATTATTGAAGGTGGAACATTTAGTTCTTAGGTGACTAAAATTTAGAACATTTCTTGATCACATTATACGGAACAATATATTACATGCGTGGAACATTGGTTTATTGAAGCCAGAACAAAGTTTTATTAAAGCTAGAATATTTTTATTATTTTAAAATAAAAATAATAAAAATCGACCACATCACCTGAAACAATTGATCACATCAGCTAGAACAATCGACCATATCAGCTGGAACAATCGACCACATCAGTTGAAACAATCGATCACATTAGCTTAGAACAATCAACCACATCAATCAGAACAGATCATTAAATCAGACGGAACAAATCATCAAATCAGCTAGAACAAATCAATCCAACGGGGTAAAAAAATAAATTAGAAAAATGTTGAAACGATACAAAAATGCTGAATTTTGAAAAAAAATAAAATTAAAAAATATATTCATGTGGGATCTAGTTTTGTTGCATTAATTGTAAAGATGACGATAGTTCAAACGGATTTGAAATCGGAGTCACCAATTGAGAGAAAAATCAATTTGAAATTTGTATCTTCCACAAACTTTCGCCCGGCCATTGAGAGTTAGTCACGTGTCCACCTGGAATCAACGTCGTCTGCCCGCTTCAGCGCTGCCCGAGTGCCCGCCCGCGTCCTCCGTTCAGCGTCGTTGGATGCAGTTCCAGCGTGAATCCTAAAGCGCGCTACCTGGGAGCTCCGGGTAGCGCGCGCTACATATAGGGATTCCGCCCCCCCCCCTCCCCCCCCAGACACGGGACTCCCTATACGCAGCCCGTCCGACCGTTAACGTGCGATAGAACGGCCCACGGCCCATGCAAACTCGGCCCACAGCGGCGGCAGCCTTCTTCTTCCTCGCGACATCGCCGCGCCGCCGCCATCGACTGCCGTCGTCGTGCACGCCTCCGCCTCCCGTCCGGCTCCGGCGGCGTCCCTGCCGCCGCCCTCGACCGCCGCCGCGCTAATCCGACGAGACATGACGTCCCCACCCTCACCCCGCCCACCGCCGGCGGCCACCACCGCGGCCGACGGGGTCCCCGCCGCCTCGCCGCCCGCCCGCATAGCGCCGCCCGCCGCCGGTCCGGCCTGCCGCCGCCATCTATGTCCGGAGGGTGGATGAGGAGATCGTGGGGGTACAAATCCCGCGCACTAAGAGATTCTCCGGCGAGACGCCCCCGCCCCGCCCTCCTCCATCGTCTCCGGCGGATCCCGCCGCCGGATCCGCGGCCGCCGCCCTCCGCCGCGCTAACCCGGCTGCGCCGGGCTCGTCGGCGGCGGCCATGGCGTCGGGGAGTCGAAGGAAGAAGAAAGGTTGTCGATCGTTGGATGTCTTAAGCACGAATCTCAAAGCTGTCCGATTAAAACGATCCCCTCGGGTGGGCTACGTATAGGATCCACCCCCACACACACACATAAAAAAAAAAAGCAAAATCTCTTACCCGAATGAGTTTCTTGGGTTGGGCCTTCTATCCCTCGTGCTACCGCTTAACTATTCAGCCCAAACGAGTTGTGATGTTTAATGCAACGAGCGCAAATTTTTCCCTTACATGCGCGATGCTGCCTTCGTTCCTCGTGGAACGAGGAGACCGAGATTCCAATTTTTCTATCACGTGGAGCAGAAAGGTATGCATGATTTTTTCTTTTGCCTTCACTGTGCATGTTCAACATTTTAAGTAAACTATTACAACATTTTAAGTAGACTATTTCAACATTTTTAATGTATAATTCCAATATTTTTTTATAAAAGATTGAAGTAGTATAAGAAAAATGTTAAAATATTAAAGATGTTGAAATCATAGGTTCAAATTGTTGAATTTCGAAAAATGTTAAACAAGGAAATATGTATCCACGTAGGATCAAACATTTGAACGCTTAGATTCAACATTTTCTTACAATAAATTCAACAGATTGAGTATACTATGTCAACATTATTGTAAATGTTGAAACAATACAAGAAAAATGTTGAAATGATACACTAAAAAATTTGATTTTAAAAAATAAAAATACCAAAAAATATATCATGTGAGATCTTGTTTTGTTGCAATAATTCTAAAAAACTCGCCGCCGTGCCATGGAGCCCCCCTTGAGGCCCTCCTACATTTTTTTTGCCATGGAAGAGAGAGGGGAGACCTGCTGGCTAGAGGTTGAAGAAGACCAAAGATATTGCCTGGCAACACGTGCTGGGCCAAAGTGGCGTCGGCAAGGCCTTTCTCCCGGGGCTCGTGCGGCCTCCTGAGTTGCCGTGCCTCTCCTCAGCCTTTGCATTCACTTTTCTCCGCCGTGGTCCTCCTAGGACATTAGTCGCCATCCTTCATCGCTGAGGCAGTGCACGCAAGGCCAACTCCTGCTTTAGCCTCGCATTCTAGCTGTTGCGTGTTCCTCTTGTGCTCGCCTTTGCCAATCCCATCTCCTTTCTCTCTGTGCGGTTCTCGGTCCTTCAGCCGATTTCATCCCCGTCTCGGTCGTTGATGGTGGCCGTTCTGCCTCTGGTCTGGAACCTTATGTCACCGGGAAGGAGCTCAAGGTCCCATCCTTTGGTCGTTGTGGAGTTCCTCCAGCCCCCCCCCCCCCCCCCCCCCCCCCTCTATCGTCGGTTCACGTTGCTTCCTTGCTTCTCCCTCCCATCCCTTTGGTCGTGGTCACTTGGTGAGGGCCTTTGTGGAGTTTGGTAGTTCATGCCCCCCCCCCCCCCCCCCCAGAGACTTTGTTGTCTCACGGATGCATGTCTCTTGTGCTCACAATGGTCGCTCTTCTTAGGTTTTCGATGGCGAAGGAGCGGATCATCTAGACATCCACGTCAGTATCTTATATGGTCAGTTTAGCTTCAGACTGCTTTTCAAACAACCTTTGAGGTATTCTCGGTCGTTTCGCATCGTTGCCTCTTCTTTTTCTCATTGGTCACTTTTTGCTGGAGCTTTGGAAAGGAGTGGTACAAGATATATATTCGGCTTCCAAGCTCATCAACGAGTCGCTCTTGCCTAGATGTTGCTCATCCGTTGGTATCCTAGAGGGTCATGATGATATGGTGGGTCGTCTCGTCAAGGCGCGTCGAGGAGGTTTACTCTTTGTTGCCAACGTAGGTCGTATTATAGTTGCTTGCTGCCGTTGTGTTTGTTTTGTTTCATGTTGCTAGGCCTTTAGGTCTCTTGTAATGATTTGTAACTCTTTTAATTTTAATGAAATACGTGCTCCGAACATTCTCAAAAAACAATTACAAGGCAACCTATATTTTTTTAGCATATAGTGGCATATAAACCATTTTGGCCTGGATCCGCCACTGCTAACCATGATATCACTATAATTTTGTATGGACAAATACTCTATTTTGATACCCTTTGTTGTGTAAAATACTCTCAAAATTATAAGATACGAATGTAATATTAGCTGCACTTGGGAGTAGAAAATAGTGTTGGGCTAGTTCTCCACGTAAACTACATACTACGGCTACTATTATTTGTTGGCTTTATCTGTTTCATTTTAGGGATCATGTCTTAATGATATAACTGGAATTCACAACAGGGTATTCGACGCTTCTCGTATCACACGATTCATCAATATAGCGCTCATACATTCAGTATTTGGCATCATGTCCAGCAACGCCGCATTTATTTATGGCAATGAATACAAGGGTGAATCGTCATATGGTCTGCTATTGAATATATTATGGGCCCTAGCCATGGTTGCCGCAATGCTGATTCAAGTACTGGTGTTTCTAATTATATTATGGCCTCTATGTATTCTCTTTGGGTGGGGGTCGTATATTCCCATCTGGCTCGGGGTGTGGCGCCTGTGGGATCGCGATTACGGCGAAGGGAATGGAGATGCAAGCGGTGCAAATCTCACTGTGGCGTTGGATGTACTGTACACCCTAGTTGTGGTACAGGGTGTGCTCGTCTATTACATGGCCATCCAAGGTTTAGCAAGACGGTTGATAATGGCAGACGTGGCGAAGGAATGTAGGTTCGATAAGCGGGCAAGCTGGTCTGTTTGGGACTACATGTACGAGACGGAACAAGGATGCCTCAAAGATCCATCCTTCGTGGTTGGAAGGAATATGATCACATCCTTCGTGGTTGGAAGGAATATGATCACGTACGCTGTGGACCAGATCAAGTCTGGATCTGCAGATAGAAAGCTTTCGGGGGCAAGGATTCTGGACACGCTCATCGCCAAGATTCAGATACAAAATGGGGAGTGGGATGATGAATGGTGGCTTCTAGATCATAAGTGGGATATAGAGCTGGCGGGGCGGCACATGTTACTAAAACAGTTGATTGTTGACTCAGAGGACGTTGTCCTGAAACTGCTACAGATGTTGGATTGGAGAAGCCCGTATGACAAGGAAATGAGGAAGCGCGCCGCGAGGATAGTGGCATACATTGCCGGCGGCCTCCACCTGAAGCAGTACCCACTAGGGATTCAGTGGATTGCTTCCCTGCTGGGCACGTTCGAGGAGTACAATGACCTCGAGCCGTACCAGCGCGACTGGCTACTTCACGCCATGGAGCAAGACTGGACTCAAGAAGCTTGTCTGGCCTACCAGAAAGAGGATGATGACCCGGAAGTCGGGTACAAGGACGTGGTGCTGCAAGCCTTGCGTATCCTTTGGAGGCTCGCCGCCAATGAGGACAACTGCAAAATCATGAGGAACCATGCTGGTCTCCTCTCCAAGGCCATGGCGCCTGTGACCAACGACCTACTCCACAATCACGTTGTCGGTGATCATGATGGATGGTCTAGCAGCCTCGTTGAGGAATCACTTAAGCTGATGTGCCAGCTCGTGACTGCTCCTGGAGATACCGGCAAGAAACTTCGCAGCGACATCGTCTCTGGCAACAGTGAAGCAATCGGCACCATGGAGAAGATTCTTCAGTGTGATGATTGTGGTGCTAGGCTGAAGGAGAAGGCCATCCAGACGCTCACAGAACTGTATATGGAAACACCTTCGAGTATGGAAAATTTCATGAAGACTCTGTTAGACATATATAAGAAAGAACCTCAAAGGAGGGGAGAAACTATAATTGACATTGAAAGGGGCTATGATGTAAGTGATGGGGAACCGATCAACAAAGAATATGCAACGGAAGAATGGAGCATCTCTTTACTAGAAATTTATAAAGCTGAAACAGAAGAACCAGACATCATAGAAACGGCAGCTCGAGCATTGATGAGGATCTCTCTCCAAATGGAAAACAGTGCCACGATCTTGATGCAAAATGCTGATATTATCAACCTTCTGACCACACTGCTTCTAGATGCTGAAGAGAAGACATACCGAAGAGTGGCAGCAGCGGTAGTCCTGGAGCGTCTGTGTATTTACTACAACGATCTCAATAACCAGAAGAAAAATAATATGGCGAAAGATCTTTTTCTTATGTGCAAACACAAGTTGAAGGAGAAATTGATGACCAACGAAATGACGAAGGTAAGCCATGCAAAATAATTACCATCTGGTTTCAATTGTTCAGGACTGAATATTATTATTTCTGTCAAAATAAAATCTGCTCGTGTCTATGCAGATTCTTGAAGAAATAGATGCTTATTACCTCAATTTAGACCAGGTGCATGGTTTGGATCATATTTCCAAGTTCATGAAACGCTTTGTACCAGCCTACCTGTCCCTCTTCGTGACTGTATGCAAGATCAGTACATACCAAGACTCTGTTCGTCTCTTGGCTGCATCTGCCACTAGCGTTCCAATCTGGCTCAAGAACATAGTGGAAAAAAACTTTGGTTACTCAACCTACAACTTGAGAATAATGAAGCTTATTACGAAGATAGTCATAGCTACGATAAATCTCAAAGTAAGATATGACAACCAAGACCTGGATAGCTTGATGGATTCATTGTCTAAAGCTTTGGGTGGCATGCTCACTGTCGATGCCTCCATGGTTTTCGCGAGCACTGAGGATGGCGCATGGAGAGTACGGGATAGCATGCTGAATCGTGGTGAGGGACAGCCTTTCAGGAGTTTCAGGTCCCTCTTGGAACAAGCACAGAAACTTGTGGAAGAAAGAAGGGAGATGGGCATGGGTCTAAGACCGTGGAGATCCTTTTGAGGTGAAGTATGCAGCAGGCTCTACGACCTTTGTTTCGGCATGTACCGTTTGCTCGGAAAACTCTTTTTATTTGTGTCATGTGAATGCTCTAGCTACTGCTGTGTGGGTGGTGAGAGCGGGAAAGTTTTTTCAAAGAACTATATACCGTGTGTTGTAAATCAGTCGGTCGGTGCATCTTCCACTCACTCGTCTTTGTTGGCGAGAGTGATGCTTCCCAGCATGCCCATAGGCCGCTTTCTATTATGTTGCATTAGACTCCGATCCTCTTGGTTTTAGAGGACGGGTTGTGTGGACCTTGGTATTTTATTTTTATCTAAATCTGTGTGTCAATAAACGGCAGACTGCTGGTTGTTATCCTTTATTTGTGGAAAGAGGGACATCAACTGCTGGACTTGTGTACCAGTTTCTACTTTCTACATTTCGATCTCTGTTTTTATCCGCCCCAATGGATTGCTTGTCTATCTTCCAATAAGTTTAGTGTTCGAAGGTGAACATCTGGTATTTCTCATGGGCGTGGCATGCACAAGAGCTTACTCAGTTAACAACAATGAATAATCACGTTTTCAGTACCTCCGGGTTGTTTTCAAGAAATTAGGGAATCTATTATCTTAGTATTTGAAGAGAAAAAGGAGCCACCACGTTCTCTCTCAAGGCCACGAAATTACCACGTTAATCAGAAAAAAGAAAAATAATTTGTCCATCTACATGTTAGTAAATTACCCACCAATGCCATTACAAAAAAATAGACTAAAATACCCCTTGCACGTTTGCATCTAAAGGTGACCGATTGACTCAAGTCAAGAGAAAAAGAAGAAAAAATACTAAGAGCCCGTGTCGTGCACCAATGTGTAGTCCGATGGCTCTCCCTCATAGGTTCATACACCATTGCTCCCCTGATGCACATCGTAGCTGTAGAGGGCCTCCCTCTTGGCCATCTCGATGACGATGGGCGGCGCAAGGGGTGTGACCGTGACGCCGTGCCGCTCCACGAGCTCCAGCATCCGGCCGGTGTCAAACCGCTTCATGAGCACGATCGAGCGCCGCGCCGGCGCGCATCCCGCAGAGCAGGATGGGGTGCAGCGAGTAGACGTGGAACATGGGGAGCACGCAAGGACGGCGTCGTCCTCCAGGAGGCGCAGGTTCGGGTTGCCCCCGTCGACCAGCTGTTCCACGTGGTCACCAGCCCGCGGTGCGACAGCATGACGTCCTTGGGCAGGCCCGCTATTGAAAAATGCAAGATCGATCACGTTCCCTGCCTTCCCTCCTGCTATTGGCTTCACAAGACCATGGCAAGACGAAGTCATCAACTACTACCATGAGCGGCAGGAGACTGGAGAGCCCAGAGCGTCGCCGGCTTGGTGCTACAAGCACATGCCCGATGGAGCAGTCCGACACGAGGAAGATGCAGAGATGATCAGAACTACGATGCGATCACAGTCGCGAGCGCTTTGACAAACCATGCATCAAATACCACCAGCACACCATGGGCAGCTTGCAACTGGACGCTAGGCAGTACGCATGGGCTTCCATGCCCAAGTTAAGAAATCCGGCGAGATTACTCGATGACCATGCATGGTTTGCACGGGCACACAACATTAAAAGATTTGTTTAGTCGACTGATTTGGAAGGAAACAATCTGATCTGATTTGCAAACCATGACTTGGGGCCTTGGAGGAGAAGACCCTTCAAGCAACGAGAACTTGATTTAATGCACCGGGGTCAATTAGGCGACTAGGAACTCAATTAGGGTGGTCACTGTGTCACGAGGTCACACCGATCCCGATCTTAACACAACGAAGCTCGGTGTTGAAAGAGAATCTTGCTCTTGCCTACATAGAGTAGCGGAAAAAAGGGTAAACTTGGCACAAGGTAAGCTGCGAGGTCATGGATTCGTGGATGGCGCAAGGTAAGCCATTCGAGGTTCGTGGGCATGAGCAAAGCAACGTCACAAGAACCGATGGCTGGAGAACGGCTGATAATACGTGGCAGCGGGAGCGCAGGCCAGCGGTCGTTTCTCGGTGACGGACTGCAGGCCGGTTTCATGATAAATCGAGGTCGCGCGGGCCGCTGAGAAGCAAGCAAGCATACACACAGCTATTCAAAGGATCGACCAGCTCATACCTCAAGCTTCATGAGCAGTTTAGAGCATCCGTTTCAGGCAAAGGAAGGGACTAGACATAGCACACGGATGATACAATTGTATATCGGTGATGAATGCGTTTACTTATGGAGTTGATCAAAGAGAGAGTCAATCAAAAGGTGGATCAACATGCATGCCGCCGTACATATTTCTTCCACACAAAAATACTAATTGATGGCACAAAAAGAACATTTCAAATATTGAGATTCTATTATCTTTAGTATAACTACAGTCAGTTGTCAATCAATTTCGTGTAGGCTCATCTCAGAGTTAATTGATTAATTTTCAAACGTCTCGAAGTTCCTATGTCAACTATAACAAAAACACAAATTTACCATGACAATATTTATGTTCTTCGAATTGTCAAATTTCTAATTGTTCATTTCTTCTATAGATGATGATCCTAAGGGTTAGCATTTCACATGAATTTTTAGGTTTCGCTGTTATTTGCATTCCTCTAGGAAATGTGTTTTATTTTATCTTATGTATCCAATCAATTTTATCCTCTATGCTTGATTCATATGCATAATATTTTGAGTTGCTAAAGAATTTCATGTATGTCTTTATTTTGATGAAAGCTATCTCATTTGCCAAGTCAAATTCAATATTCTATTTTACATCAATGCTGATGCATTCTTAGTCTATTGCATTCTTTTTATGCGGATACATATCTTAGTCCATTGTGTTTGAATAATATCACTATAAAATTTCACATATATCCCATGCATCATGGAATGACAGTTGAACTGATTCGGCCTCATGTTCAATACTCAACCACCAATCACTATTGTAAGTTTATAGCGAGTCTAGCCGCGCAATATGCGCGGGCCATCTTGCTAGTTATTTGTATTTTGCAAAATCAAACACACACATCTAAGTAGGGAATTATGCATCGGGCTGTCCATTTGTCTTTCGGATTCGGGTTTGAGGAGCTCATCCAACAATATACCTTTCAGGTTCTGTTTATTTGAGTCATGCTGTTAACTTCCAGCATTATATCAGAAATCATGCCAGGTCTTTTCACTCGATGTGGCTATCGAGCATTTACATTTACGGTTTGAATTTTTGGCCAATCGCGCCAAACTTTCAGAGCTCTTCACACATGTAAACTAACCATAACATGTATTACTTAGCCATGCAACACACAAAACATAGCTTACAAAAGAGGGAGTCAATAGATCTTACGTTTTATTTCAGCGATACGTTGCTTCACTTGATGGAAATCATCATCAGTAATTGAATCTGTCGTGACCTTAATTAATCGCAATCCCTCTCTCAATATGGGAAAGTACCAAGCAATCTTGATCTCCGGGAAATATTATGAAGCCACGATTACAGATCCAATTTCTGCACTAAACAAGAAAAAAAATTAAAATGCGATTTGGGGACAAGAACAGTTCAGGCCTTTAGCCTTAGGGCTTGCTTACATTTGTTTCAGTTGAGTCCTGAACGCGAGCGAAGTAGCTGCAGCCGCTGTGATCTCTTCCGTCACCGGCGAGGTTGACCTGGAGCCACCCTCCATCTAGTCCTGGATCGGCGATTGCGCGGAGCCGGCGTGGCCGCGATGCAGCGTCATGGCTTGAACTGAAGACGAAGCGACGAAGATAGAGACAGGCGTACGCGACGTCACAACTCACAAGTCAAGATTGTAAGTTGTGAAGACTGGGCTTGTTTCGTGGACAGTTGACAATTTCCTGGGCTTGCTTGACGGCAAGACGTGGGCCTGAGGCCTATGAAGAGTTGTTGCTTAGAAAAAAAAAATTCCCCGACGCCAGCCCAACACACGAACACGGAAGTGACGAAACGCCAAGTCGCCTTCTCCAGTCCAGCCGGCTCCAGTGCGGCCTCCCATATACTCTGTCTCCCGGTTGCTTCGCCTCCAACAATCGTGCGAGCATGAGCATCCATACCTGGCCACGGTGGCGATGCATTGGCGAGCCCTGCCCAGCCATTGGAGATCGAGGGCATGGAGGAGCGATTGGTGTGCCAAGCCGTGCCACGTCACGGAATGAGTAGCCGCCGGCGCGTGGCTAATCCTATGCCATTGTATTCCCTCCCCTGCTCTCCACTCCACTGATGATCATGTGATTCGCCCGAGTGTGCACACCATTTGCTCGACGATTTGCCTCAGAAGACAGATATATAGTGCTTGCAATTTTATGGGGATCAAAATACGTACGTGGTCGCCGAAGAATCACGAGAACACACGATAGTGCTTGCAAATTCCAAATGGTGCTGAGTAAATTCTCTAAGAAACAAGTAAATTAGTCTTAACCAATTAAATATCATGGTAACACATATTGTTGCGGCACCGCCATGGTCCCTAGCGGCATCGCCTCGCCATGGCCTCTAGAGCATTGCTACCACCACCTCTCCATGGCCGCCATGGGACCTCTCATCGTGGTCTTCCTCCTTTGAAGAAAATATTGAAATCGAGTAAACTAGAATCAAACAAAGTAAATAGGAAAGGAATCACAGATATAATTTTATTAAACTTTCCATATTAGCCAACATAAGAAATTACTTTTTATCCTGAATACTTAAGTACTTCCATCAATACTTTTATACCTTTTGATTGGTACAAACCTCCATTTCAAAATACTTGACACTTTTGATTTTACTATTCATAGTTTGACTATTTGTCTTTTCTACAAATATTTACTTAAACATTCATATACATTTGATATGTTTAAAGTACTTTTGGCAACCCCTCTATTGCTACTATTATTGATTTAACTAATGAAAAAGTTTAACAAATATTTTGAGTCAAAACATGAACAGTGAAAGTTAAAATGGACAAGTATTTTGAAATGAAGGTTAGTACTTTTCATTATGAAACGTTAGGTTTAAAGCAATGGACGTCCTACGTTAATTGTAAACACCGTAAGATGTGTCTGTCTCTTATTCCATCGACATCTAGTGGGAGTGGGGCTTCATCCCCTTCCGCCTCAGCTTCTCCGATGACATGGAGAGCAACCTGAAGTGCACCTTCTCCCTGCTCAAGGCCAGAGGCATGATCAAGTCAGGCGACCTGGTGATCGCGCTCTCCGACATGCTGCAGTTCATCCAGGTGATGAACGGCCATGACTCATGAGAGCTGTTCATCTCCTTGCGGTGCAATGAAATGGACGCATCGCCTTGATTGGCACCTTGATAGGACAGTTCCTTGTACCCAAGTTTAGCGTTCCTCTCGTGGTAGGCTGTATACAGGACTAGAGAATTGTGGCAATAATTTGCAGCTTCCACCCAACCTGTTGTAAGACATGCATGTATGCTACTCCCTCTGTTTCATAATAGATATAGTTCTAGAATTTAATTTTTTTTATCAAAATAGATGTAGTTCTCACTTCCCAATATATTTGTCCCCTCTTATTCCCACATCTCACTGTATCGTTTTCTATGTCTATCTCTATCTCTCTCTTCCTTCACTTCTTATTGTTTTCTGTGTCCAACACTTTTTGACTTTTCCTTAATTCTTGTGTTCAAGTCTAGAACTACTTAGGGCATGTACAACCCTGAGACAGGGGTCGTCTTCTTATCAATGTTACAGACAAATCTGTAGACAGGTCATACAACCCAGAGACTACTTTATTGTCTACAAGTAATTTAATGTTGTACATATAAACTAAGATTAACTGTAAATTCAATTGTGTATACTATTGTGTGGCTTTTGAGAGATCAATCTGAAAAAGAAAAAAGAAAACACCAGACCCGGCCAGGCGCGCCGCCGTCTCCCTCGCTGCCGGCGAGCAGACCCGGCCCCCTTTCCTCACCCCGACGCCCTCCGCTACTTCCCACCTTCCTCTCCCCCGATGAATCCAAATCAATTTGGAGCTATCCGTGCCGAATCGAGCTCGTCTTCCCCGACGCCGTCCATTGAGATGCGATTCGTCTTTCTCGATTCCGTCCACCATAGCTCATCGCAGTTGGGGCGCGACTTAGGAGCAGCTGCTGCACGTGGGCACGCGTCATCCGTGGCCCGCCAACAGCAGGTGCGTGCTTGCTGCCTGTGTGCTTGCTGCTTGTGTGCTTGCGTGCTTGCTTGCTGTGAGCTTGCTGCATGCGTGTGTGCTTGCTGGTTTCGCGGCTGTTCCCATGGAGCTCTGGGCTGGATGCGCCGGCGTCGGGTTCTGTTTATTTGTGAGCTGGGCTGGAAGGAATAACAGAGCGAGAGGGAGACACGGACAGAGAGACAGAGCACAGGGAGCTCGTGCTCGTGCTCCCATCCGCCATGGGAGCAGCTAGAGCTCCTAGAGATCCGCCGGGACGGTGATTCCGGCCACCATTCGCCGTCCGGCTCGAGCTCGATTTGGATTTGGCGCGGTCGGAGCTGGATTTGGCGCGAAAAACTCCCGCGTGCGCGTCCCGCACGCGGGATCCGAGCGCCGTCGACTTGCGAAGACGAGGGCGTACAGCGGAGGCGCGGTTCGTCTGCTCTGCCTCGGAGCACGGTCCAGCATCGTCGCCTCGCGAGACGACTGGAGCCCCGTCGCCTCGTCAAATCGGGGGGAATTTTGTCACAGAGACGGGACGAAGAGACGCGTTGTACATGCCTTTATAATTTGAAACAGAGGAAGTAGTTAGGTTCAGTTCGGCCTTGATGATTTCTATTCTGTAGGTTTCTGTTATGACGTCTTTAGGTAATAATAATGAAGCATGGTGTGTAGATTTTCTCTTAAAACTTACTTTCACAATCTGTATCATTACGAGGTAATGCATATGTAAAGCTCCTAAAACCATGCTGATTTTCTGAAATGGTTTCTGTTAGGCAGATCATATAACGTAAATGGCCTCACACTACAAGATATTTTCTTTTTTCCTACAATTTTGTGTGAGTGGCTGACAGTTTATCTTCTCCTAGCTATTTTTTTTTCAAATGGCTGACAGTGTTTTAGTGCAAATTCACATCTTTCCCTACAGTCTTAGCAAATTACCTACAATGTTATTACCTACAAACTCATCTCCCACAGTTATGCTAAATAGTTAGCTAAATGAACTAAGTACTGTCGGCCACTAACACTTGAACTGTCGGGAAATACTTCTTCTCTTGTAGTGTCACTACTAGGTGGATTGTCGACATTTTTTTTCTCAACTACGTATATGTTGCATCGCAGTACAGCATACTGTAACACAACGACATATTGGCCTGTGCCTTTTTGATTGCCCCAGGTTGTGAGGTAGTTCAAGAAACTGGAACTGCCATGCTCCACACACCTACGTGCAGACAACAAAAGCACGCCGTATACGTACGTTTTACATCTGCATAACTGTGGGAGATGAGTTTGTAGATAATAACATTGTAGGTAATTTGCTAAGACTGTAGGGAAAGATGTGAATTTACACTAAGACACTGTCAGCCATTTGAAAGAAAAATAGCTAGGAGAAGATAAACTGTCAGCCACTCACACAAAATTGTAGGGAAAAAGAAAATATCTTGTAGTGTGAGGCCATTTACGTTATATGATCTGCCTAACAGAAACCATTTCAGAAAATCAGCATGGTTTTAGGAGCTTCACATATGCATTACCTCGTAATGATACAGATTGTGAAAGTAAGTTTCAAGAGAAAATCTACACACCATGCTTCATTATTATTACCTAAAGACGTCACAACAGAAACCTACAGATTAGAAATCATCACAAGGCCGAACTGAACCTAACTATTCCCTCCGTTTCAAATTATAAGGGCATGTACAACGCGTCTTTTCATCCCGTCTCTGTGATGGACTTTTTGCAAAATTCCCCCCGATTTGACGAGGCGACGGGGCTCCAGTCGTCTCGCGAGGCGACGATGCTGGACCGTGCTCCGAGGCAGAGCAGACGAACCGCGCCTCCGCTGTACGCCCTCGTCTTCGCGAGTCGACGACACTCGGATCCCGTGTGGGGGACGCGCACGCGGGAGTTCTTCGCGCCAAATCCAGCTCCGACCGCGCCAAATCCAAATCGAGCTCGAGCCGGACGGCGAATGGTGGCCGGAATCACCGTCCCGGCGGATCTCTAGGGAGCTCTAGCTGCTCCCATGGCGGATGGGAGCACGAGCACGTGTCTGATATGATTGTGCAATCGCGGGTCGCTTCCGATGCAGATTCCTGTGCACGCTTTGACTTGAGAGCCTGTGAAAAAGATAATCTAGCCTTTAGCTTGATTATTTCGCCTGGTCACGCGACCCACGCGGCCGTGTAGAGCTCCATAAACTTCTCCAGTTCTCCTACATTACATGAGACACAAACTTCACCTCTTTTCTTTTCCAAAAAAAATTCTAAATTAAATTATTAGTGTTTAGTTAAAAGAAATCAAGAGTACCTACGGAGGGTGCGGGTGCTCCGTCCGATGAAAAACCAAGAACACCGATCAAGCGGGTGTTAGGGCTGAAGAGCTTGGCCACGCGTTTTCTACTGATTCCAAGCGGGAGCAGACAGGATGATCCTGTGGCTTGCGTCGGATGGCATAACCTGATGAATCTAGATCTACGTGTAAGAGCATCTCTAAGAGAACTTCATAAAAATGGCCCTATAAACTTGTTTTTAGGAGCAACTAAAAAATTATGAGGGGCAATTTGTCCTCCCTCCTCCAACAGTCTCTTCCTAAAAATGGATCAAAATAAATTTGATTGGGCCACATCAGCATTTGGGGGGTCAAAAACATTAATTATAGTAGAAAAAAAGGGAATGGGAGTTCAATTCTTTTTCTGTTTGTAGCTATAAATGAGGGAATTTTAAGGGTTATGAAAAAATTAGTGGTTGTTTTGGGACCCTGTTGGAGATGGTTTTTAGGCTAAAATTCCAATAACTAAATTTAAAAGAGGTTTATGGAACTTTGTTGGAAATGCTCTAACGTTGCTTTTTTTATGGCTACCAAAACCTGATGATTATACTGGGTTGGACCGCCTACTGCTGCTGCTTTTCGCATGGCCTTTTTTATTTGCGACATGGGCTGAGTCAGCTTTTTTGTCGTGTTGTCGGGAGAGCTGAGGGGTCTTGCTACGCAGGCCAGCCCAGTCATAGATTATTTGTTTTTTCATATCTCTCTCACATTTTTTTTCGTTTTGAAATATGGTGCTCCTGACATGATTACAGTATAATCAAATACACATTAACATACTTTTTAATATTTTATAAACGAGTTGCTATCAAACCCGCTACATAGTTAGATATATATGATTCATACAGCACAAGTTGGTACCTAAAAAATATATCTTGCTAACTATTTTAATTTTTTATGTTTTCATTGTTATAATTTTACCAAAAAATAATAAATTGAGACTTATATACATCGCAACTTTACTCATAGCAACTTTCATTATTATTTTCTTAACAATTTTAGTTAATGTTTTAATACAAATTTCATGTGCACATCACATAACAATTTTTATTGTATTTTATGATAGCAACTTCATGTGTATTATAACCTTTAGTATATTTTATTATAGCACCTTTTTACTATGCATCGTGTAACAATTTTATAATACTTTATGATTTCAACTTCAAGTGCATATTATAAAACAAAAGTTTCATTACATTTTACGATAGCATTTTTTTTGTAGATAATATGTAACAAACTTCAGTTTATTTTGTAATAACAACTTTACATCATTTAGTATATTTTAGTGTATTTTTTTGTCGCAGTCCGGAATGAAAGAGGGAGTGTGGTGTGCCGAGCTCTGGTTTATTGTGTAAATGTTGTGGCCGAGCTCTTTTTCTGTGGCTGCATGAGGGCCAGCTCCCAAGTTCGTCTATGCCATGCATGCATGGAGGAACGGCTTCAACCAGAGCAGGCCCGACGCCGTGTCACCCTATTTGACCGTGTCCGACGTTCTTGACCCGAGCCAGCAAAAAGTAACACTACCGGAAATTAAATCGTTTTCTTTCTGAGTGCCGGCCCCTTCGCCGAGCCCGAGTGCAAGCCATGATAGCGACCTGCTACCAGTGTCGCAGGATTCCGTCTCGGAAACGCGGACAGAAGTGCGCGTACGAAAAGACCGACGGGGTCGCGCGGTGGTAAGCCACCGCAACCTAACTGTCCCTTACCTACAGTGTTGCTGGAGCCGTCTGAAATCACGACGCGCTAAATCACGTCCGAAATGAAGGATTGGTCTGCCTGTCTTCTCACGCGCACACATGCATAAAAGCACACGTACAGGTATACACCTGCATGAAAGCACATGCACAGGCATATACAAATCAGAAAGATGGACGGAGATGCTCAAAGTGCGTTGCTTTTCTTTCCTGCAGCCGCCGGGTTGGGAGAAAAGAGAGACAAATACCACGTTTCGTTCTCCACTTGGGATTAATTTATCGGGAAGATTCCTGGGATCGGCGCTTTGCCCCTCTCACTTACTGAAACTAATCACCATCAAGCTCACCTGCCTCTTGCTCAGATGCTCATATAGTGGGAATATATGAGCAGCTCACCTGCCTCTTGCTCAGCACGCACACCAACTGCCCGCGCCTCACCGTCGATGAACCGATCCTCTGGCGTTCTCCCGGCCGCGCGGCTGTGACGAAGCAACCGAGCGAGCTCATCTCCTTGTTGCCTTATTATAATGTAAGCACCCCATGCAGCTTCTCCTAGTACTAATAACTCAGTAAATTTAACCCCTTCATTTTCATTTAGTAGGAGCATGCCTTGAATCATATACTCATGCAGGCTTGATTGTTTATACGTCAACGTAAACACAATGCTTTCAGACAATGTACAATCTCCGTTCTGAGAAACCCATGTCAATAAAGCTTGCGTTTGTCACCTTAGATAGGGAACCTTAACGATCTCAAACCAACGGACGTAAAACATCTACTCCCTCCATTTTTCTTTTGTAGTCGTTAGGACAAGAATTGATAGTTCATTTTTAGTTCATATTGCTTGTCTGAAACGACAACAAATAAAAAAACGAAGGGAGTATTTTCTTTCATCTAATGCTCCAGATGCAATTTATACTAATGAAACTCGCTCCTTTTAAGTATAGTATGCAACTAGATTACGGGTTGCTGCATATTTTGGTTGTCAACAGCAAGCTTGCTCAGCTTCCTGTTAACGAGCTCCAACGGCCACGAGCGCAGCGGCGGTGCCCCGGCGCTGCCGGAATGACACCCCCCCACCCCCAGGCCTTTATCTTACCCTGCACTGTGCTCACCATGGCTCCCTTGCCCGCCGTCCAGATGTCTCGAAGGCATGCATTTCACTATTTTAAATATGGGCTAAGGGTTTTAGTGGCATGTCTATGAACACATATAGCTAGCGGTACACTGCCTCGGAAAGCTATAGCGGAAGATTTAAAACTTTGGTATAGATACTATCTCGAAGTCACAGCAACCCACGAGAATGTGCCCTCGCCGTGGACATTCTCGTATGCTGGCTCGCCGCCTCCACGCACTTTGCCGAAGCAACGATGCCAAAGGTTCCTGTGCACAAGAAATAATATATTTCCTTTACAACTATCACTGTATCACACGAGGGAAGAAGGGAGGACAAGTATGCACGTATGATGGCAGTGCCGGGACTGTCTGCACCATGGGCCTGCCCAGAGAATTAACCTTCCCAGTAGGCTCTCCCAACGGAGGGACGGAGCATTACAAATTAATAAAGTTTGCCATATCTGTACTTTAAGGAATTGAACCTTCCATGCTTCACACCCGTACGTATAGACTGCGAGAAAAGAGATATGATAAGTCAGGTCACACTACGGGAAACCCTCCTATGCCGAATGTCTGGCTCTTTGCCGGGTGCAATTTGTTGGGCACTTGGCAAAGAGCCTATTTCCCGAGTGTCCACAAGGACACACTCGGCAAAATGTTGGCACCCGGCAGAACATGAGCGACTGCATCTGCATAGTTTCAGCAGTGTATATAGTTCACTTCCACTGCTGCGCCGAAGGCAAATCCCTGTGCACGTTTTTGACTTATGAGCCTGCCGTTATTGTTTTTTCTCTGTGAAGAAGATAATCTAGCGTTCATTTGATGATTTGATCGATCCGTTGCACAGCGATTACGACGACCTTACAAGGTCGTGACACACATGGTGTGTTGATTCATCTTTGTGAGCCTGTCGGAATTTCGTTCTTAATTAGCCGCGTGTTTGTCCATGCTCCATCTTAATTTGGAGAATACATAGGTTTCAGATCAGTATGTGTAGACAACTGAGTACACATAATGCATTGCATGCCATAGCGGTGACTAAAATAAGCAATGCTTTCGACTCACACGTAGAGCGTGCGCTCGCACAGTGCGGCGTGTCCGAGCAGCAACGCGGTGTCCGACTAATTATTGTCTTTTCTTTTGAAAAAAGTACTGTATTTTGAACGGTCCCAAGCTATCCCGTTGCCTTGTGCCGCCGCCTACTGAAAACCTCGTGCCGCTGCCCTGCCCTGCCGCCTCCCCAACCCTCCTCTGCGAATGGCCACCACCTCCTGATCTCGCCGCCGTAAGGTTGCTGCACCGATAAACTAAGGTATAGAACGACGCGCACCAGACTACCTCACTCGATGAAATAGCTTGGTGATCCTGCCGTTGGCCTGCCGCCTGGCGCCTGCATCCTACTCGCTCTATGCGCCCTTTTTCCATCAAATCTCTGGAGGGTTTCAGCCGTCGCCAACATTATTTGGTAGCCAATAGAGCAAATATGTCTTTAGTTTCTGTTTCATTTTCACACTCAGGTGAATTTAATTTTCCGTGGATTTTCGTTTTTTCCATTGAGCACACTCAGGAGTGCGTTATGCTTTGCTGCATGCAGATGGGTTTGTGCATGTAGCGGCAAACATAAGTTAAAGCACCGTTGACTTAATAATCATGTTCCTTAAGTAGGGTCCTGGGCCTGACTACCTTGCTAATACATGTAATTGCTCCCTTGCAGTCCATCTCCAAATTCCACAGAGCAACCATGGCCGCCGTCGACACACTTGTTGATTTGTTCCGCAGCTTGCCTCCTCATCGGACGCCCAAGGACGACAACTGGGTGGAAGTGAAACGGATCAACAGCTATGCCGTGTTTATGGGCTACCTGTCTATGGCCGTCAGAGGGACGGGTCTCCTAGTTCTTACCTGGACCACCGTCGTCCTCCTCGGTGGCTTTGTCTCCACGCTGGAGAAAAGGGACTTTTGGTGCCTCACAGCAATCACCTTCATGCAGGCAGCCGGGTAAGCCTCGTTCTTCACCTTTTTTACTGCTTTCCCTTTTGCCCCGTTTACTATCAAGGCAGTTTGTGAACTTGTGCCAGCATTCGCAAGTACAGCTGCAAATCTTTTTCATTTTATTCCTCTACTTATAACGTATGGCCAGTCCCAGCGCGTTGCCGCGGGAACCACCGGAACAACCCTAGGCACACAACATTGTAATAACCATTCTCTGCAACAAACAACAAAGCTAACGTACAAGTTAAAACAGATCCTCGGTGTAAGGATCTGCTAGTTGCTAGTCTAGATAGCAAGAACACGTTGAGTAATGCGCAATTTGGACTGACCACCCCTGATGCTCGGATTTCGGCCATCAGAGAGGGTGAGGAAGCTGCGGCGGTTGTAGCTGCTCGTTGTAGTCTATCTCAGATGGGAGTACAACCGGCCTTCATGACGTGGCACTATCCTGCCACTAGAGTCCACATCGGCACGGCTGCTCGAGGGCGACGGCTTTCAGATCGATGTAGCGCCCTCAAGATCGATAGAATTTGTTATGTCAGGTGTGAGTCTGGCTCAGGTTGCATTGGTGTCATTGAGAAAGCCGTCCACCTCCTATTTACATGGCGTTGCTGTGATCAGGGGCCGCAACTATGACTGTGGTGTGGGCCTCTAATCATGGCGTGATGTTATTAGGATCTAATTGGCAATTCAACTTCCAAAACTGTGTAAGAGAATCTCCGGCAGAGCCCCAACATGAGAATCTACATGAGATGTATGGGCTCTAGCTCAAAAAATCAACTCCATCAGCCCCTAGAGGAGCCCCTACCCTAGGGAGGTCCTCAGATTTCCCCCAAATCCCCCACATATGAGGCTCTCTCTTCGGTTGCTACATTGGTGGGGTCCTCGCAACTGTCTCGCGTGCATAATTTCCCCCACTCTTCTCCTCCCTCACGCCCGTAACAAGCCTTTGGCCGCCACTCCTCCAGCCCGCCACCCCGCCGCCTTCTCTGTCTCTGCTATCTGCTACTACAAACCGACCCTGTCAGCTGGATCTACCGATTGGCGCCGCTCCCTGCGCTAGCCGCGGCCTGAGCCATGCACCACAACTCTTGAGTCGCCGGAGCTACCAAGCATCATTACATGCCGTCCGGGCTAGCTGCGCCAGCCCGAGAACCTCAGCATCATGCGAACCCCATCATTTGCCTTCCCGGGTGTCCGCACGACATGGAGTTGCGTTGGGGCGCCTCATGCCAAGGGGCCGCCCCTGCCCCATTCGCCTCCTGTATCACCGCCACCTCCTGCCACGCCCTCCTTCACGCCTTGGTGATGTGTCTCAGCCAATCACCCTCGGCCACCTGCAAGAGGCAGCCATGGGAAACAGAGGAGTAAGTATATTACACATATAAAAATTAGAATTATTGCAAGGTACAAAGAGCACCCTAGCATATACAAGTGGAAGAAAGATAACCACCAAGGCCATCCCAGAGTGGGCATGTGCAATATCCTGATTGGGGACCCATAAAATATCAAATAAATTGATTAAAGTTAATTTGCATCAATTTCATATTCTTCATCTCTGTTAAGTTCAGCCACAAGATGATTATTAAGTGATGCACTAGTCAATTATTCAACGGTCTTTAAAAAAAATGACTTAACACAGGACGGCATGGTTAGGACCTTGAGGTACTTGACGCGACCTTTGGAGCACTCTCAGGAGGGTGTCTCTCCCTTGCTATGACACCTCCATAGCAAAGATTTCAGCGAGCAGATGTCCTTAACCATACTGGGATTTGCATACTACCACATCATGTGCACATGCTCTTGGAGCCACTCCGCATCATGGAAGGTCTCATAAGACTTTGATAAACTCTTGAATACACGTAGCCTAACAGTTAATTAGTCACTCGAACATGAGCACACTAGAGCCTTGAACTCAAATGGGTCTATAAACCTTAAGCACAACCATAAAAGGGAGTTGAAATGAATGAGGAAGAGGTCCTTAATTAATAACCTCCAATCACTCAAACCAGTTGTTGAAAAAGTCCTCCTAACATCGTATAGGCTAAAAAGTCCGACCTCTACTCCGGTGGAGTCCGGCCCCATAGGCCAGTTGTCCACTTTTCGACTAGCCATTGAGTGGTCCTTAGAGCTCCAAAGGTGGAGCTAGCTAAGAGCTAGCAACCATCTCTTGGAGATGATTGATAAGGGGTGTGTTCTATGTTTCATTCTCTCATTATGCTTAGAGACAAGCTCTTGAGGAAGAGCTAGCTGCTCTCTCTCTCTCTCTCTATCTCTATCTCTCTCTCCTCTCTTTTGGCAATAGAATATTACTCCATCTTTATAATGATGACGTTCAAACATGGACTCTTAGTTCATTTGTTTGTCTGAAGCATCATCAATTGCCGAACCGAGGTAGTATTTGTGTTGGCTTTTAGAGCCTCTCCTTTGGAGATGCTCTTACACACCAGAAAGTCAGCCCTATATCCATTAATGGCACACACCAGATAATTCATCCTGTTTACTCCAGATAATTGAGCGGAATTTGCCAGTCATGATGATCGTGCCACCTTAATATCTTGAACATACCTAAATAACATCATTGGTATTAATGATTTGGTTGTCATCAAGCTCCAGAACCAGAGTTATGACAAGGTTGATCTTCAATAATACTATGTTGTACATGCATAAAAAATTCCGGGTTCAAATTCAACATGGTTCAAGATTATAAAACATGTCAAATTTATTTTATGTTGAATTAAAACTTGTGCAATCTGTCTAATAGGTTGCCAGATGCAAGTAAGATAAGAATATGGGCCCTTTCGTTCCGAAGAATGTCAACCCATCTTGAACCGCTACAACCCAAACAACCTACTAGTTGGGTCAATTTCGAAGCAACCAACGCAACCCCAATTCTCGATTTCATGTGCGTGGGGATGTGATTTGAAGCAACATCATGCATGGCTAGCCGGGAGAGGAGTTGGCGCATTGGCTTTGGAAGAGAAAAACCACTGTTGACAATGCCATGCATAAAACACCAAGCGCATCATTTCGTCGAGCAGAATCTTGCGGATGAGCCAGCCCATTGCTTTGGTAGACAACGACTTTTCTCTCTCTGCTCTTTTTCTCCACTCCAAATCAGAAAAAAAAAAACCTAACTTCTACTCCCTCTTCCTAAAATAATTGACGTTTTTGACTTTCAGTCATTACGTTTGACCATCCGTCTTATTCAAAAAAATTCTATAAATACTAAAACAAATATGTCATGATGAAAATATAGTTAATGATAAAAAAAAGTTATAAATAAATAAATATTATTTGCATACATTTTTTGAATAAGACGAATGGCAAAAGATGATGTCTGAAAATCTAAAGTGTCAATTATTCTAGGATGGAGGGAGTATATGACAAGCCTCGAATGAAGTGGAGTTAGTCTCAATGGGGTTTTCATCAACATTTTATTAAGATGTTGTGCCATAGAAGCTTGGGGGGGGGGGGGGGGGGGGGAGAGAGAAACTATTGTTTTGATCAATCTCAATACAATACTTTAAGATTTTCTATGAAGCTATAAGGTGAAACTTTGCATTGAGACTGGTTATTTCATTCTCCAAATCAAGACTACGAAAGCTGATGTGACACTCTTAGAAACTGTAAGATGGAATTGTGCATTGAGATTGTCCTTAGGCACATCCTTAATGAGTAGAGATTAGCTATAGGAAAGATAAAATAGACTTCAAAATCATAGTCAACCAGTGAATGTTGTGGAGCATGTATATTTAAGCTCCACTCGTGAGTTCATGGATAGGCCTATATTATGACAAACAGGCATGTTTAAGCTGTTCACGTGCATAGTCTATGGATGGGCCTATACTTCTAAGGTACATATACCCTCCACCCTGATATACAGATTGCTTTAAGTATATATGATAATATGAATATACTTAAAGCAATCAGTATATCTTATTTTGAATATGTTCATATACTTATCTTAAGATACCAAATAATAACACACGAAAAATTGTAATACAACCCCTAATTTTCAGTGTATGTTCCTGCATCTATAACTTTTTTTTACATATAAACTAGAGGTACACAAAAACCTAAGGGCCAGATTGTAAATTTTTCACGTGAGTAACTTTAGAGTATCTTAGAATAAGTACTATATGCATATGCTAAAAGTGACAAATCACTATACAGCCATATTTAAAAGGGTAAATCAAAGATAGGAGTATATACTCCGATCCCAGAAGTAGAGGAGAGGTTTCCGGCCCATGCATGTTAGCTTATATATACTAACAAAAAGGCTGGTTCTCCACGTATACTACATATAATACGACTACTATATTATTTGTTTGCTTTATCTGTTTTATATTAGGGAACATGTTTTAATGATACAATTGGAATACAAAACAGGATATTCGACGGTTCTGGTAACAAAAGATTCAGCAATATAGAAGATTCAATCGATGGCATAATTGCCAGTTGCTGCGCAATTTGGTACCTAGACGGGAAGTGCTGTGGTGTTTCATTCTCTGCTGGATTGACAGCTTCGATTGCCTTAATTCAAGGACTGGTGTTAGCAATTATAGTGTGCCCTCTATTTGTTATCTTTGTGACTGGGCCATATGTCCCCATTTGGCTTGGGGTGTGGCGCCTGAGGCATCGCGATTATGGCAAAGGGAATGGAGATGCAAGTGGGGAAAATCTCACTGTGGCGCTTGATGTATTGTACACCCTAGTTGTGGCCCAAGGTGTGCTCGTCTATTACATGGGCATCCAAGCTTTAGCAAGACTGTGGCTAGAGGAAAATGCGGTGAACTATAACTTTGATGGGTGGGCAAGCACGTCTATTTGGGAGTACATGGATGACATCATAAAGGGATGCTCCAAAGATCCATCCTTCGGGGAAGGAACGAACCTGGTCACATATGCTGTGGACCAGATCAGGTCTGGATCCGCAGATAGAAAGCTTTTGGGGGCAAGGATTCTAGACACGCTCATCAAGAATATACAGATATCACAATGGGACAATGAATTGTTGCTGTGTCATGATTGGGATGAAGAGCTAGCGGGGCGGCACATGGTGCTAAAACAATTGATTGTTGACTCGGCATCCTCAGAGGACATAGTCCTGAAACTGCTACAGATGTTGGATTTGAGAAGCCCGTATGACAAGGAAATGAGGAAGCGCGCCGTGAGGATAGTGGCTTATATCGCCGGCGGCATCCACTTGAAGCAGTACCCACAAGGGATTCAGTGGATAGCTTCCCTGCTGGGCACGTTCCAGGAGTACAATGACCTCGAGCCGTACCAGCGCGACTGGCTACTTCACGCTATGGAGCAAGACTGGACTCAACAAGCTTGTCTGGCCTACCAGGAAGAGGATGATGACCCTGAAGGCGGCTACATGGACCTGGTGCTGCAAGGCTTGCGTATCCTTTGGAGGCTCGCCCACAATGAGGACAACTGCATAATCATCAGGAACCATGTTGGCCTGCTCTCCAAGATCATGGCTCCTGTGAACTACGACCTACTACACCATAAGGCCGTGGCGCTTGTGAACCGTCCTAACCTGCTACCCTACCACCATAGTGTTATCAATGAATGGTCTAGCAAGGTCGTTGAGGGATCACTTAGGGTGATGTGCGAGCTCATGACTGCTCCTGGAGAGACCGGCAAGAAACTGCGCAGTGACATCTCTGCCAACAATGAAGCAATCGACACCATGGAGATGATTCTTCAGTGTAATGATTGTGGTGATAGGCTGAAGGACAAAGCCATCCAGACGCTCACAGAACTGTACATGGAAACACCCCCTACGGAAATTTTCATGAAGACGCTGCTAGACACATATAACAAAGAACCTAAAAGAAGGGCAGAAGAAAGAGAGAGCGATGAAAATAGAGCAAAGTCCCACGACAGCATATCTTTACGAGAAATTTATAGAGCTGAAACAGAAGAACCAGACATTGTAGAAACGGCAGCTCGAGCATTGATGAGGATCTCTCTCAAAATGGAAAACAGTGCCACGATTATCTTGATGCAAAATGCTGATTTTATCAACCTTCTGACCACACTGCTTCTATGTGCTGAAGAGAAGACATACCGAAGAGTGGCAGCTGCGGTAGTCCTGGAGCGTCTGTGTATTTACTACAACGATCTCAATAACCAGGAGAAATATTTTTTGGATGAAAACTGGGACCAGGAGAAAATTAATACGACAAAACGTCTTTTTCTTATGTGCAAACAGAAGTTGAAGGAGAAATTGACGACCAATGAAATGACGGAGGTAAGCCATGCAAAATAATTACCATCTGGTTTCAATTGTTCAGGACTGAATATTATTATTTCTTTCAAAATAAAAACTGCTCGTGTCTATGCAGATTCTTCAAGAAATAGATGCTTATTACCTCAATTCGAACCAGGTGCATGGTTTGGATCATATTTCCAAGTTCATGAAACGCTTTATACCAGCCTACCTGTCCCTCTTCCTGACTGTATGCAAGATCAGTACATACCAAGACTCTGTTCGTCTCTTGGGTGTATCTGCCACTAGCGTTCCAATCTGGCTCAAGAACATAGTGGAAAAGAACTTTGATTACTCGACCTACAACTTGAGAATAATGAAGCTTATTACGAAGATAGTCATAACTATAAATCTCAAAGTAAGCTATGTCAACCAAGAACTGGATAGCGTGATGGATTCGTTGTCTAAAGCTTTGGGTGGCATGTTCACTGTCGATGCGTCCATGGTTTTCGCGAGCACTGAGGATGGCGCATGGAGAGTACGGGACAGCATGCTGAATCGTGGTGAGGGACAGCCTTTCAGGAGTTTCAGGTCCCTCTTGGAACAAGCACAGAAACTTCTGGACGAAAGAAGGCGGATGGGCATGGGTCCAAGACCGAGGAGATCCTTTTGAGGTGAAGTATGCAGAAGGCCGCCTATACGACCTTTGTTTCAGCATGTACTGTTTGCTGGCAAAACTGTTTTTATTTGTGTCATGTGAATGCTCTAGCTACTGCTGTGTGCGGGTGGTGAGAGCGGGAAAGTTTTTTCAAAGAACTATATATCGTGTGTTGTAAATCAGTCGGTCGGTGCATCTTCCACTCACTCGTCTTTGTTGGCGAGAGTGATGCTTCCCAGCATGCCCATAGGCCGCTTTCTATTATGTTGCATTAGACTACGATCCTCTTGGTTTTAGAGGACGGATTGTGTGGACCTTGGTATTTTCTTTTTATCTAAATCTGTATGTCAATAAAATGGCAGACTGCTGGTTGTAATCCTTTATTTGTGGAAAGAGGGACTTCAACTGCTGGATTTGTGTACCAGTTTCTACTTTCTACATTTCGATCTCTGTTTTTATCCCCCCATTGGATTGCCTGTCTATCTTCCAATAAGTTTAGTGTTCGAAGGTGAACATCTGGTTTTTCTCATGGGCATGGCATGCACAAGAGCTTATTCAGTTAACAACAATGAATAATCACGTTTCCAGTACCTCCAGGTTGTTTTCAAGAAATTAGGGAATTATTTGTATTTTGTAAAATCAAACACACACATCTAAGTAGGGAATTACGCTTCGGGCTGTCCATTTGTCTTTCGGGTTATGGGTTTGAGGAGCTCATCCAACAATATACCTTTCAGGTTCTGTATATTTGTGTCATGTGAATGCCCTGTTAGTTTACTAGCATTGTATCAGATATCATACAAGGCTTTTTTGCTGAATGTGACTAAGGAGCATTTCAGGTTCGATTTTTTCGCCAGTCGCGCCGAACTTTCAAAGTTCTTCACAAATATAAACTAACCGTTACATACAGTACTTAACCATGCAACACACAAGAAATAGCTTACAAAAGAGGGAGTCAATAGGTCTTACGTTTTATTTCAGCGATACGTTGCTTCACTTCAAGGAAATCATCATCAGTAAGTGAATCTGTCGTGACCTTAATCGCAATCCCTCTCTCAATATGGGAAGAGTACCAAGCAATCTTGATTTCCTAGAAAGATTATGAAGCCACGATTACAGATCCAATTTCTGCACTAAACAAGAAAAATTAAAATGCGATTTGGGGACAAGAACAGTTCAGGCCTTTAGCCTTAGGGCCTGCTTACATTTGTTTCAGTTGACTGGTGGTGAAGGCGAGAGAAGTAGCTGAAGCCGCTGTGATATCTTCCGTCACCGGCGAGGTTGACCTGGAGCCAGCCACCCTCCATCTAGTCCTGGATCGGCGGTTGCGCGGAGCCGGCGTGGCCGCGATGCAGCGTCATGGCTTGAACTGAGACGAAGCGACGAAGATAGAGACACGTACGCGACGTCACAAGTCACGATTGTCATCGGTTGTGAAGACTGGGCTTGTTTCGTGGACAGTTGACAATTTCCTGGGCTTGCTTGACGGCAGGACGCGGGCCTGCGGCCTATGAAGAGCTGTCGCTCAGGAAAAAAAAACTTATCCCGACGCCAGCCCAACAGATGAACACGGAACGCCACCGAGTCACCTTCTCCAGTCCCGCCGGCTCCGGTGCCTCTGTCTCCCGGTTGCTTCGCCTCCAACGGAGGATGGAATAGTTTCCTGATGCGCGGCCCTACAATCGTGCGAGCAGACATATCTGGCCACAGCCTGCGATGCATTGGCGAGCCCTGCCCAGCCATTCGAGGGCATGGAGGGGTTTTTGTGCCAAGCCGTGCCAGGCCACGGAATGAGTAGCCGGCGGCGCGAGGCTGATGATCATGTGATTCGCCCAAGTGTGCACACCATTTGCTTGATGATTTGCCTGAGAAGACAGATAGTCAGACAGATTATGCTGTTCTCGTGATTCTTCAGCGACCACGTATTTTGATTGGAATGTATTGTCGTTGCAGCTTGCAGCACTCTTCTCTTCGTTCTTCCGTGGTCATGTATATATCCAATTGCGAGAACGGACTACTTGAAGAAAGAAGAAAAAGTGGGCGAGAGATTCATGCTGATTTTGCTTGCTCAAGGTAACCATGGTCTCAAACAAGAATTCCAGTTGTCCAGAAATGGCCAAGAAAGAAAAAAGTACCTTCAACATGATATTTTATTTATTACATCCGAAACAAAGCTGTAAGAAAATTAGCGGTGGCACATGTTATTTAAAATGTAGGTATTTTGTAGGGGGTGTGAATTTACTACAATCATATAAGTCACTCAAAATTTCCCCAAAATAATCAAGTGAAAACTACCTAGGGAAGAGCATTTTCGAATTTCACTTCGTAACTGAACAAAAATAAAATAGTCATAGTAGTTTACCATGGTGTCTGTTTCTTATCTCAATTTCACACATTTGACTCAAACAGTTCTATTGATATTCAACGCTTTTGCACCCAAAGAGTTCATTGCACCTTACGATGTATCTTCCTTATATCAAATATAATAAATAGTTGACTAAATATGCTATTAGTAAAATGTGATGTTGCAACCTCATGTGTTGTTACATACAGATTCATCTAAGCACATTTACTCCTAGTCCATTTGTGGATGAAAGATTGACCTATTTTCGTCGCTATTTGCAGCAGGCCAATCCGTAGTGGTCTTCTTATATGAAAATAAATACTATCCTGGTAACTTTATGGATCTAAGATTTAACTTAAATGTGAAAAGGTCTTGCTTGTGTTTTAAAAATGTGTAAGAGTTGTAAGCCCAATTCAACGAAAAGTTTGCTTTTGACAGAAATTGCTGAATGTGTAGATTTCATCGCTGTTTCATTTATCAAATCAGCAAGAGTAATTCACTATTTGAAAAGCTACATAGCTGCATTGAGTCGTGGTAGGTATCAGGAATGTAACTAATATTTTTATGTCCAAGTTTATGCCTCATTCAAAGAGCCTTTTTTCATGGTTTTACCATGTTCACGAGGTTGATTTATTCATTATTCCTCAAGCAACAGCGTCAAACATTCTAAGTTTGGTTTTAAACTTTAGTTACTTGTGGCTTTCGACTATCCCACACAACCAAAAAGATGGCATATGTTATACTAGGAGCTAGCACTGTATTTTCTGAAATATTCCTTTCCTTTTGATGGAAATTTATTGCTTTCTCACTCCAATGCATTATTGCATATGATCAGTGATATGGCGGTCCTTGCGAAAATTGAGACTTGAGTGTATTGACTCTTTATCGAACCTGGAGGAGAGCATCAGATGGTTCCATGGTAGCAAGAGGGGACCTGGAGGCACAAGTTCCCTTAGAACAGGTCCCCGCAGTACAACAGAAGGTAGTTAAGCTGTGCAAGCAGCTCAACAAGCCAGTGTTTGTTGCTTCTCAGCTCCTGGAATCGATGATAGAGTATCCCATACCCACAAGGGCTGAAGTTGCTGATGTCTCTAAAGCTGTTCAACAGGGTGTGGATACTCTGATGCTTTCTGGCGAGTCTGCAATGGGTAGGTATCCAGAGAAGGCTCTTAGCGCCCTCAGCAGCATTAGGCACTGGACCTCCAAAATGTTTCGTCTTCGCACTCTGATAAGATATCTAAAGGAATCTGCAATTCAGCAGCTAAAATGGATAACTATCTCCATTGCTTACTAAGTGTTCCTGTGGTTACTGATGCAAGATCGGCTGAACACAAGGAACCTGCTTAGATGGGAGAGATTTCAAGTGCCTTCAGTAAATTGTGACCTCTGCTCAAATAATGCAGAGGAGACAGTAACACATCTGTTCTTTGGTTTTGCACATCATCTGGGATCTATCATTGCCACTGGTGGAGATGATTCAAGAGTATAAGTACTTCATGAGTGAGTGCTACATGGAAGTAATCACGGTGGCTGCATGGACTATTTGGACGCACCGCAATAGCATCATTTTTTATGGAGGAACAGTTAGCATCCCTAGATGGAAAGCAGAATTTAGATCAGCCTTCTCTTTATCAATGCACAGAGCTAAGCCAAGTCTTAAGCAAGACATTGCCCTCTGGTTGGCATCCCTGTAAAGTTTTCTTTTCTCTTTTGTACATAAACACTAACAGCTAGTTATAAATAAAAGTACAGCAGGGGAAATCCCCTTCTGTTTTCCATAAAAAAAAAACTATCTCCATTGCTTACTATCTAAAATTATACTGTAGTAGCGATTCAACTATTTCAGCAGTTGCTGACATAATGTTTGGATTTGCCATTGCGCTTTAGCCATGTCCAAATGGAAACTAATTTGATTTGCAGCTAACAACTTGGGAGTAGACGTTGCTTTTGTATGCATGAAGACCGGCCACATGGCCTCCCTGCTCTCACGGTGCCGCCCCGAGTGTCCTGTTTTCTCCTCCACGACTTCAGCATCCGTAAGGAGATGTCTGAACCTCCATATAAAGGGCCTCATCCCCTTCCGCCTCAGCTTCTCCGACGACTTGCAAGTATACTGTCAGGAAAAAGTTTAATTCTTGTAGTGAAAGGCCAAAGGCATCATCAAGTTCGGCAACCTTGTGATCACTCTCTCCAACATATGCTGTTGTCCATCCAGGTCATGAACGTACCATGAGCGTCACTCATCTCCTTGCGTTGCACGCACGACCTTGATTGACACCCTGAGAGAAGAGCTCAGTTCCTAATACTCAAAATTATTGTTTCTCCCTAGGTAGGATGTAGACAGGGCCCGAGAACTGTGCCAAGAATTTGGAATTTCCAGCCTGTTGTAAAACTCATATGCTAGCTAGTTAGGTTTAGTTTGAACTTGTGGCTAATATGTTTTTAAGACTGAGTTTTAAGTGAGCTAGTAGTAGCTGGATATCTTAGGGATGAAAGGCCTCTCACATCATATGAAAGTTTTCCTTCTCTCTCCTTATAATTATATCGTCAAGTCAACAAAAAATCTGCAGTGAAACTAGCCTAACGTCCTTGGGTAATAGTCACACTATTTGGTGAGTTTTCAAAATCGCACCCCCGCGCCCCTGAGGAACTTGCGCATCTTCGGATGCGAGAATCTAGTACGAAAGCTCGCCACCATGGCCCTGATTTTCTTCGGCCACCATCGGCCAAAAGTACATTTTCAATACAAATCAAAATCCGACGGCTTCATATCACCTCCCATGGAATCCATAACGCACTGGAAGTTATAGGATTCTGGCCCGTCTTCAACGTCCCCTCCCGCTATAGCCACGGCTTTATATTATTAAGGATAGCAGTGGAGAAAAAAGTGTAGGCATGGTGCTGCAGTCGTTTTGAAACACGTGACATTTTGACAACCGGTCACAGTCGTTTTACAATGGCCGAGTGCCATCTATAGATGTCAATGCAGAGAATGAAGTATGACTAGAATTAGATGCATTCCACACCGTTGGATCATAAGCAAGGGTACTCGCAAAAAAAAAAAAAGGATCATAAGCAAGGGAACCAGATCAGATTCTACAGTACCTGCAAACAGTAGAAAATACTGTAGGAAAGAACACTAAATTTCTGTTGCTACAGTAACATTATAGAACTAATTCATGTTGTTGCCCTCCTAACAAAACACTGTAAAAAGAGCGGATCCCTATAGTTCCCCTACATGTCGGTATATTCAAGTTAAAATATACAGTAGCGCACCAAATGAAGAAGCTTGCTTATTGGCTCCAGATAAAATAAACTGTACTGCATCCCTACCTCTTTTTAACCAAGATTCACAAAGTTGATCAAACCGCCCACTCTCGGTTTGCTCAACTAGCCGAGCCGCTGCCCTGGCTGGGGCACGGCGGTACTTTGCGCTTCTCTGGCGATGGGGGCGGACGATCTCGGGCGGAGCTCCTGGTGTCGAAGGGCTAGCATCGATTGGATGAGAGAACCTTGGATAACAGCATAAAGTTCTTTTTTTGTTTTTTGAGGAAGTCGGGAGCGGAGACCCCTACCTAAATTTTCATTATGAAAGCAATGAGCAAAGTTCAATTACATGCAAGAATGCAATGCATGTTCGTGAGAAAAGCAGGAAAAAAAAGTTGTTGGTCGATCAAACAAACTTGTTTTCAACAAGTTTATGCACCATGGTGCTTGGTCTAGCTTCTTACAAAAATTTATTACAATGTTGTTTTTTCAAAATTTCAAATTAGTTCAAATTCAAATGTCGAAAACCGACCGCCTGCTTAAACCAGACCGGACCGGCTTTAACTAAGAAGACCCTGGCTTTAACTAAGACGACCTACCTTGATTGTTGTTGGTCAAGATCTAATATGGGGAACTCAACATAAACTAGGGTAGATCTGGATCCTTACATGTTATTTAAGTTGGGGGCCTGGGTCATGATCACCTTGCTACTATATGTAATTGCTTCCTTTGGCCCAGCTCCATATTTCAGAGCAACCATGGCCGACGTCGACACAATAGTTGATTTTGTCCGCGACTCAGCCTCCTCGTTGGACACCCGACGACGGCCACTGGAAGGAGGTGAACCGGATCAACAGCTATGTTGTGCTTATGGGCTACCTGTCTATGGCCGTCAGAGGGTCGGGTCTCCTAGTTCTTACCTAGACCACCGTACGTACAGACTGCGAGGAAGGGATGCGTACGATTAGTCAGGTCACGCGAGATAGACAACAAAGAACGCCGTCTAAAGTATGTGTCCCCCAAGTACGTTCTTCACATGGGCGTCTCCATCTGCGTAGTTGCAGCGGTAGAGTTCACTCCCTGTGCACGGATTTTATTTATGAGCCTGCCGTTATTATTTCTTCTGTGAAGATGATAATCTAGCCTTCATTTGATCATTTGATCGATCCGTTCACAGCAATTGCCACGACCTTACATGGTCGTGACATACATGATGTGTTGATTCATCTTTGTGAGGCTGTCGGAATTTCGTTCTTAGTTAGCCGCGTCTTTGTCCATGCTCCATCTTTTGAGGATACATAGGTTTCAGATCAGAATGAGTACACAACTGATTTTCTTCAAAAAATAAACTGAGTGCACAACTGATTTGGCATGTGCCTGGCCGTGCATCTCACACAATGCTCGCCATAGCTTTTAACTCCCATGTGAGCGTGCGCTCGCACAGTGCGGTGTTTCCGAGCAGCAACACGGTGTCCCGCGCTACTTATTGTCTTTTCTTTTGTCTCTTTCGATTTGCCTTTTGGATTGTGAAAGTATTGTATTTTAATCTCCCAGTACGTACCTCACTGTCCCAAGCTATCCCGTTGCCTCCTTTCTCCCCAATCCATCTGTCACTCCATGCCCTCCTGCTACCGCCTCCGCCTGCTGATCCCGCCGCCGTAAAGTTGCTGCACCGGTGAAGGTACGGAAATGACGCGCACCAGCGTACCTTCCTCGATGAAATAGTGCATTGGGTGAACCTGCTGTCGACCTGCCTCCTGCATCTTACTGTCCTTTATTTTTGAACTGGAATAGAATTCCATTAAACTGAAGCCGACATCCTCCTACATCGTACTTGCTGTTGAAGTTATAGGTCTGAGCGCCCTTATTCCATCCAGGTCTCGGGTTGCAGTCGTACTCGTCGCCCAACATTATTTGGTTGCCAATGGAACAAATATGTCTTTAGTTTCTACTCGTTCTCCCAACAAAAAAAAACACTCGGGTGAATTTGATTTTCTGTGGGATAGTGATGAACCAGATCTAGTCCAGTTATTACTTGTTTTGCATTAAGCATATCCTGTTCTCATTTCGAAGTACTCTATGCTTTGCTGCAGATGGGTTTGTTACTTAAGTAGGGTCCTGGATCTGATCACCTTGTTGCTAATACATGTAATTGCTCACTTGCTGTCCAGCTCCAAATTCACAGAGCAGCCATGGCCGACGTTGACACACTAGTGGATTTCTTCCGCGACTCGCCTCCTCGTCGGACACCTGTGGACAATGAATGGAAGGAAGTGGAACATATCAACAACTATGCTGTGCTTATGGGCTACCTGTCAATGGCCGTCAGAGGGACGGGTCTCCTAGTTCTTACCTGGACCACCGTCGTCCTCCTCGGTGGCTTTGTCTCCTCGCTGAAGAAAAAGGACTTTGGGTGCCTCACAGCGATCACCTTCATGCAGGCAGCCGGGTCAGCCCCTTTATTCACCTTTATTAATGCTTGCCCTTTTTGCCTGGACCTAGAATAAGTATATGAATATACCCTTTTTTGAGCAAAATATGAATATACTCTCAAATTGACAAATCAGTATATGCTCATAATTTTTTTCGAACAACGAGTTTATGCTCATAATAACAAACAGTATATCAAAGATAGGTTTATATACTCCCAGAAGTACAGAATGACGACTGGTTTCCAGCACATATTACTATATATACTAACAAAATGACTGGTTCTCCACGTATACTGCAACGGCTGCTATTATTTGTTTGCTTTGTCTGTTCCATTCTAGGGATCATGTTTAATGATACAGCTGAAATATACAACAGGGTATTCGACGCTTCTGGTAACAAAAGATTAAGCAATATTGGAGGTTCATTCCTTGGCATGATCAGCAGCCATTCAGCAATTTTCAACGAAGACTGGCAGTCGTACTGTGGTATAATAATGTCTATATTAAACATTGTGCCCACGGTTGCCGCAGTGCTGATTCAAGGACTGGTGCTAGGATTTATAGTGTGCCCTCTATTTGTTCTGTATGTGAGTGGGCCATATGTCCCCATCTGGCTTGGGGTGTGGCGCTTGAGGCATCGCGATTACGGCGAAGGGAATGGAGACACAAGCGCTGTAAATCTCACTGTGGCGTTGGATGTATTGTACACCCTAGTTGTGGCCCAGGGTGCGCTTGTCTATTACATGAGCTTCCATGCTTTAGCAAGACGGTTGATAGTGGCACGTGTCGTGAAGGCATATGAGTTCGATGAGTGGGCAAGCTGGTCCGTCTGGGACTACATGGATGACACCAGACAGGGATGCTCGGAAGATCCATCCTTTGTGGAAGGAAGGAACATGATCACATACGCTGTGGACCAGATCAAGTCGGGGTCTGCAGATAGAAAGCTTTCGGGGCTAAGGATTCTGGACACGGTCATCAAGAATATACAGATATCTCAATGGGACGACATGTTGCTGCTGGATTATGAATGGGATTCTAATCTGGCGGGGCGGCACATAGTCCTGAAACTGCTACAGATGTTGGATTCGAGAAGCCCGTATGACAAGGAAATGAGGAAGCGCGCCCCGAGTATAGTGGCTTATATTGTTTCGTTTAGGCCAAAGTTCTTGTTATTTAAAGGTATTAAATAAAGTGTAATTATAAAATTTTTTGCAGAAATCTGGGCTACTTTGCGAGACGAATCTAATAAGGGTAATTAAGCTATGATTAGACGATGGTTACTGTAGCATCACTGTAGCAAAACATAGCTTAATTAGGCTCGTTAGATTCGTCTCATAAATTAGCACCTATCTGTAAAAATGTTTTGTAATTAAACTTTATTTAATACCCTTAAATAACAAGATTTTCTGGACTAAACTTTAGAACCGAAGAAAACGAACAGGCCCACATCACCGGTGACATCCACTTGAAGCAGTACCCGCAAGGGATTCAGTGGATAGCTTCCCTGCTGGGCACGTTCAAGGAGTACAATGAGCTCGAGCCGTACCAGCGCGACTGGCTACTTCACGCTATGGAGCAAGACTGGAGCCAAGAAGCTTATCTGTCCCACGAGAAAGAGGATGGTAATAAACCAGCAACAGGCTACAAGGTCCTGGTGCTACAAGCCTTGCGTATCCTTTGGAGACTCGCCGCCAATGAGGACAACTGCAAAATCATGAGGAACCATGTTGGTCTGCTCTCCAGGGCCATGGCGCCTGTGACCAACGACCTACTCCACAACCACAGTGTCGATCATGATAAATGGTCTAGCAAGGTCGTTGAGGGATCACTTAGGCTGATGTGCCAGCTCGTGACTGCTCCTGGACAGACCGGCAAGAAACTGCGCAGAGACATCTCCGGCAACAATGAAGCAATCCACACCATGGAGACGATTCTTCAGTGTAATGATTGTGGTGCTAGGCTGAAGGAGAAGGCCATCCAGACGCTCACAGAACTGTATATGGAAACACCTTGGAGTATGGAAAATTTCATGAAGACGCTGCTGGACATAGATAAGAAAGAGCCTGAAAGGAGGGAAGAAACTGAAAGTGAAGAGATCTTTAAATCAAAAGATTTGTCCCTATACAGCATATCTTTAGGACAAATTTATATAGCTGAAACAGAGGAGCCAGACATCATAGAAACGGCAGCTCGAGCATTGATGAGGATATCTATCCAAATGGAAAACAGTGCCGCGGTTATCATGAAGGAAAATGGTATTATTAGAAAGATAACCAGACTGCTTGTACGTTCTCAAGAGAAGACCTTCCGAAGAGTCGCAGCAGCAGTAGTCCTGGAGCGTCTGTGTATTTACTTTAACGATCTCAGTAACCAGAACGAAAATAATGGGACAGAAACTGATTTTCTTGAACGCCAAGCCGAACTGAAGGAGAAATTGATGACAAACAGAATGCCAAGGGTAAACTATTATGCCAAATAATTATCATCTGGTTTCACTTGTTCAGGACCGAATATTATTTTATTTCTACCAAAATAAAAACTGCTTGTGCGGTTGTGCATATGCAGGTTCTTGAAGAGATACATAATTACCTCAATAATTCGGACGAGGTGCATGATTTGGATCATGATTCCAAGTTCATGAAACGCTTTATACCAGCCTACCTGTCCCTCTTCACAGAATGCATCAACACATACCAAGATTATTATGAGCTTCTCTTCGGTACAACTGCCAGTGTTCCAATGTTGCTCAAGAATATGGTGGAAAAGAACAGTGAGTCCTCAACCTACTGCCTGAGAACAGTGAAGCTTATTACTAAGATAGTCATAGCTATGACGAAACACGTAGGAAGCTATGTAACAGAAGAAGACCTGCACAGCTTGATGGAAACATTGTCTGGAGCTTTGAGTGACATCCCCACTCCTCTCGATCCCTCAATGGTTTTCGCAAGCGATGAGGATGGCGCATGGAGAGTACGGGACAGCATGCTGAATCGTGGGGAGGGACAGCCTTTCAGGAGTCTCAGGTCCCTCGTGGAAGAAGCGAAGAGGCTTGTGGACGAAATGATGGATGCTTCGAACAACGTGTAGATTCTACTGAGGTGAAGTATGCAGCAGACTCTACGAACCGTTTACTGGAAGAAACTGTTTATTTGTGTCGTATGAATGCTCTAGCTACTGCTGTGTGGGTGGTGAGAGCAGGAAAGTTATTTCCAAGTACTATATATCGTGTGTTGTAAGTCGGTGCATCTTCCAGTCACTCGTCTTTGTTGGCGAGAGTGATGCCTTTCTATTATGTTGCATTAGATTCCGTTCCTCTTGGTTTTAGAGGACGGATTGTGTGGACCTTGGAATTTTCTTTTATCTAAATCTGTGTGTCAACAAAATGGAAGACTGCTGGTTGTTATCCTCTATTTGTGGAAAGAGGGGCATCGATTGCTTTTCTCTTTTTTTTCTTTTTTTTTTTTTTGAGGAAAAGGGCATCGATTGCTGTGTGTACATAAATCTTTGTTTAGGCCCTGTTTAGATCCATAAAACTAACAAGTAGTTCCTGATTAAAAATTAGTTGACTAATTATTAGTCAACTAACAATTAGTTAGTTGTATATTTGAAGCCTGACTAATTATTAGTCCAACCTATAAGAAAATATCTATTATGCCTTTGACTAATTGTTCGTCTATCTATATTTGGAAAGGATAAGGGGCAGCATTGTCTTTTCATGTTTTGTTGCAATCGGTAGTCCCTATTAGTTAGGTTGGACTGACTAATAGGATTACTATTAGTCTATTAATAGACTAACAATTAGTCCTACCTATTAGTCCTCTGTTTGGAGTCTCAGGGACTAAAAATTAGTCAACTAACAATTAGTCCCTTCGATCTAAACAGGGCCGTTTTCCCATTGGATTGCCTGTCTATCTTCCAATAAGTTTAGTGTCTGAAGATGAACTGGGAGAAACTGTTTATTTGTGTCGTGTGAATGCTCTAGCTACTGCTGTGTGGGTGGTGAGAGCGGGAAAGTTATTACCAAAAAGAGTAAAATGCACTGGAGGTCCATGAACTTGTCAGGCTGTGTCATTTAGGTCCATGAATTTTTATTTTGCATTTTTAGGTCCACCAACTCTTCCGTTTGTGTCATCTAGGTGCATGAACTTTTACTTTGCTGTTGTGGGTCCACGAACTTGTCCGCCTATATCATCTAGGTCCATTAACTTGTGAAGTGGTATACAACACATCCATACTGCTTCTGACATACCCATACCATGTAACCCTGACATATGAGTTTAAAATCTTAATGCACTATCATTCCGTTCAAATTCTAGTAAATCACCTCGTGTCTCCGATCGTTTTTTTATACATCGTCACTCTGTCGAATATTTATTGCTTTGAGCTCTCTTTTTCTAGTCATGTTCTCATACACACGGTTTTGCTGGACTTTGACGCACCACCTCGTGGTGGATTGTGACCCTTGGGGTCAAACTCTTGTCATGGTGTGACAGGGCACGAGGTGATTTACTAGAGTTTGAAAGAAATGATAGTGCATTAAGAAGTTAAGCTCATATATTAGGGTCATATGGTGTGGGTATGTCAAAAGAGCTATAAATGTGTTGCATACCTCTTCACAAGTTTATGGACCTAAATGACACAGGCGGACAAGTTCGCAGACCCACAACTGCAAAGTAAAAGTTCATGGACCTAGATGACACAAACGGATGAGTTCATGGACCTAAGAATACAAAATAAAAGTTCATGGACCTAGATGACACAGCCTGACAAGTTCATGGACTTCCAGTGCATTTTACTCTACCAAAAACTATATGTCGTGTGTTGTAAGTCAGTCGGTGCATCTTCCAGTCACTCGTCTTTGTTGGCGAGAGTGTGGCCTCCCAGCGTGCACGTAAGCCGCTTTCTATTATGTTATTACATTAGATTCAATTACTCTTGGTTTTAGAAGACGGATTGTGTGGACCTTGGTATTTTATTTTTTATCTAAATCTGTGTGTCGATAAAACGGCAGACTGCGCTGGTTGGAATCCTTTATTTGTGGTTTGTGGAAAGAGGATCTGTGTGTACCACTAATTTCTACATTCCGATCTCTGTTTTTTTCCCCCACTGGATTGCCGGTCTCTTTCTACTACTTAAAATGTCTAACAGAGGTCGTCAAATCAATCTTTCGTTGTACGTCTTGCTAAGATTTCTCTATTCTAATGTCTCTCAGCCTGCCAAGTTTGTGCCAAGCTCAAATCGAAATCAGAAATTTAAGTTTTAGAGTTCAAATCGGACCAGTTTTGGAGTTCAGTTTTGGAGAAGCCGAATCGTTCCCTGGTTTGAGTCGAGATTCAAGGATGTCCTCACACAGCTAGAGATCCCGCTTTTGATTTGCACGCAGGAGAGCAGGACATGGGTTTGACTACCATGGCTGGAGCTTTGGTGGACTCTCCGTTTTTTGCTTGAGGAAGAAGAAGAGGCCAAACGAAGGAGACTTCCTATAGGTAGGGCGTCATATGGTTAACAAGTGATAGATCGGCCCAATAGTCCACCAAATCTGAGCAGCCCACCTCAAGTCAGATGGTCAACATTTTGAAATAAAAGAATTAATATTTTGTAATTCTATTTCAAATTTTAAAAATAAATAAAATAGATCACTAACAAAAAAAATTGTTGACATAGTATGTTCAAAATGTTGACAAAAAAAATCAAAAAATATTCATATTGAATCTTATTTTAAAAAGTTATTTGTAACAAACACATAGATTCAAACATTTTTGAAAACAAACTTACTGTTTAAGAAAAAAATGTGTTTAAATTTGTAACTCATTTTTTTTTCTCCCACTCTCAACCCGCCCCAATCAGAGCACAACACGTGGCGGAACCAGGTTCTCTCACTCTCAAGCTGCAACGCACGTTAGCCATTAGATTTGGATCCGCACAAATCTCAAAGCGTTTGAACAAAAAGATCCCCTCAGGCGGGCTATATATATAGGATCCGCCGAAATGAAGGGGTATGCTGTATGGGCCTTATGGGCTTAGTCCTTTTATTTGATGGTAAGCGTTTGGCGTTTGTGAAATGGAAAAAGGCCTATATAGCCTGGGCATCGTTGGAGCTCATTTGTGAAAAACGAGAAATGCCATTGCCTTAGGTGATTTCTATACCCGCTGCTTAGGCTACCTGCTGATAATCCACAAGCAAGGGCCTTTGCTTGCACGGTGTTATATTTTGCAGGCTGTTTTGATTTCAGATAGTACAAAGGCAGACAAAAGCGATTTTATTGTTCCAAATGAGACCACCTGCTTTATATATAATTGTGAACATTGTAGCTCAAGCCGTTTAACATCAAGACAATTGTTTGCAGTTACATTGCTACAAGATGGTGTTTGTGGTGGAAAATTGGCTTCTATGAAGGTGAACTAATCAAACTTTTCACATTGGAAAGACAAAATCCCAAACTTAAATTGTTTGAGTACGAGGATATTTATTAGTTGTATTTTATGGCTGGATATGACACAAGCTTAGAAGCTGCAAAAGTAATTATATTCTACTATTACTGACCACATAGTATGAAAAAAATAATAATATCCAGCCATAATAATAATTGTTGTATCTCACAAGGCAATGGACCACTCTATTTATAGTAGAGGTGTCCTTTTTTAGCATCATTTGTATATCGCCTCCGTGAAAATATAAGGTAAGATTTTGTTAGTTTATATGTTTGTAAACCGTGGCCTTTTCCATTCATGGGCCTCTTCTCTTTTTTTTTTTTTTGAAAATCATAGGGTCCTTCTTAGCTACAAAACACCCTTGCAACGCACGGGCTAATTGCTAAGTTTAGTACTTTAGTGTTCGAAGACGAAGATAGAGATATAAGCCCAGTCCACGAAGCAAGCCCTCTTGGACAGACAATTTCCTGGGCTTGCTCAACGGCAGAAAATGGGCCTGCAGCCTCTGAAGGTCCATCCAGGTGATGAACGTGCGCATTGGGCACCATGAGAGGACAGTTCCTTGTATCCAGGTTTATCGTTACTAGAGAACTGTGGCAATAATTTGCAGCTCCCATCCAGCCTATTGTAAAACTTGTATGCTAGTTTATCCCGACGACTAGACAATTGTGGCAATCGATCTTGTGATGATTCCTCATCTGCAGGTTTATGTCGTAACGTCCTTGGGTAATAATAAAGCTTGGTGTGTAGATTTTCTCTCGAGAATTACTTTCACATTCGGTAGTAATACGAGGCCATGTATATTTGAAGCTTCTAAAACCACGCTGATATCCAAATGTCAGTCATTTTTGTCAAGGTTTTTGGTGGGAAGCATCACAACAGAAAGGGGTGACCTTGGTCCCAACAGTATCTTGCATCGCAGCACAACGACAAATTGAGCGTTGGGCCCTTGGCTTTCACGGATTGCTCAGGTTGCGCTGTAGTTTTAAGGAATTGGACATCCCATGCTTCACACATGTACGTGTAGTGTAGACTCAGAAAGGAATACGATAACAAAGAACGCCGTACAAAGTTCACGTTCCTCACATGGACGTCTACATCTGCATAGCTGGAGCGGTAGCCATCGCATTCACATCGTCTTCAACTGCTGCACTTCCAGGTGTGTCTGATGCGATTGCTCGATCGCTTCCAAGGCAAATCCCTGTGCCCGCTTTGACTTATGAGCCTGTGAAAAAGATAATATAGCCTTAACTTGGGGATTTGATCGATCCATTCACGGCGACTGCGACGACCTCACACGGTCGTGATACACATGGTGTGGTGATTCATCTTCATGAGCCTGCCTGTCGAAATCCGTTCTTAATTATCCGCATGTTTGTCCATAGTCCATCTGTTCAGAATGTATACGTTTCAGATCAGAATGAGCACAACTGAACATTTGGCACGCGCTGATCGATTTTGCATTTCACACACTGCTCGCCGTAGTGGTGAGAAAACTACATTTAACTACCTGCGACCATGGAGCCATGGAGATACTCTTTAGGAGCAGGACACGCATGCAATGTGCTAATTACTTCGTAATATGCTTACTGAAGAACTTGGAGTTTTCCATAGCCACGAATTAAGGATGGATAAGGTGCTTATCCCTTGGCAGTGATGCGGATTAAGCATTGGCGCTTGGCATTAATCTCAAGTCTGCGAAACAATCTAGAGCTTATACGTGAATGATCCTTTTGCATTGGCCATTGGAGACTTAAAACTTGGACACGAGCGCTTGGTGATGTAGCATGTTGCAAGAAACTAATTAACATTTATTACTTTGGTATTGGTATTATCACAGTCAAGATTGTATCTACTCACGGTGCGCATGGTACCGTTGGCCAAATACATCTTCTCATGCCCCTGGCTAAAAACAATATTTCAACGTACAAGACAGCGAGACACAGGACATAGACCTACGAGGTTTTTGCTTAACGGAGACATATTTGGATGTATACAGAATATTTCAGATCCCACTAGTGACACTTGTCAGGCAACCCTTTTGGCACTTGGCCACAAAGCTAACCACGCAAAAATCCCGCGAACAAATAAGTTACCTACGAAATTCACCCAATGTTTAGTATTTAAAAGGATACAAAAAATTGCATATTAAATCTGAACTACAACATAGATAAACCTGCAAAAGGAAATAAACAGCAAACCTTAGTTTACCGCAAAGCTAGCAACTCTCATTCCTAGACCCATAAAAAATAGAAAAAAAAAAACTAAACCTCTCATTATCCTCTATAGGATATCATCATCACCTCTATCCCTATCAAGCGCTTAGTATGGGGCAAATAGACGGACATGAAACCTGCTTTGTGGCGAACAAAGGATTCAAAGGGGGTGTTCGGCGCATGGGGTCTAAATTTTAGAGGGGTCTAAATTCTAAATAAGCTATATTAAATAAAGTTTAATTACAAAACTAACTACAGAACCCTGGTCTAATTCGCGAGACAAATCTAATAAGGGTAATTAAGCAATGATTAGATGATGGTTACTGTAGCATTACTGTAGCATGACTGTAACAAAACATAGATTAATTAGGCTCATTAGATTCGTCTCGTAAAGATGTACCCATCTGTAAAAAAGTTTTGTCATTAAACTTTATTTAGTACTAGATTCTCTTTGTTTAGAGGCCTCTAAAATTTAGCGCTAAAAGAAACGAACAGGCCAAAAGGCATCGCTTTCACCAAAGGAATAAAAAAGGAATTTACATTTTAATTTTAAACAACTGAAAATGGTGTGAGGTTGATGGGGCACTGTGCTCCCCTTTCTAGAATGTCCCCTGCATATTCCTATAGCGATAATAAATCAACTACAATGCTTACCACTGTGAAAATAAAGCGACTATAATCGGCATAGACAGTTATCTCTTATTGCCAACCAGAGATTATCATCAGCAAATTCCCTTATACGTGTTCCACAAATGGCAGGGGAAAAGGAAGTTTTCATCACTGTATAATTAGTGCGTACACAGTTGTATGTATATCCACAACAACAACAAAAATCCGTGTATATACACCGGAAATAATGTTTTTTGTGCAACATCATAATGAACACAAGGAAATAAAGATTTATAAGAAAGGAGCTGATAATGAAAGCCTAGCTAGCTAACCGAAAGCAAGGAGCATTCTTTAGAACTAAGGCTATTCAGTGTTTCAGTATCATCTGCCTTGTGGATCGAGCTCAATCTATGATACTTCAATTAGTCCCTTTCTGTTCTTATTAAGCCCATATTAAGTGCATGTGGGGCCCAGGCATGTGTCACAGTCATAGTGAGCCCATATTAAGTGCCATGACACTGACTCAGGCTTGTGTACGACACTACTGTTCTTTCATTTGATAAAGGAATGCTGGGGTCAAATCATGCATGCGTCCTCCATGATTTCCCTACCAAATCATCCTACCTTTATTTTTTGCCTTTATATATATGGTTAGTGTAATAATTTCCAACCAATCATCATCACTTTTATGCACTTGCTTGTAGGGCTTGACCATAGGAAAGGCAGTTTTCAACCACTGAGACATTCATAATTTCATATACCCAAATAAATAGTGTTGAACAGCTGATTACACTCAGCACATCAACTAAACTTATCACGAACTCTGTACTTTACGTATGGGTAGCATTTCCTTCCAAAACTAGATCACTTAAACTAACTGAACAAACAAACTAAATATTCCATTGTTCAACTGGTTGCTCTGAATCTTGACAAATATTATGAGAACAGCATTGCTGGTGAGGAGGATGGAATAGCTTAGCCTCATCTCTTTCTTTTCATTGGGAGTTCATAAATAGTAGCTCGTGATGTGAGCTTCTCATGATGTCTGCTGTTTAGCTAACTGAGGCCTATATGTGTATGCATGGTTCTTTTTGGTTACTTTGCTCATAGACGGCATGACAAGGCCGCACAACATTATAGTTTGTGAATGCCTTTGTCCTAGATCCTAAGATAGGCTAGTGGTTAGAAGGAGTAGAACACTTGAACTGAATTCATGCGTGCAGATCATGCTGCATCAGTCTTGTACTGGTCGCCTGCTTTCATTGCTATTGTAGCCTAGCTAGGATCTTATATATATAGCTTCCTCAAGTAAATTCCATGTACTTTTGCAATCTATTTGCTGAGAGTTTCTTTTAGTTCCTTTTCTTTTACACTGGCAAACAAGAAACCTAGTATCAGGATACTGAACTATTTCTTTACTCAGGAGTCAGGATACAAAGCATCCTTGAACATTTACATTAAGATTGAAAGAGAAAAGTTTCACTTTCGGAAGCGGCGGTGCCTCTAGTGCTTTAATAACGGATGGGCTGATCATCCCGGATAAGTTTTTCTTACTAGGATCATCCCGGATAAGTTTTTCTTACTAGGCATGACGCCAAGGACGGTGTAATCAAAAGTTAGCAAACTCGGATGGTTTACCAAATTATATCAAGATTTTGGTGCTTATAAGTAACAATTTCATTCAAAGATGGAACAATCAAGTACGAGAGACTATTATTTTGTGGAACAGAGCTTTATATTCACTGACATAATTTGTTCAAAGGACACCATGCATAACACCAAGTAGAACTGCATAGGAAAAAAGTTAGCCCAAAAGTCAGATTAGTAAATTTCACTCGGTCAAAGCTACAATTATAAATTTTAAACATGAAAACAAATGCAAAAAAAAAAACCTTTTTTATTGCAACAAGGACTTGTGTAAAACAAATCCCGGTGATTCGTTGTTAATTTACATGGTGAGATCATAGAATGTGCCAAAAGATATGCAGTCATCAAATTGTGCATAAACCAATCCTGATCTATTGTTATTTCATCAAAACCGGATCAGACTCAACTAGTCAAGTTAGTGGCTAGTAACCAAAGCCCATCTGCAACCATCAACAACCACGAATGTGAAAATATATGACTGAATTTTGGAAAATAAATCAAGACAAGTAGGGAAAGGGAGGAGTGGATTTTTCTTCTTTCAGTTCGATCACCTTTTTTTATAAGGAATAGTTTTTTTGCGCATTTTGGTATATTTACATTAAACAGAGAGAACTATATATATACTCCGCTGATATTTGATAACTATAAGCACAATTAAGTGAGGGGTAGTAAACACTGACACACATTTGATTATAAGAAAAAAAGCAACTAAATCTATTTTTTAACAAAAAGTGAAATTGTATTTATGAATACTCCCCAGAATATTTGTTCCCATCTTCTTAGTGTGTCGCAAATTATCTGGACCATGTGTGTTACCTACTTCATCAGTTGATTGAAAACACTCGTCGCATCGTTCTTTTCGCCGCCGAACATTTTTTCACTGTGACATCCAATCAAATAAATTCAGTGTACTGATCAAAATATAGTTATGCCTCTCATCATGTGAGCATATAAAATCGTTGTGCCTTTAGACGAAAAGAAATGGGATGTGTTCTAGGGAGCAATAATCTGGCGCCCGTGGGTACACCTTCCACGCCATACCTACAATGTAACAAAAGCACAATACTTCAGATCATCCTATTATATATGTTTATTACGGTGTGTGTGTGGTAATTTGATCCAATCCATTGCAGCTAAAAGTTGTTTATTCGTCAGCACTTTAGTTGCTAATTTGTAAAGTACTGCTTTAATTTTACTAATAAATTATATTATCAAGACTATATTTTGATGATGGATGAAAATCAGTTAGACGATACAGCATTTTTCATGCTACAAAAGGATGAGCTGCTCTGCTCTGCTCTAAGAATTTAGTTCCAAACAAAAGAAACGCCATATCTCTGAATAATTCCATGTGCATGGCATAATTGAGCTTACCTGCGCAAATGATTAACATTTGGAACAATCATTCTCAAGTGATATTTTAAAATAAAGTATGCAAAACTTAATTATAAAACGCACAGCTTAGTGCGATACAAACAGCTCAACGCACTAAATACAAAACTTTAATCCAAATTACATGCTGCAATGGCACCGTACACTGCGTGTCAAATGTGCGGGGCCACATTCATTTTCTAGAATACATTGAAGATGTTTTTATATTCAAAATGATGTGATAGAGGACACAAGCTGCACTATCTCTCATCAAATAATCACCCATGAAACAAGATGCGGCCCAGATCCTCTGTGTTCTGTTCTTCACGTTTGTTGCAAATGAATGATGATTGTCCACTGAGCCCTAAGGACGCTACACTGCATATCTGAACCCTCGTCTTCTGTAGTTCGAAGGCTGGATACTACTGACGATGTCTCAGGTCTGATGTCTCAAGCGTTCCAGAATAGAAAATGGAAAAGGGCATGTATGTATCATGTATGCAGAGAATTGTCACCACGATGCAACACAAAAGGCAAATAGTACAAGACATATATTGGGACCATTTCGTTTTCCCTTCTTTTACATGGCAGACGCCTCCCTTAGTCTCGTATGCACAGAGCGCCAAATTTGCTTTTGGCCGAAAAGAACTCGAGAGGTGGCACCCACATGGAAGAGAGGAAGATATCGATGCACGTATTTCAAGCTCATTTCTTACTTCTGCTGCGGATGCTTTGTGCCTTTTGTGATGAACATGAACCGAAAACCACTCCAGATTCACCAGACTTGGAACACGATCTAGAGAGAGTCTAAAACCAATTCGGTTTTAGCTCGCCGGTTCTTTTCCTCTTGTTCTCAACACAAGCTTCTCCCGTGAACAAAAAGTTGAGGCAACCCCTTGTCCTTTTGCTTTTACTTGAGTTTTTCTGATCTTCTCTAGAGTCACTTTCTTATTTATCCTTTTTGTTTCAAACTTGTCAAAGCTGTTAGATCTTTCAATGTGGACTTAATTAGCGAGATGATGTTAGGTTCGGAAATGCATAATTTTTTTGTTTGGATTGATAGTTATGTATATATATTTGATATCCTTGTTGGAATTGATCTCTGCCTCCCGCAGGCCCAACGGCCTTGGGCCCTTGATCGCGCCCTGATCGGGGGCGCCCAACCCAACCTTTGGTTGGTGGGCCCCTGTCACCCTGCGCTATAAAGACAGAGGTGGGGACCGGGGCACGTGACACGAGGTTCGTCGCGCCGCCGCACTCCCACCTACAAACCCTAGCCGATCTAGTGCCAGCGCAGGCAGTGACGGGAAGACCCACCGCCGTCAAGACGTGGTGGCCGGAGATTGGACCCGGCGTCCCGGGCCAGTGCCGCTACCGTCCGGAGGGACACAGGCACCTCACTCGACGCCGTTCCTCTACCACGACACCGACGCCGCCGCCCGTCGTCATCACGCCGGCCCCACCCGTCGTCGCCATGGCCACTGCGTCAGCTCCAGCTACACACGAAGGTGACTGTCTCTCTCCCCTTTCTCCCAGATCTAAACCTTTGTTCATGCTATACTAGAGACAGGACCCGCTATTTCTACTACTAGTGATTCACAGATAATAACATTGGTAATCAGAGCTAGATTAGCTAGTGGATCTAGATCGGGTCATAGAGTTTTAGAAGGAGATAGCATCGGCTTTATGTAACCCTAACCCTAACAGAGACGGATCGGGGGAAGAGGACCTACCTGGTTCTTCTCGTCGCCGTCACAGACCGCCGTCGTGCGGGAACAGAACGCCGAGCCGCCACTCGCTGGCGCCCGGTCTCCGCCGTCGCGCGGACAGATCTGCTCGCCACGCGCGAGTGGAAAAGGGCACCACCGCGGGGCCACTCGACGACGGCGCGTTCACTCTCGGGTGAGCGCGCGCGTCGGCGAGAGGGCCCGCGGCGGCGCCACCGTCTTCTTTTCTCCAAGCCGCCGCCGTCGCCTTGCGCTCGCGCATCGCCGCTGCCCGGGGAGGAGAAAGGGGAAGAGAAGAGAAAGAAGTGGCTAGGGTTTTCGGGGCGTTTTTCGCGTTATATCTGACGCTCGACGCACCTCCACCGTTCATCGCGATGGACGGATAGGATTGAAGCGGGGGTGAGACAACCCGCCGCTGGGCTGGGCCGGCCCAATTGGCGCCGCTTTCACGCGGGCCAGGACGCGCGCGATTTTTTCTTTTTTCATCAGATTTTCGCGCCGCTGGGCTGGGCCGCAAAGTGGCTTTCGCGCGGTATGGGACGCGTGGATTGGGCCAGGCCGCATTCGGTTTTTTCCGTTTTCGGGCCGAAAGACAATTTTTCTACAGAATGTTTTCAGAATTAGTTTAAACTTTTCCAGAAGCGAATTTTGAATGAATTTGATAGATTTTCGTCTCTGTTTAAATTTGAACCAACGAGATAATTTTTTCCAGAGACTAGATAATTATGTTTATGCTTCTGTTTAAGTTTTTACTACAGAGATTTAATGCTTCCGCTGCATAGATAATATAGATTTAATTTGAATTGCCTTGTTTTTAAATTCGAACCAACGGGAGAATTTAAATTTCAAGTTATAGATTTATTTCAGATTCAGTTGCAGTGTTGTTATTTTCTGACCAACGTTGATTATAGCAATATTGTGACTTTATAGAGGTTTTTCATGCATTATTTCTTTTTCTGCCCAACGGTGATGAAGATTTTAATGCAAAAAGTACTACATGTTATCATATTTAAATGTTCTCACTCGTTTTGGATTATTTTCAGGAGGGCTATCTATGATGATGACCATCAATGATATCCCAGTGCTTAAAGGAGATAATTATGGAGAATGGAAGAAGAAGCTCACTCTTGCTGGCCTTGACTGGGTGCTGTCTGCACCAGTTCCAGCAGTTCCTGAGCGGCCAGAAAGAGGAGAGAATGAGACATATGCTGATTGGTCAGCTAGAGAGCTTGCCTACAAGGCAAGCAAAGACAGCTATGATGTTGAGTATGCTGCTTGGTTCCCTGCCAACAAGAAGTGTTTGGCAGTGGTAAAGAACACTATAGAGGCCTCCATCATGGGGTCAATTACAGATTGTCCTACTGTTGTTGAGTACCTTGAGAAGATAAAGAGTCAGTACACTGGCTCTTCAAAGACATATGCTACCCAGTTGATAAAACAGCTGGTCACAGAGAGGTACACAGGTGGTGGGATAAGAGAGCACATACATCGCATGGTCAGTATAAACAACAAGCTTAAACCAATGGGCCTTGCTTTCAAGGATGATCACATCGTCCATTTGGTTTTTGCTTCGTTGCCAAAGACCTTCGATACCTTCATTGTTGGTTACAACATGTCCCCAGAAAAATGGGACATAGAGAAGGCCATTGCGATGTGTGTGCAAGAAGAGGAAAGACTGCCCCCGTCTTCTATCAACTTTGTGAAGACCAAGAACAAGAATGGGAATCCTTCCTCCTCCTCCTCTAAGGGAAAAGGTCCTCAGCAGTTTCAGGCAAAAGGTCCTCAGCAGTTTCAGGCAAGAGGTCCTCAGCCTTTCCAGGGACAGTCCTCCCAGCAGCATAGACCCAAAGAAGGACAATTTACTGTGGGAAAAGACCAATGCATGCATTGCTTGGGTATGGGACACTACAAGAAAGATTGTCCCAAGTACTTAAAGATGATCATGGAAAAGAGAGGGATTCCGTTCGACGAGAGCCACTCAAAGAAGCGAAAGACAAATTAAAGTCGCCAACGGAGTCGAGGCAGATGTCGAAGCAGTTGGAGATCTTCTCTTAGAGCTTGACACCGGCTTTGATTTATTTCTTAGAGATGTTTTTTATGTACCGACTTTGCAGAGAAACTTAATAAGTGTGTCTCGTCTAGATGATGATGGATTTGATTGTCATTTCGGTAATTCCAGATGTGTAATAGAGATTAATAATAGAGTTGTTACTATTGCTTTTAAGAGAAATGATCTTTATTTGTTATCGCTGCGTGAAAGTGTGAATTCCGTATGTGATGTGAATGCAACCATATCCTCATCAACAGATAATAATAGAAAGCGAAAGAGAAAAGATAACGAATCGTCGAAATTGTGGCATTGTCGCTTGGGCCACATTTCGAGGGGAAGAATAGAAAGACTCGTTAAAAATGATATTCTTCCCGCGCTAGAATTTTCAGACTTAGAACAATGCATTGATTGCATAAAAGGAAAATATGTAAAGAAAATAAAGAAAGGAGCTGTTAGGAGCACGGGTGTTTTAGACATAATTCACACCGACATCTGTGGTCCATTTTCAGTAAAGAGTATAGATGGCTATGATTCATTCATAACCTTCACAGATGATTATTCCCGCTATGGATATATTTATCCTATCAAAGAAATATCAGAAGCGCTAGATAAATTCAAGATATTTAAGGCTGAAGTTGAAAATCAGCACAGTTTAAAGATAAAAGTAGTCAGATCCGATCGTGGAGGGGAATACTACGGTCGGCATACCCCATATGGCCAAGTTCCAGGACCTTTTGCAAGGTTCCTACAGGAACACGGTATAGTAGCCCAGTATTCAATGCCGGGCGAGCCTCAGCAAAATGGAGTGGCAGAAAGACGCAACCGTACCCTAATGGATATGGTGCGCAGTATGATCAGTTATTCGACACTGCCAGTGAGTTTGTGGATGGAGGCGTTAAAAACCGCCATTCATATTCTCAACAGAGTACCCAGTAAATCGGTGCCCAAAACACCGTATGAGTTGTGGACAGGAAGAGTGCCCTCATTAGCGCACCTACGGGTCTGGGGGAGTCCTGTTGAGGCGAAAATATTCAACCCGAATATTGGGAAGTTAGATCCCAAAAACAGAGACTTGCCATTTTATTGGCTATCCAGAAAAGTCAAAAGGATATCGATTCTACTGTCCAAATAGATATACAAAGTTTATAGAAACACGACACGCTGCCTTCTTAGAAGAACAAATGGTTCGGGGGAGCGTGGCAGTTCGAGAGATTGATCTTGAGGAGAAGCGGGTGTATGCGCCCAATCCAGTGATTCAAGAACAGTTCTTCTCACTGCCCGTTGTGGCTGCACCGACAGTGCAAGACACTGTGATGTCAGCCCCTGTGGTGGTTCCTCCTGTGGCAACAACGAATGAAAATGTGGAACCTGTCCCTCAGGATCCTATAGAGCCCGTTGCTGCAGAACAAGGGGAGCCACTACAACCTCCAATAGAAAATGCTCCAGATGTAGAGGTACAACCTCCGATAGAAAATGAGCAAAATGTAGAGGCCCCTAGAAGGTCTCAAAGAGCAAGGAGGTCGGCTATTTCCAGTGATTATGAAGTATATAACACTGAGAGTTGTCAAGAATATCAAATGGAGGATGACCCTACCTCATTTGAAGAAGCCATGAGAAGCGAGCATTCGTCTGAGTGGTTAGCAGCCATGGAAGACGAAATGAGATCGATGAGTACCAACGATGTTTGGGACTTAGTAGAAATTCCTGAAGGAGTCAAACCAGTAGGCTGTAAATGGGTCTACAAAACCAAATATGACTCACAAGGGAATATAGAAAAGTTCAAAGCGCGACTTGTGGCAAAAGGCTATACGCAAAAAGAGGGAATTGATTATCATGAGACCTTTTCTCCAGTCTCATGTAAAGATTCCTTCAGAGTCATTATGGCCCTCGTGGCTCACTTTGATCTAGAATTGCATCAAATGGATGTAAAGACGGCGTTCCTAAATGGGGATGTAGATAAAGAATTCTTCATGGCACAACCAAAAGGTTTTGTTGTGGAAGGAAAGGAAAAGATGGGATGCCGCCTAAAGAAATCGATTTATGGGTTAAAGCAAGCTTCAAGAATGTGGTTCTTGAAGTTCGACAGTATGATTAAAAGTTTCGGGTTTGAACAGAATGTGGAGGACGATTGCGTTTATGCAAAGTTCAAGAATGCAAAGTATATCTTCCTAATCCTGTATGTGGATGATATCCTGCTTGCAAGCAGTGACGTCAGTCTACTATTAGAAACAAAGAAATTCTTGTCCTCACAATTCGAAATGAAAGATCTTGGTGAAGCGAAATTCGTCTTAGGAATTGAAATTCACCGAGACAGATCAAAAGGGGTATTGGGACTATCACAAAAGACATACATAGAAAAGGTCCTGAAGAAATACAATATGCACAAATGCAGTGCTTCACCTGCTCCCATAGTCAAGGGCGATAGATATGGGGATTTTCAATGTCCAAAGAATCAATATGAAAAAGATCAAATGAAATCGGTACCATATGCTTCAGCTGTCGGAAGCTTACAGTATGCACAAGTGTGCACACGCCCTGACATTGCTTTTGTTACCGGGTTGCTTGGTAGATTCCAGAGTAATCCAGGACCAGAACATTGGAAGTTGGTAAAGAAAGTTCTGCGCTATTTGCAAGGAACAAAAGGCCTCATGTTGACATACAGAAGAACAGATTCTCTGCAAATCACGGCATATGCAGATGCTGATTTTGCAGGAGATAACAGAAAATCGACGTCGGGATATGTGTTCACTCTCGCGGGAGGGGCCATATCATGGAAAAGTTGCAAGCAAACTATCACTGCAGCGTCCACAATGCACGCAGAGTTTATTGCTTGTTTTGAGGCCGTAGGACAGGTGAATTGGCTAAAGAAACTTATACCCGGTTTAAGAGTGGTTGACGACATCTCAAGACCACAAAAGATGTACTGCGACAATGAACCCGCAGTCTCGTATGCACACAACAACAGGTCAAGTGTCGCTACCAAGCACATTGACATAAAGTATTATGTTGTGAAAGATAGAGTCCAAGATCAAAGTATAAGACTCGAGCATATACGATCAGAAGAGATGCTCGCGGATCAGCTAACGAAAGGCTTACCACCCAACGTGTTCAAGGGACACGTAGCCGGCATGGGGTTAAGGGACAGCCTATGATCTCTGGACTAAAGAGGCCCATAAAGAATAAATGACTGTTTCAGAATGGAGGCGTGTATTGTAGCTGTTGATTCTATCGGCAGGATATGACCGTGACGATGAGACATGCTCTATGCATTAATCTTGGATGAGACAAGTGAAACAGAAAAGAAAAGAAAAGGTAAAAGATGAGATCAAGGGGGAGATTATTGGAATTGATCTCTGCCTCCCGCAGGCCCAACGGCCTTGGGCCCTTGATCGCGCCCTGATCGGGGGCGCCCAACCCAACCTTTGGTTGGTGGGCCCCTGTCACCCTGCGCTATAAAGACAGAGGTGGGGACCGGGGCACGTGACACGAGGTTCGTCGCGCCGCCGCACTCCCACCTACAAACCCTAACCGATCTAGTGCCAGCGCAGGCAGTGACGGGAAGACCCACCGCCGTCAAGACGTGGTGGCCGGAGATTGGACCCGGCGTCCCGGGCCAGTGCCGCTACCGTCCGGAGGGACACAGGCACCTCACCCGACGCCGTTCCTCTACCACGACACCGACGCCGCCGCCCGTCGTCATCACGCCGGCCCCACCCGTCGTCGCCATGGCCACTGCGTCAGCTCCAGCTACACACGAAGGTGACTGTCTCTCTCCCCTTTCTCCCAGATCTAAACCTTTGTTCATGCTATACTAGAGACAGGACCCGCTATTTCTACTACTAGTGATTCACAGATAATAACAATCCTTGCTTGTCAAACACAGCTGTAGTGAAAAGCGGAGAAATTATTTGGAGTCACCTTCATGCAAAGAATTCATGAGAATTTGATTTGCCATTTTTTGACTCTTTCGAAACATCCATGCGTTGTCTTTATGTAAGCATAGCAAAAACAATCAATAAAGACACTGTACACTCGACTGTTACACCATTATCTCGAGAGATCAATTGGTTGTCTGATTTCGTTCATTACTGAGCTTTATCAATTGGTTGTCTGATTGTCATTATGTTTGCTTGGTTGTGTCATGCGTAAATACGTTATTAATTGCATCAGGATGGTATATATGGGATAGCAAGTTTTGCGATGATAAATTCATAGTTCAACCAAATTATAATGGTACATTCAAAGTTTGTACTATCTCACCATTTCACCACACTTGACCAATTCCAACCAAAGTTTAGGCACATGCAACAAACTTTCTCCTCTTTTGTCGAGGAAAAAAAGCCAACAAATTTATCTCCCACCTTGAATAGACAACTACAGCTCTCTCATGACCCATTTTACCCCTTCAGTTCCTCTCTTTCCAACCGAAATGAGGCGTCAGTCACAGAACCTTTCCTTTTTTTCTCCGGGTCCTGAGGCAAGGTCGTTCTTCTCTCCTTTTCTTCACGCCTTGGGTGGTTTTCGTTCTCTTTTCTCCCCCTTTGAGTTCCTTGCCTGTGAAGTTTGGTATGGGTTCTGTGACTGACGCCTCATTTCGTTTCCAGTGCAATGATGCAGCTTCATCAGGTCCTGTTTAGAATGAAGGAATTCTTTATCATTCTACAGGACTTGAACTGTTTTCTGTGAAATTTATGTAAAATTCTTGTGAAATTTCAAGGAAGCATAAGATGGAGGAAAGAGGAGCTCCTGCAGAAAAAAAAACTGGCGGGGCGTGTAGATTGCTTTCCTGAAAGCAAGACGTGCAAACAGTTCATCCTCTGCCATCGGCATCTGTTACTTCTGTTACTCCCCTGCGCTTGTCACGCTCACATGAGAGAAAAACGGGACACCATTTACCGCCCCTGTCCACAGCCGTGCTGGGATATTTTTGCACTATTTACTGTAAAAAAAGAAAGGCTGCTCTTTCTCTGCGCGGTTCAACACCGACCGTATTTTTACCGCGGTGAAGCCCAGTGCTCAGCGGCGCGTGGCGGAGCCGGTCGCGCTGACGTGGGTTGCAGTGACGGTCGTGCCGTTCGTGCTGGGGAGCCCCGAATGACTGGTTTGGCCCTCGGTTTCGTGCTGGTTCTGCATGCCGTGTAGAGGAGAGCAGTAGGGGTAGTATGGAGATTCCGTAGGGAGAAGGAGCGGATGGTGTGGGGTCGTGGTCTCGTGGACTCGTAGGGAACGTCGGAGTGGAGTGGATAGTGTACCGACTACCTGCTCGTTCCAGATTTTATTTTGTGGATAGGGTCATTATTTTAATAAAGTGGTAGGGCCAGCTGAGACTTTCGTGCAAGGTGGTTCGAATTTCTTTTCCCATTCACAGCCTGTTCGTTTCGCTGCAGCTGCCGCTGCGGCTGTAGAAAAATAACTGCGAACACTGTAGCTGCTGCTGAAAACACTGTAACTGCTGCTGAAGAAATAACTGCGAACACTGTAGCTGCTGCAAAGCAGCCGCTGCAAAACAGCGAGACGAACACGCTGATCAATATTCCTCGCGTGTTGCAGTCAGCTAATGTTGCTTAGAATAGAAAAATCTCTTTACCCATTTAGGTTCAGCACCATTTCCCATGTATTTAAATTCTTATTCTTATATCACGGCAGCGTATCCTTGTATCAGAAAAAGGAAACCTTTATGAGTTTATGCTCTTGAGAAAAAGGTTTCTCGGTTGCCGCATATCCCGTATCCACAAATGGAAGGCTTTGTGGGTTTATGCTCTTGAGAAAAAAGATTTATCGGGCTATCCTTAGTCAAACCACTTTGAATCTTACTCAAAAAAAAAATCTTGATACAAAAGAGTTATAAATATTGATGATATAAAGTTGAAGTAATAGGCAACGTTTTAAATTTAAAATAATATATTTTTATACTAGTTAGCTAGTCAAACTTAATTTAATCCAAAATGTTTTATATTCGTGGCAAAATAACCAAGACTTTGGATGGTAGATGAAAACAATCCGCAATCATTCAAGTTGTTTTTTTTTTTCGCGTTGCATCTTTCCCAAATATTTGTTGCAGCTTAAATTTTACATGATGATAACAGGAAGTATCCACACATTGTGTTTTGAATGTTTGGAGAAAATTTTAGTATGCGTTTTGACGAGCACCGCTCGGAGCACCTGATATACGGACACGACGCATGGCGTCCCGACAGTCATGCGTTCGCTCCGATGCTGGGGGCGCTCGCTCCTGAAAAGAAAGAGTGGTGGCGACGTCCCACCCAGGATGGATATGGTCTACGCAGCAGCGGAACCCCAGTAGTGTTTCTCCGTTGTTCCATATTGACCTGACATTGCAGAAAAAGCTCCAAGAAAACACAAGGGAAACCGCATTTTAAGAGTCAATTTCTTTTACCATCACCCCCTTATGAAAACATGATAATCTGTCACGCTCCTCTTTTGCGCATGATGGCGCTGGGTCTTAAACAAACAGAAGTACGTCCTTACCTTGCACGGATCGAGCTGACCCACAAATGGCATTTGGACATAAGCTGCCTTTCCTCTCGCGCGCATGAGTGTGTAACAGTGCCTGCAGCAAAGGGGCCGGACCTCTACTAGTAATGATCACGGTGGTTGGCTCGTCATCCCGAGCTGCGTACGTACGATGTACCGCGCCACAGTTTGATTAGTTCTTAATTTTGTCGCCGGACCCTTTCGATCATGTCCTTCCAAACAGAAGCTGTTGCCTCTTAACAGCTGAGTATGGGACGCCAACTGATCTCTTTGAAAACTGAGATGGCCTTTTGAAGAACATGAGGTATCAGTTCAGCCATAAGCTTCTACATTTGAGATGTACGTACTTCCTTAAGGGTATCCCTCAATCCCAAGACGGAGATAGAGAGAGACCGCGTCGTTACTAGGTGCAATAGACCAATTAAAACTTTTTTTCTTTTCATTACAAAGGTATCTTCTTTTCCACCTCGTCAAAGACAGAGTGCTCTTCTCTTCCCTCGCAAAAACAACAAAAAAAAAAAAGGACTGAGTGCTCTTCGCCACTAGTATTTTTTTTTTTTCATTTAATGACGACTTTACTCTCCAACCATTATACTCATTCCATTCACAAATATAAATCTTTTTTGGATTTATCTGGAGTTAAACATTTTTTATCATGACTGTTAATTGACAATATGAAAAAACTACAATTGTGATACGTAACATTTTCTATACATCAAAGAAAATTTGACTTTGATCAAATCAGAAATGATTATATTCCGATTTTTTTTGCACCAAATACTCCTAGTAGCAGCTAGATAAATGGGTACTACTAGTTGATATGTATGGTAAAGCCTAAATTAAATCCTAGCCTCTTGTTTGTTTCATCTGCATAACTCCCTCGAACTGCAATGAATATTTTAGCATTTTCCTTAAAAAATTGCCGTTAGTGTGAAATAAATTAAGCTCCTCGGTAAGAATGGATAAGGCGCAGCAATCTAGCTTGTGGTCGCAACTTGTTCAGATGACGCGCGCCTTGCTGCTTAATTTAAGATAACCACGGGAGATGCCGTATGATAAATTAAGCGACGGCGACGCACGGCGACATTTGGCCAGAAGCGGATTAAGGTACCAAGGTTAGATGGGTTCAGTGACGACGAGTTTTCACTGTCGTGGTGAATTCTTAACCAGTAACGAATCACAATCATTCTGGCTAGCTGAGCTCGTGAACGGGAAAAGGATTGGATGATGGACATTAACCACGCAAATCGTGTGGGTCTCTGTCTTCAGAAGGCTAACAAACTTCTAGAACAAAAGTTGATCGCATCCAACGTTTTTTTTAAGGCTCCGCACACTGAATTTCTTCCTTATTCCTCTCATACACATACTTACAATCGCATCCAACGTTATGACAGACGGCTCTTAATAATTTTCTTACTCCAGTCGTTTCAAAATAGATGTCATTCTAACTTTGGGCACAGGAATTAAAGAGATGTAAAAAAGGTAGGTGCAAAGAAAATAAAGATGGGAGATATAAAGATAGAGATGTATTTTTTTAACTGAAAGATAGAGATGTATTGAAAAAAAAAGAGAAGTGCATTATGAAGTAAGAATGACATGTAATTTGAAAAATCTGCGTTAGTCTAGAATGACATGTAATTTGGAACGAAAAGAGTATTCTATAATCATTGATTTTTATTTCGTTTAATTTTGTTTTTAAACCATTTCATATTCGTGTACTGTGCTTGCTAACAAGAAAATGACCAAGTTCTTGGAAGGTGCATAAGAAGACAAAGAAAACTCAATTAATATAAAAGAAACTCAAGTGGTCCGCCTAGCTATACATCAGTCGCTCTCAAAATCTTGGAAAGGAGTTTGTGTCCTTAATTATTCCATGATACAACCTAGACCAATTGCTTCCTCGCGAAATCCGGTGATAATTCGACTTCTTTATATTTTAGAACAACCAATGGAAGCAGAAGATCTCCAGCGTATCTACATTGCGTGCAGCTTTTTTTTCGATATAAAGTAATGCGATTGACAAAATAATACTTGTACGAGTAGTGAACTATACTAGCTTCAATCTGAACGAATTAATGAAAAGGATATCAATAGGGCACTAACTTATCCTTCAACACACTCTCTGACGTTGGACTCACTTAAATAACTATTTTGGCTAGCTAGGTGAAAGCCGCTCTTACGGACTCGGTAGTTACAATCAGAAGTGTCATGTGGCCCCCTGTTTTATCTGGATCAGCATGCATACGACGTCATTTGCTAGATTAACTATTGGATATACTGGAAAATACTGGGTCACGTCAATGGGCCGTACGTGTGCACGAGCGTGCAAGTCATAAGCTGCGTACGCAAATGAGTAGTAAAAAACTAAGCTCTCTCGCTCCATCAGTGAATAGTACTAGTAGTCCTTTAAAAAAAAATTGATATAACGTCATAAGCTGCGTACGCAAAATGAGTATATAATGTTCTTAGTTCAGAGAGTGAGTATATGCTTTGACACGCTTAGAATGGGGAAATAGTTTCCACTTTCCACAGCTTATAGAGCAATTTTATGGCCCCATCAGACCCAAGTTCTAGACATTTAGGGGGCAATTTTCCAACCTATTCTCATTGAGAGATGACTTAAGGGGAACGGTTTTAATAATTTGGTCCTGTTTAGCACGGCTTTAGGTCCGAGACCCATGCTGGATTTTGATTATAAGCTAAAATAAAGTACTACTAATATACATTTTTTAGTATGAAATAAGAATAAAATGGCTAAGAAAAAAAATTGTTCCATTCACATCTCTAGATGCAAAGAATAAAAGAGTAAAATGCACCCTAAGTCTTTAAACTATTGGCGGATGGTCATCCATATCCATAAACTATTTTTGGATCGTTATTTAGGTTCACGAACTCTTAAGAGACTATCTAGGTCCATAAACTATTTATGTTGTGTCAATCAGGTCCACGAACTCTTAACCTTATTTTAAGCAAACGGCAGGGGAGCTCCCTACCTTTTTCTATTAATTTTTACAAAGGTTTATATACAAGGTACACAGCCGCAGGCCGAAAAAAGACCCTAACAAAAAGAATTTAAGCTACATTACATAACCAATCCTCTAACAGTGGCTTGACGCTATTAGCATATAGGCTTTTCACTTTTTTTTCTTTACTAGCATCTCACTCTCGCGTGAAGCAGCCATATATTTTCATACAGGTTGAATGATTTGGTCTCTCGAAAATGTAGAACCCACATGCCATATGTCTCCATGCCGTCATGTCTAGGTTGAATGTTTTTGTCTCTCGAAAATAGACTTAGTTGACACAATATAATTAGTTTATGGACCTAGATGGTCACTTAAGAGTTCGTGGACCTAAATGATCATCCAAAAATAGTTTAAGGACCCAGGTGGACACTTTAAAAGTTCATGGATCTAGATGACCATCTACTAATAGTTTAAAGACATGGGGTGTATTTTACTTTAAAATAAAATAGAGCTAGGTATAGATAGCTATCTGCACGACGTTTGTGGTGTGGAATTTGTGGAGGCTCTGCCAAACGGTGCCAAAGTGTTGATCCAAATCCAAGATGCTAGCAGCCAGGTGGTCTCCCTTCCTACTTCCTAGGCAGCTGCTAGCTAGGTGGTCTCCTCTCCTCTCCTGGACCTGCAAGTCTCCTGCCGGATCTGCGAAGGCACTCACCAGTCACCACTAGCCTGCTGCTCTCGACGAGGTAACAAGAGCCAGTCGATCGATCGATCAGCTGGGTCACGGTGTTTGTGTTCTCTTCCCCCCAACGGCAGGCATATGCAATGCCTCAGATTCCATGGCGGCAGGACCACGCAAACCAGGCGCCTTGGTCGCCATGGCTGCTCTCTCGTCGGGTCGGGGGGCCGCGACGCTGGATCGATGCGGCAGCTGTGTCTCTTCTTCATATGCATGCTTCCATGGCGAATGGGGATTTAATTTTGGCCACAAATGGGGACGGTGCCCCCAGGGTCGGTGATGCCATTGCGCGGGCCCTCCGGGTGGTGTCACCGTGATGCCGACCGTACGTACATCTTGGATCGGACGGTGACGTGAGGTGTACCGTGTCATGCCCTGCCCTCCCTTGGGGGTTAATTAACCCGTGCACATCATTTCGATCTTCATGCTTTGCAATGCATCTTTTTTTTTTTTTTTTTGAGATTTTGCAATGCATCAATTATTCGTGTGCATGAGACCTTGTTCTTAAAAATTTCTACGCATATAGAAGTCATTTTGCAATTGTGATAATTCAACCATCAGGGTGTTTGTTTATATATGGAGCCCACCCAGGGTGACACGACGAAACAGTAGCAGACAGGCGCAGTACACCATGCTGCATGCGGGGTTTTGGCATTCAGCGACGTGCTTGTGCACAATGCAATGCTCAGGACAATTATACTCCTGCATGCGAGGACGTACGGCATTGGCCCCATGGTCGAGTGCTGTTTACTTCCATGAAAAAAAAAAGAGCAAGGCACCGGATCGGCGACTGTTCCCTCCTCGCTGGCAATGCCGTACGTCCTCAATCCTCATAACGATCAGATCCTGCAGGATTTTATTTTGAAAACCAGATTTACTCTGATTTTTATGGGAGATCAATAAGGCGATCGAGCAAATGGTAAACGTGACAGTACTGGGCAATGATTTGCATGTACTGTTACATCCCGCCAGAATGTTTTCTCTCGTCTTCTTATTTATAGTGGAAAATAATCTGAACCATGTGTGCAAGTGCAACCCACCAGAATGTTTCCTGGTTTCTCACCTTCTCACCTTTGTTCAGGTGGAGATTTATTCTCCCCCTAGCCCACCTTCATTTTTTTTTATGCAACCCACTGCAGCAGCTGATGGAAAACCCTCCGCGTTCCACTGTAGTCGAATAATTTTCCCACTGTAGTCTTATATACTTTTTTTTCGAACAATGCCCACTGTAGTCTTATATACTACCATCGAGAACTCGGATCAAATGCAGTCGTAACTGCAACTGCAAGTTACGACTGCATGCCTCCTCAGCCGTCCGATTACGCAGCGAACGCTCCAGGTCTCCTGCTACAGTGGCTGGTCTACAGTAATATGCTACAGTATATGAACAGTGCCTAGTCTACAGTATTTCTGCTGGCCCTCAGCCGTCGCTTTCGGATCGAATGGTCGCTAGTGCCACTGCTTAACTTGCAGTCACACTAGCGACTGCATACGATCCGAGTCCTACCATCGAAAGGTGACAGGAAGTGTTGGGTACGCAAAAAGGCGGTACAACAACAACATGATATTGCTAGAGTTACTTGCATATTACAACATATATAGCCATCTCACCTCATTTGATCATGACAAAAGTCATAGCTATTCTTGGTTTCAACAGTAGTGACATATAGAAAAGGTCATATATTTATCTTTATCTCTTGAGGTACGCATTCATTGATTTTCAGCAGTACCGAAAACGACAGTTCCAACCTTTCAGAGCCGAAATTCAAGATATAAAGGCCTAAAAGTATAAACAAGCTAGCAAAATAAGGCAATGTACACATTATGTGTTATCTAAGAATTTCTCAAAACGGCAAAAGTGTGAATATCAGGCTAGGTGGGCCTATTGGTTCGGTACCATTGCGTCAAATAAATGAGAAACCTAACCATCAACTTTCCCAAGTGTAGCCTTCGCCTTGTAAAGGACCAAAGAATAGTAGTTCGGGGACAGTGTCAAGAAAGGATCGAGTTGTTACACCAATTAGATAGGTACAGATAGCCACCATTAGGTAGGACACACTCAAATCCTACAAAAGGATGACCTGCTCTGCTCAATGATTAAAGTGGTTCAGGTCTAAAAATGTAGGTCCGAAATTTAAAGAAACAACATGCCTATGAAATGTGTACGGCACAATTGAGTGTTCACAAATGATAAACATTTGGAACAATCATTCTCAAATGATATTTTAATGTAAAATATGCAAACTTAATAACTAAAATGCCCAGCTTTGTGCGATACAAATAGATCAACGCGCTATGTACAAAACTTTAATCCAAATTTCATGTTGCAATGAAACTGTACGCAGCTTGTCAAACGTACGGGGCCACGGTCATTCTAGAATTCATAGAAGATTTTTTTTACATTCAAAATGATGTTACTTTACCACCATTAATTCATAGACAGGACACAAGCCGCACTCACTCTCTCAAACAATCACCCATTGTCTTGAGGAAGCAATCAAAGCGGAAAGGGACGAACGATACTCAAGGTGTTAATGTGAAGGTCTCCTTGAAGTTTTATCTTCAAATTAATGAAAGTAATCAGAGTGACATCCATGCACTGCCAAGTGAAGATCAAAACAACAAGAAATGTGTTTATTTTATGAGAGATTTATTTAGTCTTTTTCTTGTTACTCAATTCAGTTATATTAAATATTTGTCACGGTGTGTGCAAGCCAAATTATTAATTAAAAAAGGGAAATAAAATATACAACATTACGAACGTCACGTAAGCAACAACTAATTAAAAGACTGGTACCTTTAGACAATAGTAACAAACAAAACATAGTAAATTCTGTTTGCACATTCGAAAGCACCAATGTCCTTTTAAATAATGCATCGTGTATTACATATCCTAATTTGGTCTCTAGCAAGGAGAAAAGGCAAAACTTTTTCATCAATCCCTGTATTTTAAGGCCTCCAGCTACAAGAAGCCAAGACGGCCTTGCAACCAATCCAACTGCTGCCCTGCCGGACCAGGCAAAAAGGAGAGCTGAGATGCCATGAAAAACCAAAGGGAAAGGAAAAGCAAAATGACCACAAGTCCACAACTCTGCCGACCACAAGAGATCCGGTGGGGCACGTTGCGGCCGTTCTTTCCATGGGAGGATCCTTCTTTCCGTACAGTACAAGGAAGGCATCATCCCCTGCGTAACGTGCCTGTGGCCATCGTTGTCTCCAGCGCGTGTAGAGCGCCACGTGTCCCACCTCCGGCCCGGCCTCGTACATGGCAGGGCCCAGAACGTCTGTGGGCCCCGGAGTACTGTGCCAATGAGATGGCGTGCTGTTTGCACCTGGCCGTGTGATCAATTTACGCCTTTGACATTAGCTGTTCGTGCTTTGTTTGCGCGTGATACCGAATGGCTAGGGTAAAACTACGAAAGTTTCTCTAGAGAAAAGGCTCAGTGCAATGTGAGTGGGTGTTAAAATTTTCCCCTCTAACTTGGCCAGTCATGCAACTAAAGTCATGTAGAAGAATAGTGATGTGTTCCATAGAGGAAACAACATGAAGTGGAGGAATGAGGCTGAGTGGTCTTCGATACCTTTACATGGAAGGTTAGGCATGCACTAAACTTCATGTACATTAGAGTAGTTCTTGGCATATTATCCTTAATTTCGGAAGTGTGAAATCCAACTTGGTTTTATCAGGATCAATGTTTATTTTTTCACGACACGCTGATGTTCTCTAAAAGGAAACATATCTTTCCCACATCCAACTTTGTAATTTAGTCTTTAATCCTCAACTTTAGTTCGCCGAATTGAAGAAACAATTTGGCAAATTTTCTGGTACAATTTATACACCCCTAATGACGTACCATTTCTTCAATTTAACAATTTGCACGGATCCTACAAGATGAGATATGCAAGATGGACTCAATAAGAGCTTTTTTATTTCCTTCTTTTCCCAAGAATTGAACAACAGTTGAGCATTGATGATTGACAGTTTCCATTTCAAAATATCCAGACCTTGCTAGTGGTCACATCCACGTAGGGGTGTGTTTGGTGGAGCTTCTTCCACCGGCTTATAGGTTGGTTTATTGTATTTTTGCTACTGTAAGTACAGTGATTTTACTGTTCATTGATAAAATAAGCCTCAATAAACATCATTTGAGGTGTTTTTATCAGCTTTTCACTGTAGCAACAGTAATTTCACTGTAGCAATGTGAATGCACTGTGAATAAACCGTTTACAAAAGCCAAGCCAAACATGCCCTAAAACATGCTCCTACGATAGAAATTGGTTGTGGTTAGAAAAGGTAACGCTGAAACTCATTGTCAGCACATAGCTCTAACAGTATTTTGCCCGTAATTCCTCGACTATTCATTCGTAAAACCATGGGCAGCAGAAACAACGGCACACTCCAACAAAAAGGGCAGAGTCGCCATTTCCCGGCTCAAATGGACCCTCTGCATGGAAATTCCACATCTGCCCCTCACCGTCGCCGGACGGTCGTTTCGCTCACCAGGTTACCGGACAAGCAGGGGTGAAGCCGTCATTTCGAGCGCGCGCCCACGGAGTCCCCGTCCTCCCGGCCACAACGGCAACAACACCGTGACCCACCGGTCGGTCCCACCTGTCAACGTCGTCCTCCCCCCAGTCCCCACGCCCCTCCACCCACTACGCCACGTACACGCCGGGCCCACCCACGCGTCACGTCGGTCATCCCCTTCCTCACGCTCGCTCGCCTCTTTATAAGACCTCACGGGCAAGGTGGCAAGTGGCACTACTCCACTCCTCCGTCTCCGTCTCCGTCGTGTGGTAAAACGAAAGGTAGAAGAGAGAACGAACCGCCGGACATGCCGCAGCCGCCGCCGGCGAGCCGTCGCCGAAGTGCGTGAAGTGAGACCTTGAACAAAGGTTGGTTCGTTGCGCACTTGACTTGCGTACACGCAGACGTCATTCTTGTTTTGGACGGTGGTGGTTGGGTGGTGCGGTTGTTGGGTGTTGTCGCCGGCGGCCGATGACGTTCCGGTTCCCGGCGAAGAACGCGGCGGCGATGGAGGGCACGGGCAGGCCGGCAACGCCGTCGTCTCGGGTGTCGGTGTTCCGGCGGCTGCTGGTGCGGGTGACCCCGGCCGCGGCGGCGGGAGACGGCGGCGGCGGCGGCAAGGAGATCAGGGACAAGCTGGACGAGATGAGCAGGCCTCCGCCGGCCGGTGAGGCGGAGGTGGGGTCGGCGGCGCTGGACCGGATGGTGCTGAGCTTCATGGAGGACGCGGCCGTCGAGCGGCCACCGCGCGGGCGATGCAGCAACTGCTTCAACGGCAACCACGACGCCAGCGACGACGAGGAATTCGACTTCCTCCCCTCCTCTTCCTCCTACGCCCCCGCCGCCGCGCCGCCCGCCGCCGGCGACGCCCTCGAGCTCCTAAAGGTACGGTTTTCTGTCTCGATTCTTCCGGAATCGCTGCTCGTCGGAGTGATTAAATAAAAAACTGACCTTTATTTTTGTTTCGATTCGCCGCAGGGCCTGGTGCAGTGCGCGAGCACGGCGGAGCGGAACCTCCTGGCGGACGCGTCACGGATCGCCGAGCGGCACAAGGGCGGTCGGACCAAGAAGGCGGACGTGCGCCGCTTGGTGGCCGACGGCCTCCGGTCGCTGGGCTACGACGCGGCCGTGTGCACGTCGCGGTGGGAGAAATCCGCGACGCACCCGGCCGGCGAGCACGAGTACATCGACGCGGTGGTTGGGCCGGGCGCGGGGGAGCGGCTGGTGGTGGAGGTGGACTTCCGGTCGGAGTTCGAGGTGGCGCGGCCCACCAAGGCGTACCGGGCCGCGCTGCAGGCGCTGCCGCCGCTCTTCGTCGGCACGCCCGACCGCGCAGCCCGGATCGTCGCCGTCGTCGCCGAGGCCGCGAGGCAGAGCCTCCGCAAGCGCGGGCTCCACTTCCCGCCGTGGAGGAAGCCCGAGTACATGCGCGCCAAGTGGACGGCCCCGCACGCGCGCGCCGCCGGCGATGACGACAAGACGCCGCCGCCGTTGGCAGCGATGCCCACGCCGGTGTCCGCCGCCAGCTTCTCCGGCGAGTTTGAGCTGCAGTTCGACGACAAGATGGCCAAGGCGTCGAACGACGCCGTGAGGGCAGGTGAGGACGGCGAGACGGAGGAGAAGAAGATCACGGTGGTGGGGTCGCCGTCGCCGCTGCCGTGGCGCCCCGTGGAGCCGGAGGCGAGCAATCTGCAGAGCTCGCAGCAGCCGAGCAAGGGGAAAGTGGTCACCGGGCTCGCCTCCGTGCTCTGAGCGCGGCGTGGTCGGACGGCACGCACTCATCACCACCGCCGGCAGGGCCCCAACTACCTACCAGTCTACCACCAGTAGCTTACCGAATTTTATTTTTTATTTTCCCTCGCGTTTCTCGATCCGTCCGAGGGCCGGCTCCAGGAGTTTTTTTGCGGTTTTCCGGTCCTCGGAGGAGCAGAGAGGAGAAACGCCACCCGTTCCCATTTCCGTCTTCTTCTTCTTCTTTTTTTCCCCTGCGAATTTTTGGGTTTCCACAAACTGGGGGAGCGGCAGGAATCTGGCAGTTTTTCGATTCCTCGCCCCCGTTTGTTGAGAAGAAGGAATATTTGTAAGATGATGGGAAGCAGAGTTGTATTGGAGTGGCAACCTGCTTCCTGCTGTTATCATATCTGATGATATGCTCTTCAAGAGAATCTACTTTTAGTATGCAGAAAATCTATTGTATATGCTTGTAGTGGACGAGATCACTGTTCTGTCTGAGCACTGAGGCTTCTAGTGGATTCAGTTTAAGAAGGTGATTAAGATCACAACACTACAGAGAGTTTATCGATGTTGTCAATCTGTGCCCTCGCCACCGTTTGTTGAGCAGAATTCGAGTAGCAGTGCTCCTACCTGTCAGTTTAGTCGAATCCGACCCTACTCTGCTTGGAGTATCACTGTCTGTGATTGAGAAGATGGTAATTTTGGATCAAGAGGCTGGTAAAAGAAGGTGATTAGACTAATCACTCCACAGCTATTGCTTGCGGAGGGATGCCTGCCTCACAATTTGCTCCACTTTTTTGTTACCATTTTTTTTAGTTGTTTTTTTTTTTTACCAGTTTAGTACCTCGGTGGGAAGCAGCAGTTTTCTGAAGGAAGCCTGAGGAAGCGGCGGACAAACAGTGAACTGAGCGCACTGGTGTTACAGAAATGGCCGCTGGTGTTACTGCCTGCAGACGCATAGGGCCCAGCGTCATTGACCGCGGGGCAGCAGTACAGTACTCACCGCGGCACGGCATGGAACTGAGCGTGCGTGCAGGTAGTGTCTGCGCCCCGCTCGTGGCGTCTTGGGAGCCGAGCAGGCCGGCGCGCGCGTGCGGGTCGTGTGGTGTGCGTGGCGGCCTTCCGCGAGCGCGCAGGCCCATGGCGACGACGTGCTTTGCTCTCGGCACGCCTCCCGTCGCCCCTGGCACCACAACACTGCCGGTTTACCACTTGGTTAATGAGCCTTTTACGAGAGATTAGGCCAGTTTCAATGAGTTGTGTACATGCAACTCGAAGTCTCCAAACGCTCCAAAGTCCAAACAAAATTCGGGGGTGTTCGGCGCATAGAGATCTAAATTTTAGAGGAGTCTAAACTCTAGATAAATTATATTAAATAAAATTTAATTACAAAACTAACTACAGAATCCTGGTCTAATTCGCGAAACGAATCTAATGAGAGTAATTACGTCATGATTAGATGATGGTTACTGTAGCAAAACTGTAGCAAAACATAGATTAATTAGGCTCATTAGATTCGTCTCGTAAAGATGTACCCATCTGTAAAAAGATTTTGTCATTAAATTTTATTTAATACTAAATTCTCTTTGTTTAGAGACCTCTAAAATTTAGCGCGAAAAAAACGAACAGAGCCTGTCGGCCTACGCTCTGATTGTACAAGCTGCAGCCTAGTACCTGTCAGCACGACTATCACTTCAACCCACAGCTGAGGGGCCACAAGTTAAAATGGCCCTGTTACAAGGATACTGTACCACATTTTGTTACAAATTCGTTTTCGTTCCTCACCACACCTTGATTTTTGCAAAACAGAGAACATCATAGTTTTTTTTTTTACCAAAAATATGATGGCTTTAGGCTTTCTTTGATAGGGCTTATGGAGAAGCTTTTGCTTTAGCTTATAGCTTGCATAAGCTCTGCCAAACAACAGCCACACAAAACACTTATTGCTACAAGCTAAAATAAACCATTTGTGAATTTGTAAAAAATATATATAGCATTTTATAACTCACTATCTAGATAAAGTTGTTTAGCCAAACAACTTGACTGAATATACCAAATAAATCAAAATAGTTTATAAGTTGTTTTGTGAAGATAAGCTAGAGCAAAAGTTTTTTTTTCTTCATAAGCATAAGCTGTACCAAACGGACAACTGGTACATACGGACTTAGACGGGAAATTGCACAAATGAAATACCACTACTAGAAAGAGACAACGGCAAAGGAGAGGACATATTTGTGGCTTTTATACATGATATTACCTCTTTGGCGCGAGGAGTTTCACTAGAGCCACGGGTGGCCATGCCCCCCTCCCCATTTCCTCCTCTTGAGTTCAGTAATTTCTTTAGAGATGTACTGGTTTTCTCTAGCAACTAGAAAAAAAAAGCATAAAAAATTAGTACGTATCTAAGGTCAATGTCTTTTTGCTTGCCCCCGTTGCATTGAGCTCCAAGCCACTGCCTCTTGGTACTTATCCTCGTAATGAAAAACGTACTCAGCCACGCTATGCAAAGAAAGGTGAACTTTCGGTCTTACGGATCGAGTATTCTGTTTCCTACGTTTTCCACCGTCGTGTTTCGTCATTTGGTTCCTACCAATTTTCTCACTGGTTCCGTTGTTTTATATTCTTCTGTTCGTCACCTTGCTCATCTTTCCTGATCTAGTTTTGCTGGCTACTCAAGCTAGCATTGAACTGTGTTTGTTTATTGGAGTTTCGATGAGCAGACAACAGCCGAATCCAAGAGCGAACCAAAGTTAACTCAAGGAACGGTAAAAAACGCCCGTTTTTTGTTGCATTTGATGAATGGCTCTGCCTCGGCCATGGCAAGAAGCATCGTGCTTGGAGGAGGCTCACGTCGGCATTGGGGAGGTAACAAAGCCTCGGAACCAATGATCACGCTTTACGGTTTACGAACACCCTTTCTTTTTGTTTTGCGAACACCCTTTCTGACCCTCTCTCTGCTTCCGTCGCGTCCGCTGGCTTACCGGTGCTTCTGGTGGTCGGAAAATAAAACAAAACTTGCTACAAAATCTCATACGGGGGCGGCCTGGCCGTTGAAGAGTTGTTGTTTAGTTTAGCCTCTTTTTTTTTTTGAGAGAGAGAGAGAGAGACCTGTTGTTTGAGTAGTTTAGGTGCGGGAGGACATTGAAAATAAAATAAAATCTGCTCCAAATGCTCAATTTTTTTATTTTTATTTGAGAGAGACCTCAAAATGCTGAATGTGCGAGTCTGTTTCGCTCGTTTGGATCCAGATTATGTTGCGGGCCAGGCCCTCTCTTCGTTTTGCTCAAGAGAGCTGGGCCAATCTGACCACCATTTCGGCCCACCAACCACTCGTTCCATTCTTCACTGGTCTGCCACGTCCGCGCCACGTGGAAATGCCTGCGCCTAACCTGAAAAACGTGGCCGAGGCCGCGTCGCTAATTAAATCAACGGAATCCGGGCTTCCCCTCGGGCGGTCTCTTCCTCCCGCCGGCGCCCGCCACCTCTCCTCGCCTCGCCGCCACGTCTCCTTCCTCCCCCGCGCCAAGGCAAAGCCACCGTCCTCCCCTCCCCGCGCGCCTCCAACCCGCAAACCAGAGAGCCCCCTATATTACGCCGCCACCATTGTTGGCCCGGGTCTCCCTTCTTTCCTCTTCCTCGAATCCTCCTCCCCCACCCACAAATTGCAGCCGTTTGGGGGCGATCAGATCAATCAGATCGGCTTGGGTTTCGGCGTCTCGTTATTGAAGCCAGAAGGTGGATTGGCAGCGCGGCGAAGATGGGGCTGCGGGGGTGGTGCGCACCGGCGGCGGTGGCGTGGCTGCTTGCCGTCGCGGCGGCGGTGGCCGTGGCTTGGGATGCCAGCGACCTCGAGCGCGCGTAAGTCGGAAACATTTCTCTGACCAGTCGCATTTCCGCATTTAGGCATGCATGCGGTTGTTCGTCGTTAAGTTAATTGTAGCGTCAAAATTAATCGCCATTGGTTCCTTTACGCAAATAAATGTTTTTCGCCAGAAAACAACAAGTCCTGATAATATCAGTGCCGGACCGATCGCCACCCTGCGTCCTATGCATATATAAATCGCGCGATGTGTGTGTACATTTACAAGTTTCATGATTTCAGATTGTTTGGAACAGTGTTGGAAATGTGTAGTTACTAATCTGATACACATCTTCTGGCTGCTCGTTAATCGGAGTGAATACGAGTGGAGCGTGTATGACTGATTACATTGTGCAGCCTGAAGATGGACTTTTGTACCTTGCTGAATTTTCATCTGTGAATGGATGCTAGCTTAGTGCCCTGACTGATGATGGACTTTCAGTGCTCAGCCTTTTCTTCTTGAAACAAAATCAGTGAAAGATTACAGAGAGGAGATTAGTTAGACACTCGATATTATCCACATATCCATTGTCTAAAAACTTGGGACACTTGCTGTTTCGGTCAATCGTAAAGTTACTAATCTTCAGTCTAGACTGCTCTGTAATCTGAGTGAATGGGTGTCAGACATGCGTCCTAATAGCATGGTGCAGTAGTCCTGTTCCGTTTATTTCCTCTGTAAGTCAGAAGGAGGGAAAATAATATCATTAGGGAGTATTGGTAACTCTGAACTAGACAGATTGTTAAATTTTCATTCAAGTTGTTAGTCTTTTGATCAAAGATAATTTCCCAGGTTTCCAATAGTGGAGCCAGATTACAGTCACACGAAACTTAGCCTTGCAAAAGAAGGTTTGGAGGCAATTCAGAGGATCAAAACTCCAATAGCTGCTGTCTCTGTATGTACGAAAACTCTCATTTGATGACTTTTATTTCAAATGAATTTAATATATTTAGGTCTTTATTCTCTATACAGTACATGCTGATTTTTGTCCTGTTATTGTTGAGTCAGGTTATCGGTCCATATCGATCAGGCAAATCTTTTCTTCTCAACCAGCTTCTCTCCCTATCTTGCCAGAAAGGTATACCGACCTTCTCATCCTAAAATTCATGCTTCAAAAAACTGAGTATTTGGGATGGAGGATTAACAAATCTTGTACGCAGGATTTGGAGTTGGGCACATGAGGGATACAAAAACTAAAGGTGAAGTATTCTGCCAGTGCCAGCTACAACGATGTAATGTAGTTATTATATCCTTACTGAAATATATCCTATGTATCTGCATGTTGCAGGTATATGGGTATGGGGTGTCCCTATTGAGGTCGATGTTGATGGCACCAAAGTGTCTGTCCTATATCTGGACACTGAAGGATTTGAGAGTATTGGAAAATCAAATGTATATGATGACAGGTTAGTTTCCTACAATTACACATAGTCAAGTTCTGAATTATTATCATTTTCTGAATGCGGGAAATAATATGTTGAATTTTCTTGTGATAGGATATTTGCTCTGGCTACTGTTTTAAGCTCAGTTCTTATCTACAACCTTCCTGAAACAGTGAGTTTTTCTGTCATATGATGCCTTCACGAATACACATCGACTTTCATCTGATAGGTGTTTATTTGACTTCATTTGGTGACAGATTCGTGAAGCTGATATATCTAGACTCTCATTTGCTGTTGAACTCGCTGAAGAGTTCTATGGAAGGTTCGCTTTTTGGCTTGCGTTTTTCTATTCCTGATTGGAGCTTCCCAATCTAATAAGTTCCTTTTGTTCTAACACATTTCAATTTTTTTTCCTTGTCTTACTTGTGGAAACTAGAGTCAAGGTAATATTTTTTTAAACTAACTCTTAAAACTACGTAATTGAAAACTATATAAAAATAGTGTTTGCTCTACAGGGGCAAGATGTTGCTTTTGAGCCAGCAAAACTTCTGTGGCTGATCCAGAGGGACTTCCTCCGTAAGTTGCTTCCTGTATTTCGTATGACCATTTTTTCAAAAAATCATGCAGTGTTCATTGTGGCATTCATCAAACATACTAGATAGGTTGGCACAGAACAGATCATCATAATTTGAGTATAATAGTATATTCCCTTTGTCTCCTTGTATCATTAATGTTGCAATCTGCTTAAGGCTTAGATTGATCTTAACTGGGTTTTTGGATAGATAAATGGAGCAACTCTACAAACTGGTTGCTTATTCCATTTGTTTCTACAGTAATTAGTCCCATTGTGACCTTAGTAATTGGGATACTGTGCCACTTTGTTTCCTCATGCTTTCATCATATTACCACTGACATGATTTAAAGATATGAATGTTTTTCTTGAGTACACAGGAGAGTATCATTTTATTAAATAAGAAATAAAGAAAAGAAGATAAGGGTGCAGATGTACCCCTCTTCGAAGAAAATTTGTGGTCCTTGTTTTCTCATTTAAAAGCCATATAGTTCCATCTTGGTTGGTCGAGTTTTAAAAAAATATGAGCTTTATTAGATGTTATTCTGACTAGTGTGATGAGTATAATTTGGCAAGGAGTTCACAAAATTCATTTCATTGTATTCTATTAAGTATATACCTATTATTGAGATACTTGTTACATTAGTAACTTCAATATGTACTGTTGACCTTACTGGTAAAAGACGTCATCACAAAATTTGTGGAATTTACTCTGATGTCGCTAATTTCCCTGATGCAGAAGGAAAATCTGTGCAGCAGATGGTTTATGAAGCTCTCCAACGGGTGCCAAATAATAATGGTTAGTTCAAGTTTCTTACTAACTATTGTTAGTTTTGTTTTCTTTTTTCATGGAAAAACATCCTTTCCGTTCTCTGCACTCTTCAGCTCTGGGTATATTTTATCAGTAGTTCAAATCAACATACCTTTTTGTCCATTGCTGCAGGAGAGAAATATATTGATGAGGTAACAGTTTCGACCTTTATGTTATTAACTTGAAGATAAGAAATGTAAGATTGGTTCAAGAAAATGGCGCTCTTGTTGTATCAGATAAACCAAATCAGAGACTCTTTGGCGGTTATGGGAGACAACAGTACAGCTTTTAGCTTGCCACAGGTGTGTTGCAATGGGGCGATTATTTACTTTTCATGTTCTGCAGTACGCCAGTACCATTAGCAGCATTTGATGGCTTCGAATCGTTGGGTTCTCAAATACATGACATCATCTTCAGTAACTGTACTGTTATGTTCATGAAATTTATGCCAAATTGTTGATAGTGTAAATCATGATCTTTGTTTTGGGGGGGGGGGGGGGGGGGGGCACATACTTAACTTGCGTGTTTCAAGCTACATAGGTGATAACATTCTATATGATTTTTAATATTGCTCAATAGTCTATACCCAACACGAATTCATTTTGATGATTCTTTCCCAGCCTCATCTGCAAAGGACAAAATTATGTGACATGGAGGACCAAGAACTCGATCCCTTGTATATCGAAAGGAGGGATCAGCTGAAACAAATGGTTGCATCCATGGTAAAACCCAAAATTGTGCAGGGTAGAACTCTAAATGGGAAGGAGTTTGTATCCTTCTTAGAGCAGGTACTACTTATTGGAATGGTCATTACTGATGTGGATATTTGATACTTCCTAGTAAAATATAACCTGAAACTATTCCCCTTTGCCATAGATACTTGAGGCTTTGAACAAAGGTGAAATTCCATCAACGGGATCGCTTGTTGAAGTTTTCAATAAGGCAATTCTTGAACGTTGCTTGAAGGTGTACAATGAAAGAATGGAAAGAGCAGGTCTACCAGTATCACTGGATAAACTTTATCAGTTTCATGAGGAAGCAAATGATGAAGCTAGAAGGCTCTTTGACATGCAGCATTTTGGTAAACATCATGCTGCTCAGTCCATCTTGAAGCTTAATGAAGACATTGAAAAGGTTGCCCTGACATCTCTGTTCAAAATTTTATTCATCCTATAATATACGATTATAATTCTTGCATTTGATTCTGTACCTTATCATAATTCTTTTTGTACTTCTGGCCACGGAAATCAATATTTCCATTTTATTTTATTTAATCCAGGCTAGGTGTGTCAATATATTTTGTTGCGTGTACCACTGCATTTTGTGGTAAATTGAGTACTTGAACTTTTTCTTGGATTTTAGGGGAATACTATTTCCATTAAGATCTTGTGTCATTTGAAGACTAGCAATATGGATAATAATCGTTCTACCTAACTGGGTATTCTTGATAGGTCTTCAGAAACTTTGGTCAAGCCAACGAGTATCAGTCATCAAAGCTTTGTGAAGCACGGTTCTCAGAGTGCGAAGATAAAATGGAGCGCCTTCAAGTTTTGAAGCTTCCGTCCATGGCTAAATTTGATGCAGGATTTCTTATCTGCAATCAAAGTTTTCAACTGGAATGTGTGGGGCCTGCCAAGGAAAGCTATGAGCGCCGACTATCAAAGGTTTATCTCTTTGAACTTAAGATAGTTTCCATGATGATAATGAGCAACTATGATGGATTTTAGGAATAACACACAGATCATCTATGTATATTGCCCGGTAATATTTAATACTATTTTCCATTTGCCTCCGTGCACGTCCTTAATTTTCCCTCATTGCTATAGCTGTGACCCTTTCCTGCTGGATCGTATAGATGCCCTATGATGACATTGAATAACTGAATCAAGTTCTATTCATGGTTCAGATGCTGGCAAGGTCTCGCGCCCATTTCATCAAGGAGTACAATAACAAACTGTTCAACTGGCTAGTAATATTCTCTTTAGTCATGGTTGTCATTGGGCGTTTCGTCCTCAAGTTCTTCCTGCTCGAAATCGCCGCGTGGGTGATGTTCGCCTTCCTGGAGACGTACACGAGACTGTTCTGGTCTTCGGAGTCCCTGTACTACAACCCTGTCTGGCACATGATCGTTTCGTCGTGGGAGGCCATCGTGTACAGCCCTGTTCTTGATCTTGACAGGTAGGCTCTCTTCTAGTCTTCCTCCTTGCAACTCCATAGCGCTCATGTAATCTCTATTCTACTTTGTTGTTACTCTAATACTGCTCGTCATCTGGCACAGATGGGCGATCCCAATTGTCGTCATCCTCTCATTTTTGGCATTTTATTGGCGTTGTCTCGGTGGACGGAAAGGGATCGGACGGTCGTTGCTGCCTCTGTACAATGGATCTTACAGAAACGCCAATCGTGAAAGAACAGACTGATTCCCCAAGAAAGATACACGTAAGATTAACATGTACATAATCCATTGTTGGCTGAGCGTCATTTTATCAGTGTTCTCAGCCAATGGATTACTGATTCTTTTCCGCCCCACTGAAGTGAAATAGATGCTGACAATGCTGTAAGCTTCTGTTGTAAATATGTGATCCAAGCAGAGTATTTATCAGATAATTCAAAAGAAGATGACAAACATTCGAACTCAGACTCAGGGAATGCTTATGCATTAAACATAACCTTCCCCTCATTCAAGTACCATCATACAACAAACTTGACAAGATCAAATGCACCATATGAACGGGCTTGAGACAAAAAATACTGCAAATGATCAACCAATTTCACAGCTCAAATAAAACCCACTTGAATATTATTACCACAACAGAGGCAAAATGGTTGTAGGCTCCTACACATCTGTTCGTTATAAACCAACAAAGTAATTTATGATCTCAAAACAAGGCATCACTACAAGCCACTTGAATTTTATGACCACAGCAACAGAATGGTTATAGGGCCACAAACATCTGTTTGATATCAACCTCCAGAGTAACATGCTAACATATCTACTTTCTCCAAGTTTTTGTGAGCGGGCGATTTGTGATGTTCTCTAGTCACAAATGCGTAGAGCAATCACCATCCATTCAACTCTGCTGCCTCTTCCGAGCTATCTCCCGAGCCCTTTCACGCAGTTCTTCTGGCGGTGGAGGGCGTGGGCCTTCGGGAGGATAAACCACATAAGGACGCTGTAATGGGAGCACAAATATAGTTAGTCCAAAGTTTTTGTTGTTGTAAAGTTCAATACAGAACTACCAAAGGAGCCAGGATGGAAGCCAGGGGAATCGAAATTCATGACTGGCAAAATTGTTTTTGACAAGTATGTCGACCAAAGAACTAAACAATTATCGGAAATAATCTGTTGAAAAGCTGCTCAGTGAAAAGATTGTAACAGATGGCTAAAGATTTTTTTCTTCTAGTGGTTTGTGATCCAATAAGCAACAGAATTGACAAAGACAACATGTAGACAATCAGCCCTAATGTAATATGCACACATCACTGATCAGTTATTAATTTTAGCTGTAATCAATACATTCATTCAGCCATTGAATTCAAATGTAATGTATCATACTTAAGTTAGTAAGTTACTAATTTACTTGATCGCACTAGAGTGAATGGAATACAACTCAGAAATGGATCCAGTATAATTTTCTGCACTGCATCCAGCATGTTGTTTCATCTAAAAGAATTCCACATTAAGATTGCCATTTTCAATACTGACTTACAATGCAATCAAGCACGACGCCCGTCCTCAAACTCTTCAATAATCAAACTTTCGTAATTCACAACAGAAAGATAACCTCATCAGCAGAGGCAATATGAACTATGATTCCCGTGGTGAACTTTCCCCTGATGAAATGCTAATCTTGTTTGACGTATTCATTAGCTTCAACGGAGTGACTTATTACAAATGCGTCCAATAGAATGTGCTCGACCGATTACATGAGGAAGGAAGTATGTCAAGAGAACATCCAACATTTGTCAGAATGATAGTGAATAGAAAAAATCGGCGACGAAACTACATGCCAAATTAGTCTTGATTAGTTCTGACAAAAGTATTACCATTCACAACCATGCCGAAATTCATGAAAAAACTCGTCTTTTTTCTTCAATTTAGTTCTTCAGCTAAACCCTAGCATCCCCAAATGTTTGCCACAGCTGTGATCCTAAAATCTAAAGCCACAAATCCCAAGTCGCTCCTAAGCCATTGCTCATCGCCAGTAACCTCTAAGCAAGTCACCTAGTTCAAACCTTGGTAGCTAATTACCTTGACATCTCTACACAGTGTAACAGGAATCCTAAATTCTGAAATCCCTGTTCCAAGAAACCGAGCACCAGGGTCGGCAATCAGCACTCTCGATTCGTCAGGAGATCTCTAGAACCAGAGAAGGGAGGAGGAAGAGAGGGAAAGTAGAGGACTTACGAGGCCCATGAGCTTCTTGAGGGTCTTGGAGTCGGTGGCGACGAGGTAGGTGAGCGCGACGGGCACGGAGACGTAGACGCCGAACTTGGCGATCTCCAGGAGCCCCTTCGACGTCCCCAGCGAAGACATGCTCCGGCGACGAACGGCGGCACCTTACTCCGCTCCCCGCTGAATCCAAATCCGAATCTTCCCCTCCGGCGCCGGCGTTCTGCGGGGGATAGAGTCGAGAGGGGCAGTGCGCCGACTTGGGCTCGATGTAGAATGAAATGCGGTGCGGGGACAGAGTCAGGACACGTACACCAGAATGCCGCCGAATGGTGATCGTACTCTGTTTCCAAATGATTGTATTTTATTTACATTTAATAATATTCAATGTTTAATTAAAATGGTTTGGTTCATATATTTACTTCAGTATAAACCAAATAAAGAATCACTTACTAGATCTTTTTTTTTTGCACAAATCACTAACTTTTGTTGTTCGCCGCTATTTTATTTCTTGCACAAATATTTGTTGTGTTTCAACATAAAGTTAAAAGAGAAAACATTTAGAAATGGAGGTTGGTGATCAACTGAATATTTTTTTTCACGGATTTACGCTTTGTTTGTTTGGGTTGGAGCTTTTCAGTTTTTAGAAAAGCTAGTTGTTGGCTAGTTGAAAAGCTGTTTGTTTGGATTTTGGTTGTTAGCTTATGTAATTTTTAGATTTTATGCCAAAATTAAAAGCTAGAAAAGCACCTTTGGGTGAGGTTTTTTTAGCTTAGCATACCAAAAGCCAGCTTTTAAGAACCCTGTTTGTTTCAGTTTTTGGCATTTCTAGCTGAAACAAACAGGGCCTTAATCATAAGGGGTACGAAGTTGGTTTCAAAAACTGAAGCCGGACCAAACCGGTTTCACCGGTTTTCGGTCGGAAATAAGTCAACATTTGGCAAATGAGTTCTCATAACGAGTATTTCAAGAAGGAAGCAATGCGCACACTGCCCGGAGAAACGTTCAAACTTTTCCAGAAGAAAACATAAACATGATATTAAGAACTCCAAATGAAGAAGAAAATTATTGCCGACCACCTCCAATGTTAAGGTCTTATTAAGGAGGCAACAATTTGCCTTATTCAGAAACAAAAACTCAGCAAATGCTCCCAACAGTTCCGGGAAGCATGAAAACAAGTTCATATGACAAAAAGCAACACGTCGTTATTGTGAGTTTCAGTCACCCCAAAATTGTCCATGTTCCCAGGTCCTAATGCATCTCCATGTTAGCAACCTCAACTGCATCCGCCAACGGCGCAGCTTCCGGTCCAGAGGAGGAGGCCGGCATGTCATCGCTCATCACCCTCTTCTCCAGAAGCTCCATGGCCGTCGCGCAACGCGAAGCTGCTATTTGGTCGGAGCTTCCATTGACGATGGCGCTGTCAATGGGCATGTAGGTGTTGCTTACAATGGCATCAGTTGCTGCGGTTGTGGTGTAGAAGTTGGTGTTGGTGATGGATACTGAAGAAGCACCAGGAGGGGTGGCATGAGATGGAGGACCGACAACGAAGGGCATGTTGCTGAAGGATGGCGTGTTAGGGACGACGGTGGAGGGCAGTGGGTTTGTGCCGATCAGCCTATTCACGGTGTCCTCCGCCATCTTAACCTGCAACCAGATCTTATATGTCAATCTGACTCTGAAAGTTCAGGAGCTCATGATAAGAAAATTCAGTATGTTGATATGCAACTAAAGGGAATGCAGAAACACCATACTACATAAGTGCCTAATTTACCCAGAAATAGAAGATGGTTTCTGCAAGAAGGTTCAGTGATTCTGGATAATATATAATCAACATTTAGTAGAGTGTTATTACCTTTGTTCTCAGGGTCTCCATTTCTGCTCTCAATACCCTTTTGTCAACGGCAGCAGCTTTGTACTTCTGATTTAGCGCATCAAGACGCGTCAGCAACAGAGAGTTCTCCACTCTTAGGTGTGCTACCTGTCATGATCCAGTACCATATATACCATTCATACATTTATACCCATCACTCACAAATCAAGCAAGCGTGATTTAGATACCTAAAAAAGAAGAGTATATTCAGATGTCACGTACCTGATCCTCTAGGTCCTTCATATGAGCTGCCTTTCTGCTCCTTGAGCGCCTGGCGGACTCCCTGTTGGATGCCTTTCTGAAATCAGGTGACAGATTATTGTCAGGGGCCAAGACTAAATAAATGCCAGTGTATAACGTTCTGCGGCATTATTTGCAAATGTTAATAACGCAATGTGCCTATTCATCGAATATTCTGAGTTGTTTTCGTACCGATTGAGCGTGCGTACCTTTTCCTAATCTCTATTGTTTACACGAAAAGGATGCGAGTAAAAATGAAAATATAGCAAATGTTACCTTCTGCTCAACTTTTCTGCATCAGGTATCCTAAATCCCAGTATCTCTACCTCTCCATCCATATCGTCATCGTCTGACGGTGATCGTTCCATTGAGGAAGAGCTAGCAGGTAGCCTCGCACGTGTATATGCATTTTGAACACGATTCCCTCCACCACCTCTGAACTTCTTCTGTGGTAGATTCCTGGTTCCTGGATATGAACGAACAAGGTAGATTTATGTCATATGAAAATCACATCTCTTACATTATCATGTTTAACTTTTACATTAATGTGTGTCATATTGCCTCTCATCATAAACAGTAAAAGATGTAACCAGGTACAGTATAATACCTCCAATTTGAGCATACGAGCCTTGAGAAATTTCTGGATGCACTGTAGGAGGTGCCTGTGGATGGGTATACCAACATTTAAAGTTCAAATCAACAACCAAAATCTTAACAACTTTGAATGAAACATCCAAAAGAAAAGCAGAATGAGACAACATGAGCAGTTGTACAGCTCCTAGTTTAAAGTTTTTTAGATAATGGAAACCAAAATTTCCGGCCTCTGCATAGCACGCAGCCCGGTTTTGTTTTTATTACAAATCTTCAGTCATCCGACTGAATATCAAGAGAGTAGAAAATAAATCAAGGAGGACAAAGTCTATTATGAAATCTCCATCTATGACTAGCAAATAGCTCCAACACAGCAAACGCTGCACTCAGGGAGCGGATGTTCTCCCTTGTCTCCTCCGGCTGCAATAGGCTCCTAGTTTTAGTTAGTACATTTGTTCTTACATATAGATTCGTTGTGTAGTACTATGTAAGTACTAACTACAAGTCATTTAAATCTTCCACTTGAATTCAAAACGAAATTTATAGGAAGTTTCTACATGCCACCATTGACTTTCAAACCGTAATATTTTAACAAAATCAATGGCTAGAGATTGGTATATATGTCTGTACTCAGCTCTCCCGCCTCTCCCTCAAGTTAACATTAATAAAAGTCTAGAGAGAAAGCAATAGCTCAAGAAAGATAAAGGCAAGAAAGTAGTGTGATACCCTCCACATGGCGATGGCGGCGAGGTCCTCTTCCAGTTTCCTCTTCAGCATGGCGTTGTACTCAACAGGATCGCCGGCGGCCATCCCAGCCGTCGCCGCCGTTGCAGGCTCCGGCACTGATGGGTCAACGTGAAGCGCCGGCGAACCACTAGAGTCCACAGGCGTTGTGTTATCCATGAGCATCAACTCCTTCTCCAGAAACACCTCAAAGCTCCACTCATCCGAGGGACTCCCGTCTGTTGCTGCGTCGCCACCTGCGGCAGTGTCTGCTGCTTCACAAGTGACAACATCGCCGCCATTGGTGGTGACCTGAGGCTGCAGAGTCCACAAGGGGTTGCTGGGGACCTCTTCCACGGAGAAGGAATGATCCATTGCACGTACTACTTGCTGGTAAGATGGTTTCTAGCCAAATTTGTGCTAGACTGAAGAATTTATTTCAGTTAATGGATAAGGGTGTCTATTCCTAGCAAGAACTGAGGTGATGGTTAGTTGGAGAGTGAAGTAGTAAGAAGGTAAGGGATTACATAGAGCTATTGTGCACCCACAGCCTTGAGTTATGTTTGAATGTGGAGGGTTCAAGGGTGTTCTCCTCCCCTATTTATCCAGTGTCTACAGAAATTTCTAGAGAGATAAAAGTGCATTGCCCTCGCGCTCAACGTGAACTGAGCACATCCTGCACACTCAACGTGAGAGTGGCCAAGCAGACATGGAAACAAAAAGGGCTAACAGAAAGCGAAGTTAGGTGGTGCAAATCCATGGGTTTTATCGTCACGCTTTGTGTAAGTTTTGTCTCTTTTGTGCGCTTTCACACGTGTTTGTAATAATCCAAGCCCGGGTTGGAACAACCATTCGTGTGCCTCTCACTCTAAATCGGTGGAATATGCCGAGTTTGTGCTATATACCATGGCTTACCAACACGCACACGCACATTTTCTGTTGAACGTAGAAGTACAATGCTTGAGGAACTATGAGAAACGTTACGTTAAGTACTTATGATCCGCGGTTTCTATATGAGAATGGAAACAATACGTATAATTGATGCCTTGCACAAATGAAAGAAAAGGTAAACAGAACTGCAGTTACATGCTTTGAGATATGCAGCGCACGGCATAAGCTAGGTTGTTGTGAGCTTTTGTTTTTTCTGTGCTTTGGTGCAACTTTATAGTAATCTAGACTCATTAGCCTACAAGCTACACTTGTCTATTTGTGAACCTTTTATCACTAACAAGCTAACAAGGCAAACAAGCTGCACTTGTCCAGAAGTCCATGGGAAAACACAAACGTGCACACTTGCAGTAACTATTGCAGCTTATCCACAATTATATCAGGATATGTGTGCAAAAAAAAGGTAACAATAATCAGGATATGTGTTTTATCTGTGTTTTATCTGATGCTTTCGTAGACATCAGTATATCTGTTTTTCTTGTGCTAAAATGTGCTCATGAATTAGAGGGTACTAGTATCAATGCACGTGCGCCACGTACGTGTCTAAAAATTGCATCACTTGGCAGGATCATAAGAATTATGAGCAACTTGACTACACCTAGTACCAACACACGTGTGCCACGCACGTGTCTAAAAATTGCATCATTTGGCAGGACCATAAGAATTATGAGCAACTTGACTACACGCTTTTTTATAATTTAGAAAGAATCATGCAGCAATATCCCAAAGTTTTACAAAAATGTGCCCAACTTGAATTAGGGGGTATATTGTTACTTTAATTATGTCTTCAAGGCATGTTTGTAGTAGCTGCTAGACCGAGCTCACAGCAAAAGAACAACATTTTTAATGTTCCCAGAATGAAATCTACATAATTTAAAGCTGACTTCGTGATGGACATTATGGCTTATATACGTTCCACGTTGCTAGTAGCTTGATTTCTCTCTCATGTTTGTTTATCTTCAACCTTGGTTGTGGAGGTCTACAAGAAACACAAAAATGTATAACACGCATGTTAGAGCAATATGATGATCTGGTAAATTTCCAAAAAGATTAAGGTTTACAAGAATTTCATTTATGGGCTGACATGAAACATGTTTCACTGGTAGTGCAACGGCGACACTGAGCTCGAGCTACACGACTGGGATGGAAACTGTCACGAGGATGATTTCACACGATGTTTTGGCATCACGAGTCCTCGTCGTGCTTACACAGACAGGGACTAACGATCTCACGCGACGCTCGACGGTGCACGGACAAGATAAGGACATGCGATGCCGCTGAGGCTGGTCATTAAGTAGTTGTCAGATTACCTTCCAAAATAAGCTAATCAGTTTAACTACATAGGACATATGTCAAAATCCTATCAGCCCAACACATAATAGGTACAGTGCACACTGCACGAGAGCTAATTTCTGATTTCACACGATGTTCATGGCATCACCAGTCCTCGTCGAGCTTACACAGATGGGGATGATAACGATCGCACGCGATGCTCGTCTGATTTCGCACAATGTTCATGGTATCATACGTCCTCGTCGTGCTTACACAGATGGGGGTGATAACTATCTCACGTGGTGCTCTACAGCGCAAGGACAAGATAAGGATGCGCGATGCAATGGTGGCTGGTAATAACGTAGTCATCAAATTACCTTCCAAAATAAACTAATCAGTCTAACTACATTGGACAGATGTCAAAATCCTATCTCTCCTGCACATAATAGGTGCAGTGCACTCTGCACGACAGTAAACTCATCTACGCGGATATGTGTCCATAAAACAATTGATTTTCTCGCATGAAAAAGGTAAATATATCTCTACCACATACTCAAAGTCCTGAAAAGGCACTCAAGCCTCCCTTTTTATTATCATGGAAAAATGTTTATATAAACATTAATACCTTTCATTCCATACTCGTTAGAATGTCTTGTCATTGCACAGTATTGACTGCAGCAACAATATGTGCAATGATCGAAGTTCACAATATCTTTCTCCCATTAATCAAATGTTCAGTTAGACATACTCCCTCCGTTTTTTTGCCATGTTCGCCTCGCTGCTTTGTAGCAACTGTTTTGCAGCAGCTACAGTGTTCCAGTTATTTCTTCAGCAACAGCTACAGTGTTCGCAGTTATTTCTCTAACAGTCGCTACAGTAAAATAGTTGCATCGCAGCAAGGCAAACAGGCTGTCTGAACGTTTCAGACAAGAATTTGCACTACAAATGAACTAGCTTCTACTGTCTGAACGTCTTCAAATAAAAACCGGAGGGAGTATAAGTTTTCTTAATAGGTTGGTAGGTCATGTAAAATATATCAATGGACAAGGATGGTCATACTATACCAGCTGCCTAAATGACACGCAAATGGGTTTAAATAAGGACAGTTGGCATCTATCCGTGGTAATACAAAAAATATGTCTGTCAGAACATTGACCGATATGCCGATTTACAGCTGTACAATGGAACGTGAGGTATTAGCTCACTTTTCCAATCTTGACAAGGCTTCAGTTCTTCAGACACGATTCATCTCTATGATACAAACTTGAGAAATCAAATGGACATGAGAAATAAACAATTGAATGTCTTTTATCTAAAAAGTTAACACCGTGCTCCTTCGTGCAATGCATGTGAAAATTGTCCTCTTCACTCTTATGAATGCTAATTTATTCATCATTTGAGCATCCAATACAAGGCTATACTTATTTTTTCACCGCACAACAGAAAATCCCAGCACCTAAATTTGTAAAAGTCAAGCTTCCAGTACTACAATTCAAAGTAATACAAAAAAAATGATTTTTTTTTCTGTGCTTTCCTCTTGAAAATGTTCCTCTCATGGCAATGCGGACTTCAGGTTCTTGGCTAACTCTTCTAGCTTCTTCAATCCTTCTTCAGGAGAAGAAGCTTCTCCCAATAGTCTCACCATTGCGCTACCGACAATCACACCATCTGCACCCCATCCTGCGATCTGAATAATAGGCAATGGAGAAACCAAGGTGTCAAAGGATATGCAACGAGTAGGAAACAATCCCAGGTCCTCTACTTAGCAGGAAAGAAAAACAACTATGATGTACCTGCTTCACATGCTCTGGAGTCGACACACCAAATCCAACAGCCACAGGCTTTTCTGTGACCTGCAAAAAGTAACATATACCATTACCATTCTTGAATGTTTGCGCCATTAGGTAGTAAAACTATTTCACTATGTTTTGATAGAGAAGAATGATGTAACTGCATACCTGTTTGATATCCTGAAGAAGAGATTGCACTTTGGTGCTTACGTTTGTTCGGGTACCAGTAACACCAACAGTGCTTACCTGAAAAGTATATGCATTAGTGACTAAATCAGTTCATCTATTTTGCTACTAAATAATGTATTCAATTCAACAGGACTAAGTATTGGAGGTTCTAACAGTATAACATGAATCACGATCAGCTATCATGCAAAGTCGAAATGGGAAAGTAAAAAGTCAAGAATTCAGATGTCTGTCTTTTCAAACTGTTTGCTTTATATAGGTTTCAGTCAGTTCTGACATGAAAATGCAGCCACCGCCAGGATAACTTATTGGTCGCAGACAACAAAGACTGAAGCTCCAGGTCTCTCAAAGAGAGCTTTCAAAAAAAAAACTGTCAAGGAGTATGTCCGGGCAGCTGTATGTTTTCTAAGTTTATGCTATCAGCTTGAGACACAATAGGTTGCAAAAGCTGTTCTAATGAATCAATGTGCAGTAGGTCTATTGTACACTGCAATTCTTCTTCTAATCTACAGTGAAAAATTACTTATTAGGGATAGGAAGGCCATATAAGAACAGATTTCTCGAATCTAGCGAAAGTGTTATAGAATCTAGACACTTACAAGATAAATAAATCCTTCCGAAGCCTTTGCGATTTTCTCCATTCTTTCTGTAGGTGTTGTCGGTGTTGTCAATAGCACCTGCACGTTCATTGAAAATAAATCTATTAAATATCTGGCAAAATGAAAAAAACACTGCAATGACAAAAGATGAATATTAGTTTTTATTCCTCAGTAATCACCAGTAGTTACTGAGTAACAAATGATATGACAATATTTCTATTATTATGAATTCATGACTTGGGAGCTCCTCACAGAGCTCGTAACCTTTTGGTCTGATTGACTTTTGGACCATAATGATTACATAATCAACATATATATTCAGTAGGATCACCCACTATTGCGCCAAAACAAATAAAATGTGGCTGCTATCAGTGAATCGGATTTTGTTCTTCGAAGAAAATAAGAGAGAAGAAAGGAAATACTCAGCTCAGGATTTAGGAAGCATGCTTGATATCTCCAACTAGCTTCTCACAAGTTGAGATGTAGTAGCAAAGCAATAATTATAACGAAAAATCATTTAAGTACCTAACGGGACCCCCAATACTGAGTTCGCTGGGAACATTTGATCTTATTCGTCCAAAAAGTTTCAAGGGTAAAACACAAGGCTAAGGTACACATCTAAGTATTAGAGATGGCTTACCAGCTCTAGGTTGTTCTTGGCGGCCTCACTCCTCAAAATATCTGTCTCTTCCAGAGGCACATCAGGCACCACAAGACCTGCAATATAGTAATACATAAGTAACTTGATTGTCAAAATCGAAATGAATTTTTTGAGTGATATAATCAACTCATGCAAAGATCACTTGTCATGATTTGCATTGTGTTTTTATACGAACATTTCTGCATTTGAAAAATCAAGAAATAATATAAGGAATATAACACTTCTGTTGATTAGTGAGGTATTTGTTTGAGCAGAATGGCATTCTAGTGTGAAACAAAACTGCTATACGTCATGTGGTTAATTGTAAAGAAATATTACCATGTACCCCAGCTTCTTTCACAATCGACATGAATTTTGGAATACCGCGCTTCAGAATAGGATTATAATATGTGAAAAGCGCAACAGGGCAGGACAGCTCAGGCACCACCTCCTTTACCATGGAGATAACATCCTCAAATGTGGTGCCTTTTGCTAGTGCGCGTGTAGCGGATGCCTGAATTGGTGTGACCAAAAAGAAGACTCATAAGCAGAGGCATACAAACACAACGGAATGTAACAGCAGCTACAAGAGAGGTGCTATGTGGCTAACCTGAATAACAGGGCCATCAGCCAATGGATCAGAGTAAGGCACCCCCAATTCGATCACATCTGAACCACAGGCATCAAGTATCTTCAGTGCTTTTGCTGTGGTTGCCAAATCAGGGTCACCAGCGGTGATGAATGGAACAAGCGCAACCTGAAGTTTGTCAAATATTAGATTAGTCGCACGGAATGGCCCCCAGATTTGTGTGGTTAGTACTAACTATCTAACAATATGTGTAATGTTTATCATCATGGCAGTCTCATCAATTTATGATTGTCTTCGCATATGCAAAAGCAGTTTTTATTTTCTTAATAGCAATGGTGGGTAATTGGTGAACATATATAGAAGTCTGCGCTAATTTCTTTGTAGTGAAAGTGATAGGCTTCTTTTGTTATATGTATAGACAATTGAAGGTGTCAGTGTTCAGTATTGGCGTCATTATCAGCGAGGACACTAGATTAACTTGACCACGACATAAAACGAACTAAAAGTCTGGTTCCTTCACAGCTCGTATGAACCAAAACATTGCCAATCCAAACGATCACAGCACGAAATCTAGTCCCCTAGAAATCTAGAATGCAACCAAAAGGAGAACGCCGCAGTCCCACAACCGCAATCAGCCATCCCGTACCATCCGACTCATCCCAAATCCACTCCCCCAAAACGAAACGAGGGAACAGTCCAAAGACCTCCGCGGGTTCAGGCCGCGCGCAGGTCTACCAAATATGCACGGGGTAATAATAAACTAACAACAAATCACGCATCGCACAGGCAATTGGTGAGCCGAGGAGAAGAGGGGAAGGGATTCAAGGGCTCACCTTTCCCTGCTCCTTGAGCTCGGCGAAGGTGCCGGAGATGCTGCGCTTGTCCTCGGCCACGGCGGCGGCCGCCGGCGCCGGCGCCGCCCTGACGGCGACCACGGGCCCGGCCGCGCCGCGGAACGAGACCCTCCCCGCCGCCATAGGCGCCGCGCGGCGCCTCGGCACCGCCGCGGAGAACGACCCCGACGACGCAGAACTCGCGGCGGGGGATGCGGAGACGGATGCGGCGGCGGCGGCGGCCTTGAGCGCGAACGCCATGGGGCGGTGTGCTGACTCTGCTGCTGGCTTGTCCGCGCGCACGCAGGGTGTTCGACGCCGTGCTCGGTGGGGGATGATTTGATGGATTAGGGAGAGTGAGGTGGTGAACTGACGGGCCAGGTTTGTATCGTTAATATACGAGACGCGGGTGGGCCCGGGAGTTGGTGGGCCGGGGTGGCGGCGTCGCTCGGGCGCCTGTGGGCCGTGGACGTCAGTGACACCCACGGCGTTGCTCTCAGTGACTCCGTTCGATTCATGATTCACGGGGTTGTTTGACCATCCGTTTTTGTGGCACGTGCACGTAATCTTTTTGTTGTTGTATGCTTACAGGTTAGTACTTGAATCGGAGAAAGAAATTGTCTTAAGTACATGCCGGTCCTTTGCATCCGTCGAGGGAAGAAGAGAGGAACAAATTTAGATTGGCTTCGCCGTCGTCGTCAAAACTCAAACTTCGCACCAAACCAAGTGTTGAAACGTCATTGAGAGGAGGCGACGTAGGCCAGCCTCCGTCAGCACGACACGATGCACTGCGGTGCGTACGCTCGGCCCGGTGCTCGCCAACCACCCCCAGAGTGACTCTTTTTTACCCCTGTAGGCTGGTAATTTAAGAACGCATGGGCCAGGTAAACGGAAGCTTCATGGAGCAATGCAAAGTGCAGCAATGAACATCACTTACGGTAACAACATTTGTGCGAAAGCTCAATAGGACGTTCTACTCTGTTGCTCAGCGGGCGGTGAGCCATCTTCTACGAACTCACGACGTGATGAGTTTGGAGTTCATGTCTCGTCTCTCCCTGAACACGTAAGTATGTGATCCTACGGAAATCCATACGGTTGCAGGCTTGCTGCAGTTCCGCGTGTGAACCATGCGAAATTTGTCGCGGTCTTTTTACTGTAGTTGACCGACAACCAATCTGCTGGTTGCTGGAGCAGTATGCCTGCCATGCAAGGGCCAGTCGACAGGACAGGGCGCTACCAGTTCGCCTCGTGTGACTTTAACCTTGACGTTTAACCTGGTGTCAGGTCAGCAGCAGATATTCCAGCTGCAGCGTGCGCTCTCTGGTGAATTGGATATCCTCTCGCTCTGACGTTCCCTGAGACCAGTTCGTCATCGCTGAACAGCGATGTTCCCAGCCAACCGGTGTCCGCCCGGTGACGCCGCCATGACGCCTGCTCCATCGGTGTATTTGATCCTGCGATCTGTCTTCATAAACAACCAAAAATGGTTCTGCTTAGATATATGATGAAGGCTTTGAATCTACCCCTCTGTCTGGATTTTTTTTTTTCATGTCGTTAGGATATGATACCTAGCATAAATTTTTTTTTGGGGGGGGGGGGGGCACCTGGCCCCTTTACGCGCATCTCTATTCTTCTAAAATACGTGCATTTTATTGCAAAATAACCAATCCACGTCATCTCACGACATTTTTACCGTTAGATCTCTCACAAATGAATTTTACCGTTGGATTCCCTAACAAGGCATTTGCATCCAGGTCCTTCTAGAAGCGTCGAATATCAAATCATGCAAGCCAGTCCTTCCACCTCTTTCCTCAATGCTGCCTTAAACAACAGTCAAACGCTATCTGTTCGCTTCCCTTGCTCGGCGGTCGTTGCCGCCACCGCCTTCCGACAACACTATCTTCGTCAGTGGCGGAGCGCTCGGTATGGCAAGGTAAGCGGCCGCCATACCTTGAATTTTTTAGCTTCGTTTTGGGGCCTTGGGCCTATTTGCTTTCTCGTCAGTGGCGGAGCCCTCGGTATTTGCTTTCTCGTCTGTTCCTATAGCCGAGCCGTGAGTTAATAAACGATAAGTTTTAACTACGAGATTAACTACTGACAGCGGTGAGCCCAAAAAATTTTAGCTTCGGCCTGCCCGCATGTATCTGTTGCGTGCTTCGTTATATATGCTGTATCCACTTTGCCACACCTTATTTTTTTCCGTCCTCCGCCACTGACCTTCGTTGTCAATGTCGGGCACACTGCACAGAGTAGCGTCTACGTCACGTCTCCTGCAGCGCCGTCACTTCTGTTCCACTCCGAATTTGACCATGTCGGGCACACTGCACCAGTGGCGAGTCCAGGCCCAGACCTGGGGGTGGGCCGGAAGCCTCTTGGGCTTACGTGGATGGGCCCAAAAAAGGAAAAAATTGAAAAACAAAAAGGAAAAATGCTGCTACAGTGCTACAACATCATGTTGGGCTGGATCTGGGGGTGGGCCGCCGGCTAGACTCGCCCCTGCACTGCACACCTCTTCTGTTGCCAACGGGCACTGGCTAGCGCGAAGTTGCCGGCACACGAAGGCGGACAACACCAGGCATCGGCGTACAGAATGGCCTGCAGCGCTGCTCGAGAGACATGGCGGGTAGCTCGCGTACTTGCCTACGGGTAGCTGCGCGGAACTTGCTCAAGGAAATGCCCAAGCGCGGAACGATGCACCGCGATGCGTACGCCCGGTGCTCGCCAACCACCACCAGGTTGGCTCTTTTTTTACCACTACTGGCTGGTAATTTAGGAACGAATGGGGCCAGGTAAACGGATCGGAAGCTTCATGAGGCAATGCAAAGTGCAGCAATCAACATCACTTGCAGGCTTGCAGCTACAAAGTTTGTGCGAAAGCTCAATAAATATAAGACGTTCTACTGACTGTTACTCAGCGGGCGGTAAACCATCTTCTACGAACTCACGACGTGAGTTTCGAGTTCATGCCTCGCCTCGCCTGAACACGTATACGGTTGCCACGCGTGATTCATGTGAAATTTTGTTTTGAAAAAAATGGTCCATGTGAAATTTGTCGCGATCTTTAGTTGCCCGACAACTAATCTGCTGAAGCAGTGTGGCTGCCAATGCAAGGGCCAGTCGACAGGACAGGGCGCGCTACCTAGTTCTCCTCGATCGTCTGACATTAACCTGGTGTCAGGTCAGCAGCAGCTGCAGCATCGCTATGCGGTGGATTCGATATCCTTGACGTTTCCCGGCGACCAGGTCGTCGTCGCTCGACGTCCCTGAGCCACCGGCGTCTGGCCAGTGACGCCACCATATGACGCTTGCTCCTGCTCCACGCTTAGATATAGGAAGGCTGAGAATCTACTCCCGATTTTTTTTCCTCCAATGTCGCTAGGACATGATAGCTAGCATAACTTTGTGATCATGTCCTAATGACACGAAAATAAAAGTAAAAATGAGGTAGTAATAAACTCTATTCTCTCTTTTTTGCTTTCACCTCTAAGCTCAATCCTAGTAGTACAAAATTTCTCAAAAAGAGACATGTTACTCAAAAAAATCCTGGTAAACAGAAACTTCATCGATCACTGCAAATTGTAGCAACCAACACCACTAATTACAAACGTTTGCACAGAAGCTTGATAGGACGTTCTACGTTATTGCTCAGGAGTCAGGAGCCGGTAAGACATCTTCTTCGGAACACGTACGTGAATCCTACGGAAACTCGTACGGTTGCCAACGCGTGAACCATGTGAAATTTTGTCGCCATCTTTCTACTGTATAGCTGGCCGACAACTAATTTTTCCATGTGCTGAATCCTAGCAGAACAATTATCGAAAAAAATGTATTCCCTATATTCTAAATTACTTGGTATTTTGGCTTTCAACCAAATTCATTGAACATTCCATGAACTTGGACAACTTGTCTATCCAATTTCATTAAACATTCTATAAATCTGGACAACAGAGAGCACTCTCAAGATGACAAGTAAATTTGTAGGACGCACATTGAAAGGGTTAATTAAGTGATGTAAATTTGTGTTTTTTCTTTGGGGGGTGGGGGTGTGTGTGTGTGGGGGGGGGGGGGGGGGGGGGCACGTGGCCCCTTTAGCAACATACTACTGATGATCGATGCCATGAAGTTTGGCGAATGATGATGGTACGGTGTATAGTTATATGAGGCTAGCGAACGTAAAATATTTGCCCTCTCTGAGAACAAAACACTAGCCTTACGTATATTAAGGAAACATACAAAGTCTGGCATGTGACTCGCATATTGGCCCGGCTAGTATTAACAATTCAATTATATGACTACATTATATTGAAAGCCTTCTTTATTTTTTTAAATATTGTTTCCCGTTGATCCTTTTATAATGGTAATAGTACATGTTTTGTACACTTATATATAGGTCTAGCAATTACAGATACTTTTGATAACATATGGTAGCATATTGGGCTATTTTTTATAATAAAAATAGTGGATATTTTTTTCTTTCTTTTTTGTCTTAATATGATAATTTCTTGTGGTATTTTTAGAGCGAACTTGATCGTTTTTTTCTTTGGCCAAATGTTACACAATAGATAGTATACCTTCTCGTAGGTATGTGGAAAACAATGATTTGGTAGGTTAGGGTCTACACTGCACCCAAAGCGCCGATTATGCAAACCTTTTTTTTTTTTTTTTTTGACATCGATTATGCAGACCTAAAATGGTATACCAAGGTGCAATTATTGGACCAAGAAAAGGTACAGTCCCAAACAAAATAGAAAGAGGAATAAAAAGGTCATACACGGGACCGATGGGCCCGAGCAAAGGCCCACGGCCCAGAACCCCTCGTCTTCTCTCTACCCTCCCTGGCCTTCTCTCTCTCTACTAAAGAAGACGCCAAGCAGAGCCTCCCCTTCCTGCGACGCCACACTTCCCGAGAGCAGCCAGCCTCTTCTACGAACTCACGACGTGAGTTTCGAGTTCATGTCTCGCCTCGTCTGAACAAGTAAGTATGTGACCCTACGGAAATTCATAGAGTAAATTCCCTCTGTACCATCGGTAAAATTTTCAGTTCTCTCTGTACCATCGAAAAACTTGTGATGCCCTCTGTACCATTCACTCAAATTTTACCGGTCCTGTGTACCATCGATGTCAAATGGAGACTATACGGCTGGGGACGGCGAGGTAAAAAGACCTTTTGCCCCACACGCTGCCACTCCCTTGCTCCTCCCCATGGATGATTCCTTCTCCCGAGCCACTCCCGCTCACAAAGCTTCTAGTGGCAGCCCCTCTCTTCATGCGCAGCTCCCTGTTCCCTCTCTTCATCGCAGCTCACGCTGGTGCAACGAGGACACCAACACACAACGCGCTCGATCGCGCCCGAGCTCGCCCAGGCCAAGCGCGCGGTCGCGCCCCCACACCAGCACACAACGTGCACACGCTGGCCGCGTCCGCGTGGTCCATCGTGGCGGCATTCGCACGCTCGCCGCGTCGCCGCGTGCGTGGTCCGTCGCGGCGGCGGCCGCTCGCTGGCAAGCAACACCTCGGGCCCCTGCTCCAGAACCTAGGACGCAAGACGCCGAGAGACTCAACCATTGAAGACCGACGGGGAAGACGAGAAGGGTCCTTGGGTCGACGAGGAATACTGTAAGGGCAACGTTGGGCATTTAGAAGAAACTGACAGGTGGTCCAGCCTTTTTTAACGGTTGAGGTGAACGGAATGGTAGAGAAGGGCAGTGAAATTTCAACCAATGGTAGAGAGGGCATTAGAACTTTTTTGATGGTATGAAAGGGATTGGAAGTTTTTTCAATGGGATAGAAGGAATTTTCTCAAATTCATACGGTTGCCGCAATGCCGCGTGTGAACCATGCGAAATTTGTCGCGGTCTTTTTACTGTAGTTGGCCGACAACCAATCTGCTGGTTGCTGGAGCAGTGTGACTGCCATGCAAGGGCCAGTCGACAGGACAGGCAGAAATCCAGGTGCAGCGTGCGCTCTCCGGTGGATTGGATATCCTCTGCTCTCACGGCGTCAGAATCTGCTCTCACGGCGTCAGATGAGCGCGTGCTCTGACGTTCCCTGCGACCAGTTCGTCATCGCTGAACAGCTTTGTCCCCAGCCCACCGGTGTCCGCCGGTGACACCACCATGACGCCTGCTCGGTCGGTGTATTTGATCCTGCGATATGTCTTCATACACAACGAAAAATAGTCCTGCTTAGATATATGATGAAGGCTTTGAAGCTACTCCCTCTGTTTGGATATATTTTCGTACCTGTCGTTAGGACATGATACCTAAAATAAATTGATGCTAATAATCATGCCTAACAACATGAAATAAGAGATAGTTATAAATTGACATTAGTACCTCGCCTTTTTTTTACATGAATTTGAATCCTAGCAGAACAATTCTAGAAAAAAGATGTATTAATCCAGAAATCTGTGTGTGTGGGGGTGGGGGGAGGGGGGGGGGGGGGGGGGTGGGGGGCACCTGACCCCTTTAGGCACATCGCTACCGGTGATCGTTGCCATGAAGTTTGGCGAATGATGATGGTGTACAGTGTACAATTATATAAGGCCAGCAAAGGTAAAATTGCTCTATCTAAAAAACAAAACACTTGCCTTACGTTGTTTGACTAAGAAATACGAGCCAGATCCACGGTGGAGATGCCTCCCATATTGGCTCGGCTAGCATCAACAATTCAATTCTATCACGAAATTATATTGGAAGCCTTGTTTATTTTTCTATCAATATTATTTTCGTTTGATCCTTTTTTAATAATAATAATAGTGCATATGTTATAAATTTATTTCAGATATTTTTGTAATGGCAATTACAGATACTTTTGATAACATATGGTGGGCATATTGGGCTATTATTTTTATTTTATAATAGGAGTAGTGGGTAATATTTCTTTCTTTTTTCTGTTAATGCCAAATATTACATAATAGATAGTTTACCTTCTGGTAGGTATGTGCAAAAAAAATGATTTTGTAGGTTAAGGTCTGCACTAGGGGTGGAAACGGATCGAATACGAATCGGATAGTGCATTTTCCACATCCATATCCATATTTGTAAACGAATATGGATACGAATACGAATGTTTTCAAATACGAATACGGATCGAATACTAAACGAATGCGAATACAAAAGCGAATGTCACTATAATTCGGACGGATACGGATACATTTAACTTTCTATGTTGTTAAGACAACTACACATTTTTTCCTCTCTAAAGTATCTTAAATAACATTATTTCACATGGTCTACACTAGTTCACATCAAAATTTAATCAATTTTATAATATTTTTGATATAATATATAGATATATTTATGATATTATGGCGGATACGAATACAAATACGGATATGTCGGATATTTGATGTCAAAACCTCAAACCATATCCACATCCATATTTTCTTATCGAATTCAAATACGAATCCGAATAATCAAAGAATATTAATCGAATAGCAAATTTTGTACCACATTTACATTTTATCAGATACGGATATCGAATATTACGGATTATCCGTATCCACTTTCCACCCCTAGTCTGCACTGCACCCAAAGCTCCGATTATGCAAAACCTTTTTTGTTTTGACATCGATTATGCAGACTTAAAATGGTATACCAAGGGGCAATGATTGAACCCAAAAAAGCTACTAGTCCCAAACAAAATACAAAGAACAATAAAAAGGTCATACACAAGACCAGCTGGGCCCATGTCACGGCCCACGGCCCAGAACCCCTCGTCTTCTCTCTCCCTCTACTAAAGAAGACGCCAAGCGGAGCCTCCCCTTCCTGCGACGCCACACTTCCCGAGAGCAGCCAGCCTCTTTTGTCGCGAACCACCCGAAGCTTCGCCCGCTGACAGGTGGCCCCCTCCCCTTCCGTTCCCTCGCCGTTGCCGGTCGGCCATGGCGGGCCAGCAGCCCCCCGGCGGCGCCGAGGACGACTTCCTCGACCACTTCTTCGCCTTCCCCTCCGCCGGCGCCGGGGGACACGCGGGCGCCGGCGCCGGTGCCCCCGGTGACCACCCGTTCCCCCTCGCCCTCAGCCTCGACGCCGCCGCCGAGGCCTCTGGTGGCCCCAAGCCGGTGAGCTTCCTGCCGAACTGGACGCGTCTCTGTTTGTGTTTTTGAGGATTGACGCCTCACAGAGGGTGTTGGTTGGTGTTCTTTGCAGGACCGGGACCCCGTCCAGCTAGCCGGCCTCTTCCCGCCGATGTTCGCCGGCGCCGGAGCCATGCAGCAAACGAACCTACGCCCCGCACAGCCGCACCAGGTACCAGTGGAACAGTCTCGTGTCCCAACTGAAAGCGCAAAGCTGTGTTCTTTTTCCATTTCTGTTCGAGAATCTCGGGGCTGGTGTGCTAATTCGGATGTTTCTCTCGAAAATTTCAGGTGTTCCACGCGCAGCCGAAGCCGGGAGAGGGAGCCATGGCCCCGCAGCCGCAGCCGCCGGCTCCGCGGCCCAAGGTGCGTGCGCGGCGCGGGCAGGCGACGGATCCCCACAGTATCGCGGAGAGGGTAAGCGCTGAACGAACTTTCACCCTTGTGCGCGTGAAATTATTGCAATCTGGGATGTTCTTTCGTCTTCGAAATGCGTAAGGTCGCGCAATTTGCGGCTGCTGTTGTAGTTAGCGGCCAAGAAATTCGTGGCGCCGTTTTCTGTTAGCACGGGGTAGCTTGCTTCCGGGTTCTTCTCGGGTTTAAGCTTAGATTAGTGAATGTTGCCGTGCACGGTATTGGATTTGTTTAAGGAAAAGGTTGCTTTCTCAACGAGCTGTCGGATGACCGTTGTGGTGGAGGCATATGGCGTGCTGTTTAAGTATCATGATCTGATCACTGTAACCTTAATGATGTTGCATTGTGTTGGAAGTCACCACCTTTTGACAGTTCACACATCAAACTGGAACCTTGTTTTGTAGTGAATCTGCTATAATTATCATATAGATGTTCCTCATGATTTTGGTCTGAAGCTGGATTCTTCTGTGACTTCAGCAGTACATCATAAATAAATAGTCATTTAGCATGAAAGACTTACATCTCCTGTTTTATATGCGTTAGTGTCCACATTACTTGAACTGTTTAAGCATTTTATATGCGTTAGTGTCCACATTACTCGGCTCAATTTTCTATTTCATTAATTCCTTGAACTGTTTAAGCATTTTATTGAGCCTTTATCTGTTGTAATGCAGCTAAGAAGAGAGAGAATAGCAGAAAGGATGAGGGCCTTGCAAGAACTGGTCCCCAACACAAACAAGGTAATAGTTCATGCCATAGTTCTAACTGCCATCATTCGTTCAAAGACTTGCGTGTTTCACATGCCTCCCATTGGGGAATTTTCAGCAAGTGGTCTAGGCTTATGATGTCCTGACAGTAGATTTTCTGGTTCTTCTTTGATTTCTTTCGTCTAAGGATTATAATTCTCTCTGGAATGATTTTTATTTATCATTGTACAGTCACATCTATGCTTATTTCATTATTATGCATGCTACTTGAAATGACATGAGTAATCACCCTTTGGTTACACTAGTGCACCCAATAGTTAAATGGTTAATTTTCAAGATGCGTGATTCCTTAAAGCTTCTTGCTAATCCAAAAACTTTGAACTTTGCAGACAGATAGGGCAGCTATGCTAGACGAAATCCTTGATTATGTGAAGTTTCTCAGGCTTCAAGTAAAGGTAGTTTTTTTTACTGTAGTGTTGCTTATAATATCTAATTTGTCCCCTATCTAATAATGTGCTTCATTATTCTGCAATTCCAGGTTTTGAGTATGAGCAGATTGGGTGGTGCTGGTGCAGTTGCGCAGCTGGTTGCTGATATCCCTCTGTCAGTTAAGGTAACCCTCAAGGAAAAAAAGTTCAGGTTTCTGCATAAGCAGATCCTATTAAGCTTGTGTTAGTTGCCACAAATTAGCGACAAATTATTCACACGTTACTTATATGAAACATGACCTATATACTTTTCACATTTGGAATAAGTAGCGACAAGTTATTTGCATGCTTTCATTTTTGGGTTTCCTTGTTCAGAAACAATCATATCTCTTCCTTTTTTCATGTCTCTAAAATTCAACATCTGTCAAAGAAATGCCCATTTATTTTCATTAGTAGAACATATGCAGCTAAGCCTGCATTCGTTGTAAGCTGATAATCTTCGGCAAGCGATCTTGAAACCAGATGTTTTTCATTTTTATATCCTCTTAGCTTGAATGCCCTATAGTGATAAATGATAATGTAATGCAGCCATGGTTCTTTCTTGATTAGTACTAACCGTGTTCAGATTCATCGCATTTTTCTTGTGAAACTTTCATCCATCAGTTACTTCAAATCTTTTAGACTCGATGCTGAATCTTTCTTGAATGACTAGGGTGAGGCAAGTGACGGTGGGAGCACGCAACAGGTATGGGAAAAGTGGTCAACTGATGGCACAGAAAAGCAGGTAGCAAAGTTGATGGAAGAAGACATCGGGGCAGCAATGCAATTTCTCCAATCCAAAGCGCTGTGCATGATGCCAATTTCTCTTGCAATGGCAATCTACGACACACAACATCCACAGGAGGGCCACTCACTGAAGCCTGAACCCAATTCATCATCGTAGTATAGTAACCACAACCTTAGCAATGCATTTCGCAGATAATACGACCAGGTCGTCAACATATCCAAAGTGTAAGATATACGGGGCGGTTCATTGTGCTAACAGTGAAGTAGGAAGGGACGGAAAATATAATCTCCTCTGAAAAGTATTGACATTGGTGTATGATGTTGCCTCCTCTTTGCTTATTCTGTTCAAAGCTGCTTTGATTGCAAGGACATGGTAAGCAGTATTCTGCTTATGCTCATATATTTTTCAATGTACCTATGAGTGCAAGTGATGGGTAGATCTACCAAAGAGTCAGGCATGCTCTCATGTTGTTTCCTTTTGGGTCCGTAGTGCACTATCCATACACACTTTGTGGTAGGGCTGGTCGCCCTTTTGGTAGTGGATGTTTGGACTAATGAAAAGAGGCTGATGTACCTGTGTAAATGGTTGACAAAACTTGAAAAGAATGTTCAGATGGGAGGTGATGTCGACGGCGAATGGTGGTGTGACATCCTGTCTATATTTATTTTCCAGAGTAAATGGCGGTTTTGGTCAATCGGGATCGAGCGTGCGATGATCTGTGCGCTAGTGGGAGCGTGCTCCTACATGACTTTACCTTTCTGTCTACAAGTCGCAGTCTTGATAAGAACTGGCTATGGAAAGTTTTTAGCCTGTTTTGTGGTACTGGTTCGTTCCTGATACTGTTGTACATTTCTCTAGGCTGACTTAACATGTGTTGAGGATTCATGATGCCATCTTAGAGTGTGCGTAACAGCTGTTTCCTTCACTGTTCATTGCCGTTGATGGCAGGGCATTCCTTCCAAGCTGCTGTCATGAGCTTGCTAATCTGAGCGTCAGCAGTTATAACACATTGACACTTCTGTGAAGTTTGCCTGTAACTGGCTTGTTGGCTGACAGCAAGCAGTTCAGACTACAACCAATGGTGTTCTCAACTGTTAGTAGTACAGAATAGAAGGACGGACTGAAGCAAGCGCCTTGCCTGGATGGAATCCACTACTGGAAGGATTCAAAAGGGGGGATTTAATATTTTGGGTACTCTTTTTATGAATATACACCTAGATTTGCTTTACGGAAAGTGCCAATTGTTTTGTGCAATTATTTGTACTGCTAGTTTGGTTATACACCATTGCTAGCTGCATACAGTGCCTGGCGGTTATGAGATAATGTGTCCACTCCATGGAATGAAAAATTCTGGTGGCCTCTCTGCGCCGTGCCAGGAATATTTTTATCTGCATCTGCCGCCATTTGGCGCTGCGAAATTTCTTTTGAATTCTGCTGGAGAAAGAGAGCGCCGCCGCCACCGATCTGCTGCTGGTTGCAGTAGTCCCTCTAGTGCGGTTGGTAGTTGGTTCAAAAATTTTAAATTCATGATTGTTTTGTGGTCCTGCATGTTGATCCTCGTCGGCTGTGCGGCGGCGGCGGCCGCCGTCCGCCGCAACCGGTGCCGACGAAGCTGCCATGGCTCTGCTCGGATGGAGGCGAATCGAGCGCACGGTCCCTGAATATGGAAACTGATTAGAGGCGTGGGTCCCTGGCGCTGTGGATTCACCGGGGGGTAGGCGTTCTGAGGAAGGGCGGAGAGGAACGCGCCGCCCGTCCGATATTGCAAACAGGTTTCTGGTTTGGATCCAAATCAGGCGTATTTTGAAAACCTGTACATACACATTTACGTACAGATCCTGTTTTGAATCGCGACTATTAATCGAGATCCAAACCAGGAGGTACATTACAAAATGTGGACGCCAATTGCACAGAGGACCCTCGTTTGGATCGCGGGGGAATCCTGTAAAATTCTGGATTAAAATATTGCAAATAGGTTTCTGGTTTGGATCCAAATCAGGCGTATTTTGAAAACCTGTACATACACATTTACGTACAGATCCTGTTTTGGATCGCGACTATTAATCGAGATCCAAACCAGAAGGTACATTACAAAATGTGGACGCCAATTGCACAGAGGACCCTCGTTTGGATCGCGATTAATGGTCGCGATCCAAACCAGGGGGTATTTTGCAATTATACACCGTCGCTCCGGCGAGACCGTGCCGCCGCCGCCGTTGATCTCCGCTATCCCTAGCGTGCTCCTCCGCGTGGAGCTTATGTTCCCTGCCGCGAAGCACGGGACTACCCTTCGTAGTGAGGGCCCCGCGGCAGCGCTGGCGACCTAGCGGCGGCGAGGCGCCAAGCTACAGTTCCGCGAGGCGATCGAGGCGGACGGCGTGGTCGTGGAATGGAGCGGCACCCATGCGGTCCCCATACGCTTCACCGGCGAGCGGCGCCCATGCGGCGGACGACGGCGCGGAAGCTGGAGGGAGTTGCGCGGCTCGATTCTGTTGCTGCGTTGAAGACGAAGACTACCTGTTCAGCTGATTACTGAATCTTTTTTATTTTTTGGCCCTTTCAACGAAACTATGGATCACTGCTCAACAAACAGCAATGCTCAGTGCTTCACGCAAATGCTAATCTATTTCAGTAAACCAGCCATACACTGCAATCCAGTTGCAGCATTGCGTGTGTGCTGTTGGCCCAAAAGGAAAGTTTTCCATTGTCTCTTCCATACAAGGGTCCAAAGGGTACATATTTATAGGGTTCAACATAAAGATCTAAATGCAAATAGATAAAAGATAGAGGTGCCTACATAAGCACCATCAACTATACTCAAAGGCTTATTCTTTCATTCTCCCTTTAAGTCTTGAGTGGTAGTTGAACCATCCCGATCCTAGACCGAAGCTCCTGAAACTTAATTTTTCCAAGCGGCTTGGTAAGAAGGTCAGCGAGCTGATCTTAGGTGTTGATTTAGTCGGCCTTGATGCTTCCCTCCTCCAGGCAGCTCCTGATGAAGTGGTACTTGACCCGGATATGCTTGCTGCGCTCGTGGAAGACGGGATTCTTGGCCAAGGCAAGGGCAGACTTGCTGTCCACCCGAAGCTCCACTGCTTCGGCTTCTCGACCAAGGAGATCACCAAGCAGTCGTGCTAGCCAGAGTCCTTGGGTCGAAGCAGAGTTGGCGGCGATGTACTCGGCCTCACAGCTGGATTGGGCCACCACCTGCTGCTTGATCGACTGCCAGCTGACAAGACACTTGCCAAGGAAGAAGAGCGTCCCGCTCGTACTCTTGCTGTTGTCGATGTCGCCGGCGTGGTCGCTGTCGCTGTAGCCGATGAAGTGTGCCGTGCCGGGACACCTCGGGTAGTGCAGGCCGTAGTCGAGGGTGCCCGCCACATAGCGAATGATCCTCTTGACAGTCTGCATGTGCTCCTGTGTCGGTCGCTGCATGAACCGACTGACATACCCGACAGTGAACTCCAAGTCCGGCCGCGTGTGGACGAGGTAGCGAAGGCTCCCCACAAGGCGCCGGTACTGCGTGGCGTCGACCTCCTCAGCGGTGCTGTTGCGGCTCAGCTTCAGCCGCTCCTCCATGGGTGTGTGAGAGGGGTTGCAGCCGGTGAGGCCGCCTAGCTCAACGATGCGCTTGGCGTAGGCGGTCTGTCGAAGTGTGATGCCGGAGTCGTCCTGGTGCACCTCGATCCCCAAGTAGAAGGAGAGAGGCCCCAGGTCACTCATCTGGAAGGCGGTCTTCATCTTAGCCTTGAACGCCTCCACGTCAGCTTCCTTGGCTCCAGTGATGACCAAGTCGTCGACGTAGACGCCCACCAGCAGGGCACAGCCTCCTCGGCCCCGCCGGTAGACGGCCGCCTCATGCGGGCTTTGCTCGAACCCCATCGCCCTAAGGGTGGAGTCCAGCTTGGTGTTCCATGCCCGCGGCGCCTGTCGCAGGCCATAGAGGGCCTTGCGCAGCCGCAGAACCTTGTGCTCCTGGCCGGGGATGACGAATCCCGGCGGCTGGTGCACGTAGACCTCCTCCTTCAAGTCGCCGTTGAGGAAGGCCGACTTGACGTCCATGTGGTGGACGCGCCATCCCTCCTGGCCTGCCAGCGCGAGGAGGAGACGCACGGACTCCATCCGTGCGACAGGAGCGAAAGCGTCGTCGTAGTCGATCCCCTCCTGCTGGACAAACCCGCGCGCCACCAAGCGCGCCTTGTGCTTGATCACCGCCCCGGCCTCATCCTTCTTCAACTTGAAGACCCACTTCAAGGAGATAGCACGGTGGCCAGCGGGAAGATCCGCCAGCTCCCAGGTGCGGTTCTGCTCGACGGAGTCCATCTCCACCTTCATCGCGGCCCGCCAGGCCGCATCCCTTTCCGCCTCAGCGAAGGAGCGGGGATCGCTGTCGCCGTGCGCCAGGTGCAGCTGCTCATCCGCACCATGCTGCACCAGTCCAGGTGCTGGCTGCTCGCCGAGGATGTTCTCCATGGTACGATACCGCAGCGGATCGTCATCGTGGAACGCGTCGATGCGGTCCTCGTCGTTGGAGAGCGGCGTGGCGAACTCCACTGGGTTCGGCTTGCTGTGGACCGAAGCTGCCGGCGCCGAGCCTGGAGGCGTGGGTGCCAGTGTAGGGGTACGGGGCGAAGCCGGAGGAGTCGGTGCAGGAGGACTCGGTGGAGGTGGTGGTGAGCCCGGAGACGAGGGAGGCACGCTCGGTGAAGGAGAGCTGCCCACTCCCCCGTCCCTCTCGAAGTAGACGTACTCGACGGTGAAGTCGCTGGTGGTTGAGGCCGTGCCGTCGTCCACCGCCTTGCCCCACGCCCAACCTCGCCCTTCGTCGAACACAACGTCACGTGCCACCCGCACGCGCTGTGTCTCAGGGTCAAGGATGCGGTAGCCCTTCACGCCATCTGCATAGCCGATGAAGATCCCAGGCGTACTCCGGTCGTCGAGCTTGCTGACGTGGCTGAGCTCCTTGACGAACGCCAGGCAGCCGAAGACGCGGAAGTAGCCGACCGCTGGCTTCCGCCCATGCCAAGCCTCATATGGCGTCTTGCCATCGAGTGCCTTGGTGGGCGAGCGGTTGAGGAGGTGAACTGCTGTCATCACCGCCTCTCCCTAGTAGATCGCCGGCATGCCCCTCTGCTTGAGGAGGGCACGCGCCATGGCCACGACCGTCTGGTTGCGGCGCTCAACGACGCCGTTCTGCTGCGGGGTGTACGGCGCGGAGAAGTGCCGCTGGATCCCCTCGTCGGCACAGTACTCCGCAAACTCGGTCGCCGTGAACTCGCCGCCGTTGTCCGTGCGCAGCACCCGCAGCTTGCGGTCACACTCCTTCTCCGCAGCAGCTTGAAGATGCTTGATGGCGTCCGCCGCATCTCCCTTGGTGTGGAGGAGGACCGCCCACATGTAGCGGGAGACGTCGTCGACGAGGAGGAGGAAGTAGCGCCTCCCTCCTGGAGTGGCTGGCGTCACCGGCCCGCAGAGGTCGCCGTGCACGAGCTCAAGCTTCTCCTTGGCTCGAAAGCTCGACTGGCGAGGGAAGGGAAGTCGCCGCTGCTTCGTCAGCACGCAGGTGTCGCAGAGCTGCTCGACGTGGTCGATGCGTGGCAAGTCCCGCACCATCTCCTTGGCCCCGAGCTGCTTCAGGGCCTCAAAATTGAGGTGCCCAAAGCGCTCGTGCCACCGCCATGCGTCGTCGTCCCGCCGGGCTGCAAGACAGAGTGGCTGCGCCACGTCAACGTGGAGAACGTAGAGGCGGTTTCTCTCCCTGTTCACCTTCGCGAGTAGGCGGCCACGAGCATCCCAGATACGCAGGAGGCCGTCCTCGATCTCCACGCGCGAGCCGTTCTCATCCAGCTGCACAAGCTGATGATGGAGTTCCTCAGCGCGGGGATGTAGTAGACACCAGTGAGCAGCCGGTGCTCGCCAGTCTTGGCGACGAAGATGACGGAGCCTGCGCCCTCAATCTCCACAGTGGAGGCGTCCCCGAACTTGACGGAGCCTCGCACGGTGGTGTCCAGGTCGGAGAAGAACTCGCGTCGACCGGTCATGTGGTGGGTGGCGCCGGTGTCGAGGTACCATCCGTCGATCTTCTCATCGCTTGAACCCTTCCCGAGGAAGGCGTGAGCGCGAGACTCGTCGAGGTGGAGGAGCGCAGCCGCCGGGTCGGGAGTGGAGTGACGCTCGACACCCCCGTGCATCAGGAACAACGCCGGCTCGTTGTCGACCTGTGCCTGCGCGACGTGAGCCTGATCGCCGCGCTTCGGCTGCCTGCAGTCCTTGGCCCAATGGCCCGACCTGCCACAGTTGTGGCAAGTGTCATCCTGGGTCGCCTTGCGCTCGCCGTCGCCACCGCCCTCGGCGCCACCGCGAGGGGAAGGCGCCTTGTCCTTCTTCTTGCGTGGGCGGCGTGCGCGACTGGAAGACGATCCCGAGGACTCCCCCTTCTTCCGCTCACCCTGCCGAGCTCACCACTGCTCCTCGGTGAGAAGAAGCTTGCCTCCCGGAGTCGCCGACTCGACGGGAGGGTGGTCCTCGCGGTTGTCGACGGCCTTGAGCCGCCCCGTCACCTCCTCGATCGTCAACTCGAAGAGGTCCAGCAACGTCTCGATGGAGATGGCCATCTGCGTGTACTTCTTGGGGACGACTCGGAGAAACTTCTCGACAGCTTTCTCCTCGTCGATGTCCTTGCCGTCGTACCGCGCCATCTGCTGCATCAGGCCGGAGAGGCGGAGGGAGAAGTCGTCGATGTCCTCGCCTGGCTTGAAAGCCAGACGGTCCCACTCCTTGCGAAGCTTCTGCAAGGTGGACTTGCGAGCACGGTCGCTGCCGACCCGTGCTGCAGCGATGGCGTCCCACGCGTCCTTGGCGGTGTCCTTCTCCGCCAGGCTCGCCGCCATCTCCATCGGAACCGCAGCGAGCAACGCTTCCAGCGCTCGCCGGTCCTCGTGGTCGTCGACGTCACCGTACCGCACGGCCTCCCACATGTGCCGCGCCTGTAGCTTCACCTTCATGACCGCACTCCAGTTGGTGTAGTTGGTCTTGGTGAGCATCGGCCACTGCGTGCTCCCGCCGGCCTCCCGAATGACGACCGGGGAGCCTCTCCGACCATGGCGAGGGGAAGGTCGCCGCTCATGGCGCTCATGGCGCTCACGGTGCCGCTCCGGGGAAGGAGAGACACGTCGACGCCGTGGAGGTGTACGTGTGCCACCGGTCCGGTCGTCGTGGTCGGAACCGGAGTCGTGGGCGCTCCGTCGCCCATCACGAACCCACCGCTCCAGCTCCTTGTCCCGGTCCTCCTCCCGTGCCGCCCGCTGGTTCTCCCGCTGCTCCAGCGCAGCGAGGGCCTCCCTGGCCTGTTCCGCCACTTGCCGCTGCACAGCAGCAGCAGCCGCAGCAGCCTAAGCCGCTGCCGCGGCCTGCCGCTCCGCCTCCGCAGCGCGCGCAACCGTCGCCTGCGCCGTCGCCAAGCGAGCAGCCCGCGCAGCCGCCTCCTCGCGCTCCTCCGCCTCCCTGCGAGCCGCGCTGGCATGGCGCGCCGCAGCAGCCTGCCGCTTGGCGTCCGCTGCCGCCGCAGCCGCCTCGTCCGCCGCCTCCGCTGCGCGGCGCCGCGCGCTCGACCGAGCCGAGCCGTGGCTGCTCGCGCGCGAGGCGCGGGAGGGGGTGCGCGCAGCGCGTGGTGCCGCGCCGTCGCCGCCGCGTCCGCTATGGAGGTCAGGAGAGAGAGGGAGTCAAGGGCGAGCTGCTGCCTCGCTGCTTGCCGGAGTTGAGGAAGGGGAGCGGGTCAGAAGCCGAGCCGCCGAGCCGCTGCCGCCTCTGGTCGAGCTGCCGCGAGCCCGGGACGAGGAGGACGCGTCGCGTTGCCGCCTTCGTCGCGCGCGGGTCCGCCGCCGTCCGCGTCGCGCGGGATCGAGCCGCCGCCACCGTCGAGCCCGGGCTAGAGCTGCCGCCGCGCCGGATCGACGCAGCTGGAGATGCGCCGCCGGTTTGAGGACAGGGACGAGCGCCGCCGCCTCTGTTTCGATCCAATCGGGAGAGAGGAGAGTGGAGACTGAAACCCTAGCTCTGTATACCAATTGTTGGCCCAAAAGAAAAGTTTTCCATTGTCTCTTCCATACAAGGGTCCAAGGGGTACATATTTATAGGGTTCAACATAAGGATCTAAATGCAAATAGATAAAAGATAGGGGTGCCTACATAAGCACCATCAACTACACTTAAAGGCTTATTCTTTCATGTGCTGAGTCTGTCCTGACAGCCCTTTTAATAATGCACAATTTTCAGCATGATTGTGGTGAGTATGAAATTGAGTTCAAGTCACCTTTTATGGGGTAGTAGTCTCACTGTTTCAGCCTAAAATGAGCAAAGCATTTGCAGACTTGACTAATGCATGCAACTGAAATGTTTCTGAACTGCAACTCTATGCTACTGATGGAACAAAACTGACTTCAAAGTGTGGCTGGTTCTAGTCGCCAAGTGTGGGGGAAAAAATGACTTCAGAGCATGCTACTGAATCGCCCAGGAAGAATGCAACTGAAATTTAGGAAGCTATGCATTAACTGGTAATGTAAAAATGTGCATAGAGGTTTCTGACGATGCTATATTAGTTGGTACATTGCTAACGAAAACTTCAAGTTCCAGAATTAAGAACTTAAACATGAAATTTCTCCTTCACGTTTCAGCAAGTCCCAATTTTTCAGAATTGAGCAAGTCGCATGCAAAAGTTTTCAACAGGAAAGCAAAAAGTTTCAGATTATAGAAGCAAGGCTATCATCATTCATCAAGGTTATTCGCAAAAAATAAATTAAAATAATCATTCATCAAGGAGGTTCCAACTGCTTTCAAGCAACCTTTGGCCACTTCCTCGGCCGGCATTTCACCACCTCCGTTGGAAAATTCAGTCTGAACATTTTCAAGTAATATGAATTTTTTCTTTTGCATCCTTCATGCTGTATTTGTTTCTTGAGACCAATACTGCTGCAAACTTACTGAGGTGCTTCCTTGGCTTTGCAGCAAACTAATGCAGTCACTAACGTCTGACTGTACTGATCTAAACAAATATTAGTGAAATACCGAGTATATCCATCAGTATTTCAACGCCTTCGATCGCTTTGTGTTCACTGAGATTTGTAAATGTTTGATGTTTTTTCTTTGACAATCAGAATATACATCGAGACTTGCTTTACAGAAAGTGCTATTAATTGTTTTGATCAATTATTTGTACTGCTAATTGGGATTACCAGTGCTACACACACAGTGCCTGTTATGAGAAAATGTCTCCACTCCATGGAATGAAAATTCTGGTGGCCTGCCTCCTGTTCGTTCCAGGAATATTATCTGCATCTGCCTGCCTGTTCTTTTTGAATTCTGCTGGAGAAACAGAGCACCGCCACCGATCTGCTGCTGGTTGCAGTCCCGCTGGTGCGGTTGGTTGTTGGTTCAAAATTTGGAAGTCATCACTGTTGCTTGTTCGTGCGTGTCTGTCAATCTCCATCGGCCGCGCTGCGCCAGCGACCGGTGCCGACGAAGCTGCCATGGCCGTCCGCCGTGAGGTGCTCGCTCGGCCTTGATGGCAGTGGATCGAGCGCAGGAAGCGGTACTTGAGTTGAGGCAGGGAGGGCAGGGGCCTTCGCGATTCCGGCAGGGAGGACCAGTGGGGAGGGCGGCGGCCGGCGGTGGGGGGAGTCGCCGAGGAAAGAGAAAGGCGCTGGCAGTTCGAGCGGGGGGAAGTTCTGCAAAAAAATCTGGACCGAATATTACAGACAGGCCCTCGGTTTGGATCGCGATCAATAGTCGCGATCCAAATCAGGGGGTACTTTGAAAATTTATACACACGCATTTACAGAGAGATCCCTAATTTGGATCGTGACTATTAACCGCGATCCAAATCAGGGGGTAAATTGAAAAATGTGAGCACGTATATTGCAGAGAGGACCCTCGGACCGGGGGGCATTTTACAAATACGCCGTCGCTCCGGCAAGGCCGGGTCGGGCCGCCGCCGCCACGCCGCCTTTGATCTCCGCTATCCCTCTCTCTTGTGCTCCTCCGCGTCGATCTTACGTCCCCTGCCGCGCAGCACGGGCCTTTCCTTCGCATTTAGGGCCCCGCGGCAGCGCCGGCGATCGAGCGGTGGCGATGCGGACGGCGTGGGCGCGGACGGAGCAGCACCCATGCGGCGGACGGCGGCGCGGGATCCGTCAGTAGAATGGGAAGACTGGATACACGCGTGGGAGCTCGAGGGAGTTACGCGCGCGGCTCGATTCTGCTAATGCGGTGAAGACGAAGGCCACCTGTTCACCTGAATGAACATAGCACTGAATCTTTTTTGTTTTTCTTACAACAAAAGTATCTATCGATCGCTGTTTGACGCGGACGAATGAAGCTGCAATGGTCAGTGCTTCACACAAGTGTTAATCTTCTTCAGTAGACGAACTGTATACTGTAATCCAGATTCCAGTTGCAGCATTGTGCGTCCTGAGTATGTCAGACATCCCCTGTTCACTTAACCACGCATAATTTTCAGCTTCATTGTGTGGCAGTATGAAATTGAGGTTAGTTTACATTTTAATTGGTTAGTAGTTTCAGCCCGGAGGAATTACCAAGTGAGTAAAGCATTTCCAGACATGGCTAATGTATGCAACTGAAATGTTTCTGAACTGTGACTCTGCTGATGCGGTGAAGACGAAGGCCACCTGTTCAACTGAATGAACTGAGCACTGAATCTTTTTCGTTTTCCTTACAGCAAAAGTATCTATCGATCACTGTTTGACGCGGACGAATGAAGCTGCAATGGTTAGTGCTTCACACAAGTGTTAATCTTATTCAGTAAACCAACTGTATACTGTAATCCAGTTGCAGCATTGTGCGTCCTGACTATGTCAGACATCCCCTGTTAACTTAACCACGCACAATTTTCAGCTTGATTGTGACAGTATGAAATTGAGTTTAATTCGCATTTTTATTGGTTAGTAGTTTAAGCCTGTAGGAATTGCCAAGTGAGTAAAGCATTTCCAGACATGGCTAATGTATGCAACTGAAATGTTTCGGAACTGCAACTATGCTCCCGTTTTATTTTTTAAGGGAACTGTGCTGCTGATTTGCTATGAACAAAACTGATTTCGAACTGGGTGAAACCTTTCCTACATGAATTTTCTCTACTGCCCTCAATTACATCAGCCTAAATCAGGACAAATACAAAATCAGATGAACATGGACGACGTCAGGGGAGTACTCTGTCTCTTCGGCATACAATGTACAGTTCTGTAGCGCCACTGTTCCTTTCCCGACAGCAGCACTCTGGAAGGCCAAAGCTGAACCAAAATGCTGATTTTTTTTATTTTTTATTTTTTTTTCTTGGCTTGCGATGTATGGTAAATTTCAGACAGTAGATAACCTCATGAAAAAAACTGCCATGCAATCCCATCTGTGCCCTCTGTAACTATGCCCCGGAGACAACTGAACATCAACTTTCACAATGGCGACCTGGGGACACCTGGCTTCTCAGCTGCAGCTGCTGCAGAACTTGGCTGCTATCAAAGACAGCTGACAGCAGCACTCTTCACATTCTGCTGTATTCTGAAATCAGATGCTGCAGCATTGAAAAGAAGGCTCGCTAGAATTCTCTTCACATTCTGGTGGCACATATGGATTCTGGAAAGAGGGCAACAGAAGAACTTTTTAACAAAAGGAGCAATCCTTCACTAGACTAGCCTAAATGGTCAAAGATGATCCCAATCTCTTGCGCTAATTTCACCACCTCCGTTGGAAAATTCGGTCCGAATCATTATCAAGTATGTGTGCTAATCATGAAAAAAAATCTTGGCGTCTTTTATGCTGCATTAGTTTTTTGAGATCAATTATGCTGCAAGCTTAATGTCCTATAAGGTGGTCCTTTGGCTTTGCTGCAAACTTGCAGTCCCTGTATCGTTACGTCTGAATGTAATTGATCTTAACAAGAAATTAGTGCAATATTGAGTTCCACCAGTATTTCACCACCTTCGATCGCATTGTGTTCACTGAGAGATTATGTTTCATTTTTCAGGCCATAATCGCTCGATCTTCTCGCCTGACAACCTATTACAAGCTCCTATGCGTATGTGATTGTGTTCGACGTACCATCGCGGTGAGAAGGATAGGAGGAGAGTGATTAGCGACACGAATTGACTATTCAAGCCTGCAAGAATGATGCGATGCTCTGGCGATATAGATGGAAATCTGATGATACTGATGTAGCCATTGGCTGGTGTAATCTCTTCTCTAATACCTAGTTCATTAATCATTATGAACTCTGCTGTAATCCTTTGAATTGATGGTGTACCTACCATGTTGAGGTTGAAGAAAGGCCCAGAGGAGTTCACCGACGAAGGATGAGCCCATGGGCCTCGCGCGCAACAAGGGAGACAAGGTTGCAATTGCATCATGTACAAGATTGGCATATGTGTGTCGCTACAATTATCAGACTCTTGGTTCTCCTGAGTATGCAGATCAATTTTATGAGCTGAAACATACAAACATAGCACACGCAGAAGAAGGACAAATTCGTCTGTGATAGTACAAGCCAACACTTTCCTTGGCTCGCTCGGAAAGAAACGCGTGTTGTCCTAGCAAGTTAAAACGAACTCTGTCGTGGCCTGGCGAGAGGCGTACGTCGCCGTCTCGATGGACAGGGACGGGACGTACGGACAGATTGATGCTTAGTACATTTGACGTCTGTGTTCATCATGAACGTGTCTCGCATGGATAACACGCAGAAGAATTAATTGGCGATAGCGACACGCATCAGATCGACCATTATTTCACGCCAAGCAACCGATACGTGGTCTCCGCCCCGTTTGGCCGATCAAGACTTGTGACAGAGGGGGTTTTACCTCGGCGGGTGGGATGGCAATCATGGCATAGAATCATCAACACTAAATTCGAATCTTTGTGCACCTTCTTTTTTAATTAAGAGATTACATTGTGTGACCGTCAATTTCTTAAGATGCGTTTCATTATATGCATAACGTGCTGATGAGCAATATCATTTGGAGCAGATTTTTTTTCGAAAATTAGTAGTGGTCAAAGTTGTATAACAGTGGTCAACTATATCTATGAGAGACGAGAAGGCTCTTGTCCTTTATGACTGTTGAAATGACAAGCAATAATCAGCATGCGGTGCTCCGCCTTCAACAAAAAGCGGATGCACATGCACGTAGCAAGCAAGCAAAGCAAGTTGGCAGCTGCAGACCTGGTCAACCAGCGAGATGTAATAAAAACCATGGCCGCTGCACATTGGTCAACCGGTGGATATAAGGTACAATACAAACCATGTGCGGCACGAGAGGGCAACACTACCACGTAGGTCGTAGGCCGCTTTTGCTCGGCGGCGTCAACACAAGATCTGATGATGAGCCGCCATGCGTGAACGATGGAAGTGTGCTTCTCCTTCACCAATGCACGTCGTTGTCGGTTGGGCTTGGGCATATTAGCCCGGTAACTAAGCTAGCTAGCTGTCCTCCATGTTCTCCACTCCAAGCAGGACAAGATGTGATGAACATGCATGCTTTGTCAGATGAAAGCTTCCCTACAAAATCCACGCGTAGAAGGAATAATCAAAATCTAGCTAGCTGTTGAAAATTTGCTAGGGTCAAGGTCAACTATATGTGGCTGCCGCCGAGACCACCCTCTCTAGTACTCTCCATCTCGATCGATGGGATTGTGTACCATTCCCTCTCTCTACCATAATAATCGATCTATATATAGTGGCGTCGACTCCACCCAGTTCTTCACACACTTTAATCAAGTACTAGCAGAGAGTGAAAGTAACAATCGATCCACAAGCAATGGCGAGGACCGCAGCCTCGCTCCTGGCCGTCACGGCAATCGTCGCCGCCGTCCTCGCCGTCCCGGCCACGGCGACGAAGACCGGGCAGGTGACGGTGTTCTGGGGCCGGAACAAGACCGAGGGCACCCTCCGCGAGGCCTGCGACACCGGCCTCTACACCATGGTGATCATGTCGTTCCTGAACGTGTACGGACACGGCAAGTACAACCTGGACCTCTCCGGCCACCCGCTCGCCGGCATCGGCGACGACATCAAGCACTGCCAGTCCATCGGGGTGCCCGTCTCGCTCTCCATCGGCGGCTTCGGCTCCGGCTACTCCCTCCCTTCCAAGAAAGCCGCACTAGACCTCTTCGACTACCTCTGGAACGCCTATTTTGGTGGGTCCAAGCCCGGCGTCTACCGCCCGTTCGGCGACGCGTGGCTCGACGGCGTGGACCTCTTCCTGGAGCACGGCACGGCGGCGGACCGGTACGACGTGCTGGCGCGCGAGCTGGCCAAGCACAACATCCGCGGCGGCGCCGGGAAGCCGCTGCACCTGACGGCGACGCCGCGGTGCACTTTTCCGGCGAGCTCGTACATGAAGCGCGCGGTGGACACGGGCGTCTTCGAGCGCGTGCACATCAGGATCTACGAGGAGGACGGCGGCGACGACTGCGGGGTGTACTGGCAGGCGGCGTGGGACAAGTGGACGGCGGCGTACCCGGCGACGAGGTTCTATGTGGGGCTCGTCGCGTCGGAGATGAAGTACGGGTGGATCCATCCCAAGAACGTCTACTATGACACCGCGCCGTTCTCGCAGAAGGCGGCGAACTACGGAGGGTTCATGATCTGGAACCGGTACTACGACAAGATCTCCAACTACACCAGCGACGTCAAGTACTACGCTTAATATATTGAGTGATTTGATGAGCTCTGCTGGTTGATGTATGTATGTTTCAGCTGCGTGCATGTGTTTGTTTATCTTACACACTACACTGGGAGTGTGTTTGCAAGAAAGAATAAATTAGAAGTGAAGAAGAATAAACATTTCCAGATTAAGGATGCGTTCGTTTCATCCCTCTAAAAATTTAGACATGTCACATCAAAAAAATCTTGTTATTTGGGAGTATTAAATAAAATTTATTGCTGCTCCTGACCATACAGCTGCCAATTTAACGAGCTGCTATCTGTTATGTACGTTCTGCTCTCTGGGAAAAAAAAACGTATGCGTGTATCATTTCCTGTCATTGCAAAAAGAACCAACCTTTTCCAACCGTGAATAGGAAAGGCTACGCAACCTCTGGTCGTCATGTTGTCTCCATGCATGACCAGAATAAGCATACCTCTTGACCACTCCATATAACGAGTTGAATACAGCCGGCCTTTTCTACCTTGAAAGGCTACACAACTTATCATGAAATCCAAATCGACTGTCCCTGTACGCTTAGGTCGCATTAGTAAGAGCGAGCAAGCCTCTCATCGACTTCATACGGCATGACATTAGACAAGCAACGCTCATTAAAATCACGACGATGAACTTTACCAATGCATGCACACCTCCACTATTCAGTCGAAACAACTCCCTCTCAACGAAACCATCAAATGAAAAATTAGGCAGGCGGCGCACGAAGCGCGCTGGATCTCACTAGTAGGCCCTATAGCTCCAAGCGAGCTCTGCCTATACCTTTGGTACTGGATTCAAGTATCGATCGATCCGTGCTGTTTCTGAATCACAGTGTTCTTCCAACTGCGGAATTCAGTACCTAATAAGGTATAGCTAGGCAGAGCTTGCTCGGAGTCATGGGGCCTATAGCCTACACACAAAGAAGGACAAACGTTTTTCTCTTATGCATTTTCCCTGTGGTTCGCTCGGAAAGAAACACGTGTCGTACGAGCAAGTGAGCGAGCCATCTGGTTTTTGCTGCAGTGTGAAGAGACAAAGGAGAGAATCCGGGTTGTGAGCTTATCCTTGGAAATTATTGCCATGGAGTTATTTGCTAGCTTTGGATGGAAATTCAATAATAGACTTTATCCTTAATTTTTCTTGTTCCTTTGAACTCAGCAAGGAAGCTGAAAACTTTGTAATAATGAATAAGACTATGTGCGACCAGTAGAGGCTGGAAAGTAAAATTTCCGTTTTCTAAAGAAAACAAGTGAGCGAGCCATCTCGATCAATCGACAGCGACGGGTGTACGGACGGACTGATCTTCGTACATTCCAATTTCCAATAAGCTAGTTTGAGTTCATCCTGGACGGGTGTGTGTACCTCACCGTGCAAATCAGGCCTAATAAGCAGAACTGATAACGACGTGCGCCGTCTCATATTTCTTCACGGCAAGCAACCAACGTGGTGTTCCCTGCGTATGTTATGTATGACACCTCCTTTAATTTCGGCATTATTGGCATCGGTTTGTCAGCTAAGTTAAGATAGCCATATCGACCTTTAAACAGTTATTACTTATAAGCTTTTCCGTCCATAGATGATTTACCGTCATCGAACAAGTTCGACCAGCTGCAAAAGCATGGCATGTTTATACTTGTGCAAATATCCCAGCTGGAGCCATGACTGACTGACAGACACACTGCTGCATGCTGAGAATTGAAAGGAGTGACAAACAAGTGGCGAAACATGCAGATAGTATTCAAACCATCCACAGACCAGATGCTACACTACACTGTGGTAATTATCTTGTGGTAGTGTGCTTGCAAGAAAGAATAAATTAGAAGTGAAGAAGAATAAACATTTCCAGTAAAGGAATCACATATCCAGATCTGGTCTGGTCTGGATGGTTTGAATATTATTCTGATGTTTCATCCCTCTGTTTGTTACTCCTTTTTACACTCTCTGCGTGCGGCAGTGTGTCCGTCAGTCATGACTTCAGCTGGGATATGTGCGCATGTACACATCATGTTTTTTGCTGCTCGAACTTATTCGATGATGGTAACTCTTATATGGGCGGAAAAGCTTACAGTAACTGTTTAAAGGTCGGAATGGCAATATTAACTTGGTTGACAAACAGAGATGTTAATAATGCGGAAAGGAAAGTACTCCTATCATCCATATCACATACACTGGGCGGACTTGCTTGCCGTGAAGAAAATAAAGATGAGATGCCCGTCGTTTTCAGTTCTGTTAGGCCTGATATGCACGGTGAGGTGTCATCCGTGTTACCCAAGCCACACAAGTCCATGATGAACTCAAACGTGGAGTCTACTACTGTACTTCGTCAAGGATCGATACTTCTCGCGGCCAGGACGACACGAGAGCTTAGCTTATTGGTTAACTGCAATTCGTCCAGGATCGATCGATCCGTGCTGTTTTCTGAATAACATTGTTCCTCCTACTGCAGAATCTATAGTACCTTAGGTGTAAGCAGAGCTCGCTGGGAACTAGGGGGCCTATATTATAGCGCGCGCGCACACACGAGGAGGACAAGTTCGTCTCTGATAAGCCCCTTTTCCCTGGCTGGCTCGGAAACAAACGCGTGTTGTGCTAGCAAGTTAAGACGAACTCTCTCGTGGAGGCGTCGCCGACTCGATCGACAGCGACGGGTGTACGGACGGATTGATCTTCGTACATTCCCATAAGTTTGAGTTCATCCTGGACGGGTGTACACCTCACCGCGCAAATCAGGCCTAGCTAAGCAGAACTGAAAACGACGCGCATCGTCTCATATTTCTTCACGGCAAGCAACCGACGTGGTGTCCGCTCCCTGCGTATGTTATGGATGATACTTCCTTTAACTTCCGCATTATTGGCATCGGTTTGTCAGCTAAGTTAAGATTGCCATCTCGACCTTTAAACAATTATTACTGTAAGCTTTTCCGTCCATAGATGATTTACTGTCATCGAACAAGTTCGACCAGCAGAAACATGGCCCAGCAGAAACATGGCATGTGTACATATTAGGCCTAGTACATATGTATATTAGGCCTAGTTAGTTTATAAAGCTATGAAAGGTCATGCATATGTGGATCCAGCATTTAAATGGTTATGGAAATAATCCTGTCAGCCCAAACACCAAGTTCTTTTTTTGGCTTTTGATGAAGGACAGGCTGAATATAAAAGGAATGCTACGGAGAAGGAACATGTATCTGGAGTCATGTGTGTGAATTATGCATCTATTTGTCAGGGGGCAGCTTTGCAAGGGCATGTTGGGCTTCCATTGGCATCACCATCCCTCAGCATCTGCAAGTGCTGCCTTTGATCAAGTGGATTAAAGAGAAAACTTAATGTTCCATTTTACATGGACATCATTATCCTCATGTGCTGGAGTACAAGGACTGAACGGAATAAAAGGATATTTCAAGGAATTGATCCCACATGGCCAATTGCAGAGCCAAGCTTTCCAGTGAGCTATGTATGGTGATACATAGAGCTCGGAAGAAGCATATTGATCAACTCAAATTATGGATTCAGTGAACCATTGAGTTTTATCCTTTTCTCTTTTTGGTTTTGTATCTCTGTATGAACTCTACTTTATTATAATTAAATATATTAATCTGTAGGGGCTTGCCCCTCCAGTTTCTTCTAAAAAGCATATGCATACAGTCCCAGCTGCAGCCATGACCGACAGACACGCGGCTGCATGCAGAGGATTGGCAAACAAATTGATGAAACATGTAGATAGTATAGAAGTAGTATTCAAACCATCTGGATATATGTAATTACATTATTGGAAATGTTTATTCTTCGCTTCGAATTTTATTCTTCATTGCAAGCACTCCCACAGACTAGCTACTACCACAACCTAAACCACAGCGTACTGTAATAAAATGACACATCCACGCAAAAGTATACATCAACCAGAGCAGAGACCATGCATCAAGGCTTAAGCGTAGCCCTTCACGTCGCTAGTGTAGTTGGAGAGCTTGTCATAGTACCGGTCCCAGATCATGAACCCTCCATAGTTGGCCGCCTTCTGCGAAAACGGCGCGGTGTCATAGTACACATTCTTGGGGTGGATCCACCCGTGCGTCATCATCGACGCCGTCATCCCCACGTAGAACTTGGTCGCCGGGTACGCCGCCGTCCACTTGTCCCACGCCGAATGCCAGTACGCCTCGCAGTTACCGTCGTCGTAGATCCTAATGTGAATCCGCTCGAAGATGCCCGTGTCCACCGCGCGCTTCAGGTAGGAGCTCGCCGGAAAAGTGCACCGCGGCGTCGCCGTCAGGTGAAGCGGCTTGCCGGGGCCGCCGCGGATGTTGTGCTTGGCCAGCTCGAGCGCCAGCACGTCGTACCGGTCCGCCGCCGTGCCGTGCTCGAGGAAGAGGTCGACGCCGTCGAGCCACGCGTCGCCGAAGGGCCGGTATACGCCGGGCTTGGACCCGCCGAAGTAGGAGTTCCAGAGGTAGTCGAAGAGGTCCAGTGCAGCTTTCTTGGAAGGGAGGGAGTAGCCGGAGCCGAAGCCGCCGATGGAGAGCGAGACGGGCACGCCGATGAACTGGCAGTGCTTGATGTCGTCGCCGATGCCGGCGAGAGGGTGGCCGGAGAGGTCCAGGTTGTACTTGCCGTGGCCGTACACGTTGAGGAACGACATGATCACCATGGTGTAGAGGCCCGAGTCGCAGGCCTCGCGGAGGGTGCCCTCGTCCTTGTTCCGTCCCCAGAAGACGGTCACCTGCCCGGTCTTCCCCGTGGCCATGGCTGGGGCGGCGAGCACGGCGACGATGGCCACTAGGGCCAGGAGAGTGGCTGCGGCTCTCGCCATTTTGCTAGTGGATGATGGTGCTTAATGTGTTTGAAGAACTGGGTGGAGTCGACTACGCTATATATAGACTATTGTAGAGTGAGGAATACATCGATCGAGATAGAGATGAGAGAGGCTGGTGTCGGCGGCAGCCACAGATAATTGACCAGAACAAGCTAGTTTTCAGCAGCCAGCTAGCTTTTGATTATTCCTTCTACGCGTGGAATTTTGTGGGGAAGATTTCATCTGACAAAGCATGTTCATCCCATCTTAGACTTGTCCTTGTTGGAGTGGAGAACATGGAGGACAGCTAGCTATAGCTAGTTAACCAGGGGCCAGGGCTAATATGCCCAACCGACAACGACGTGTGCATTTGTGGAGGAGATCGAAGCACACATGTATCCATCGTTCGCTTACGCATGGCAGCGCATCAGATCTTGTGTCGACGACACGACGCCAAGCATTACATTGCATCTCATCGACGTACTGTTTGACCAGGTATGCAGCTGCCAGCTGCTTAATTGCTTGTTACGAGCATGTGCATCCGCTTTTGTGGTCGATGAAGAAACCAGCCCCGGATGCCATGCCGATTATTGCTTGTCATTTCAACAGTAGCAATGAGGCGGGGGCCATGAGATTGCTTTACATATAGAGTAGCATTGTACCTGTTCTTAACAGTCTTGATCGACCAAACAGGGCGGAGACCACGTATCGGTTGCTTGGCGTGAAATAATTGTCTATATGATGCATGTCGCTATCGCTAATTCTTCTGCGTGTTATCCATGAGAGACACGTTCATGCATGATGGGCACAGATCGACGTGGAATGTACGAAGCATGAATCCGTCCGTACGCCCCCGTCCCTATTGATCGAGACAGCGACGTCCCTCTCGCCAGACCACGACAGAGTTCGTCTTGAGTTTGCTCCTACAACACGCGTTTCTTTCCAAGCGAGCCAGGGAAAATGTTGGCTAATACTATCACACATGAACTTGTCCTCCTTCTGCCTGTGCTGCCTATGGCTCATACAGCGAGCTCTGCATAGAGTACCTGATTCTGAAGCAGGAGGAATGCGATTCAGAAACAGCAGGGGTCGATGCTTCTTCTTGTACTGCTTGGAGTGCAGAACATGGAGGACAGCTAGCTCGATCACCAGGGCTAATATGCCCAACCGACAACGACGCGCATCAGTGAAGGAGAAGCACACATCCATCGTTCACGCATCAGATCTTGTGTTGACGCCGCTAGCAAAAGCATCCTACGTGGTGTTGCCCTCTCGTGCCGCACATGGTTTGTATTGTACCTTATCCTCGGGTTGACCAGAGCGTGCAGCAGCAGCCGTGGTTTATAGTATTGCATCTCACATCGACCGGTTGACCGGGTACGCAGCAGCCATGGTATTTATTGCATCTCATCGACCGGTTGACCAGGTATGCAGCTGCCAGCTTGCTTGCTTGCTACATGTGCATGTGCATCCGCTTTTGTTGTCGGCGAAGATAACAGCCGCAGATGCTGATTAAGATTTGTCATTTCAACATTGCAATAGGACGAGAACCTCTCTCGTCTCTGTTTTCAATTAATTGACACAGTTGACTACGCTGTTCCAGCTTTGACCACTAATTGTTCTAGGAATATAATTAAGCAATCTGGGGTGCAAATGATATTGCTCATCACACAATGTTATGAATAGCATGAAACACCTTATAAAATGCGTGGTCAAGTCAAACATTGATCATGCATGAAGTCATAATGTAATCTTTTAAGACACCCTTCCTCTTAACAAACTTCCCTACCTGATAGCACATGGCTTAGAGGCAACAATGTAATCTATAGGGCTCACCTATTTCAAATAACGTGCACCGTTGCTGGTGGATCGAGATCCCCTTGATTAGAGGTATCAATGCAGAGAAGGTAATGTAGCCAGAATTAACTCTGTTTCTAATCATCAGATGAAAAATGGGCGAACTAGATCAGCGTGCTACATTACCAGCAAGTAGTCAAAAAACGTCAGACTATGTGCACTCGGTTACTTTTGCTATATAAAAGTACTTTAATCATGACATATTTGTTTTGATATTTGCATAATTTTTTTTGAATAAGACGAATGGTCAAATATGAGATCTAGAAGTCAAAAGCGACACTCTTTTAGAGACGGAGGGGGTAGCAGGACGGCCCGGCTAGTATCAATAATCTGATTAGAATATGTCATATCAAATTGATTTTTGCCTTGTCATAATTTTTCTACCACTATTTAATTTTATCTGAGGTGGAGAAGAGTGTATATATATCCCAGGTGGAGTACCGTACAACAGAGTGTATATCCCAGGTGGAGAAGAGTGACAGAAAAGAGACGAGCTGATAAATCAACAGCAGTTATTCGTTTATTATTGCACAACGCCTCATTTTATTCTCGCAAGCTCGCTAGAAGTGCAGAGTGACGTCTACAACTACTAGCTAGCTACTCACTGTAAGATAACAAATAGTACATGCACAGAGTGACAGAGGAGTATAGAGTACACAACAGATATACACACAGGATGATGAGGCCGTCCTAAATAATTGGATGGATGGATCATGGATCATGGATCTCGATCTAAGCCCATTGAATGGCGTAGCCGCTGTAGTTGCTCTGCTTGTCGGCGTAGCGTTCCCAGATCATGACGCCGCCGTAGTTGGCCGCCTTCTGCACGACCGGAATCACGCCGTAGAAGAGGTTCTTGGGGTGCACGTATCCGACCACCTGCTCCGACGCCGGCAAGCCGACGTAGACCTGCGAGTCCGGGTACGCCGCCGTCCACTTGTCCCACTCCTGCTGCCAGTACGCGGCGCAGTAGCCGTCGCCGTAGAACCGGACGTTGACGCGGCCGACGAGCCCCGTGGCGAGCGCGCGGCCGATGCCGCCGGCGTCGGGATACTTGCACCGCGGCGTCGCCATCAGCTGCACCGGCGTGCGGCCGCGGAAGTCCTTGTTGAAGCTCCACAGCTTCTTGGCGAGCACGTCGTAGTTCGCCGGCGAGCCGGTCTCGATGAAGAAGTCGATGCCGTCGACGAAGGCGTCGCCGCCGAGCGGCCGCGGCGCGCCCGTGCGGTTGCCGGCGAGGTAGGAGAACCAGAGGTAGTCGGCGAGCTCCGTCGCCGCCTGCGGGGTGGGGAGCGAGTACCCGGTGCCGAAGCCGCCGATGGAGAGGTACACGAGGAGGCCCTTCGACTGGCAGTGCTTGATGTCGTCGCCGAGGCCGGCGATGGGGTGCCCGGAGATGTCGAGGTTGTACTTGCCGTGGCCGAACACGTTGAGGAAGGAGATGACGGCGATGGTGTACGTGCCCGTGTCGCAGGCCTCACGGAGGGAGCCCTCGTTCTTGTTCCGGCCCCAGAACACCGTCACCTGCCCGGTCTTCCCCGTCGCCGCGGCCGGGCCGGCGAGGACGACGGCGGCGATGGCCGCCAGGGCCAGAACGGAGGCTGCCCTCCGGCTTGAGACTGCCATTTCTGAAACTGATGTGATAGTGGTGTGAAGAACTTGTTGCTAGAGTCGACTCCGCAGTCCACTATATATAGAGGTTAAGATACAGATGTATCAAGGACATCGACCTATTAGATTTAGATGGATGAGCAAGGCACGTTTTCAAATAACTAGTTTTTGACTATATTTTTGTTCATCTTGGACTGGTCTAGCTTGGACAACAGCATGGATGACAGCTCACCAAGCTAATAATCTACCAGAACTGAAAACGAAATGCCATTGTCATCCATCGCGGCGCCAAGCAACCAACGCGGTGTCCGCCTCATCTACATGCATGTGTGAATGTGTTTTCCCTTCCGCCCACAACATGGTTTATGCTATATATCTGTATATTATCCAATGATTGACTGTGGTTTTTTCGTGCATTAACCTTAGAATGTTAGCTAATAACTTATGTTTGTTGTCTCAACCTTTAATCAGTAACAAGAATACTTTTCTATGTAAAGTTGGACTACCGCGATTCCATTACTTGTATTACGGTACACCTTAGTAGTAGTACTACCGCTCATGCTAGTACTGTCTCTGATGCTAGTACATAAGTTTATCTGGACTCTGCACAATAATTAAGGCTAAGTTGCGTGCTAGAGCTTCGCTGAAAGAATTATCAGGAGGGTAGTAAAGATTTGTTTACCTTTGTTTCCTTTTCTTCTTCTTTCTACCAAGTCAGGAATCCTGTCTGTTCTTCCGTTCCCAGACTCATCGAAGAGCCAACACACTCCTATCTCCATCATGACGTGACCTGGTGCCCATAGCAGCCAGGTCTAATCATACAATCCAACCACGCAACTGAAACCACGTGTGCAACGCGGAAAATCGAATATGCTCGATCTGCAGAAATCAAGAACGAATCATATCTAGGCACCTCATGTCAAACATCACGAGTTCTGTTAACCTGTCAAACACCTCAACCCATAGTGGACAATATACAAAACCTTGTTATTTGAAGGTATTAAATAAAGTCTAATTACAAAATTTTTTTACAGATAGATGATAATTTACAAGACGAATTTAACGAGCCTAATTAAGCTATGTTTTACTGCAGTGATGTTACAGTAACCATTGTCTAATCACAGCTTAATTACCTTTATTAGATTTGTCTCACAAAGTAACTCAAATTCTCAAGTTTTTGCAAAAAAATTTGTAATTACATTTTATTTAATACGTAAGAACTTTGACCTAAACTTTAGTCTTAAACGAAACGAACACGCCAACAGTGACCCGGCCCGTCTCTGCTAGTACTTGCAAGATGTGAAAGAAAGGTGCAGTTAAGTACTGTATTCGATAGCAAAGCTCACAGTGCATCAGTAACGACTTCTCTAACAACAAAACATCGACGTGCCTCTCTAACAACAAAACATCGACGTGCCACAGCTGGCACGTTCAATCAAACTGCCTTGTAACCTTAGCTTTTTTACTTCATCAGTTTTTTGTCGGCTATGCTACATCTTCAGCATCAGCAAAGTGAGCTGTCTTTGGGCCTAGAACTGAAGCCACGTCAACTCCACTGTACACAACTTTATTTCTACTTAAATGAAATGGCAGAAAGATCCCTCAAAAGAAAAGCAAAGATAATTGCAATAAACTACGAAAAGGTTTGATTCCACCAACATGCCAGGTCATGGGAAATCTTCTTCTGAACATTAGCGTTTACAGACTTCATATTTCTGCGCAACTTGTGCAGCCAGGGGATCAACTGCATTCCGAATCCTAGCATACTCTTGCCTGTTGAGATGCAGAGGAAGAAGAAGCCTTTGAAGATCGAAGTTGTCCCCATGATAGGCACGAAGACTAACAAATATGGAGGCAGCTGCACTGTAGGCAGATAGGCTTGCGGCTATTTCAATGGTTTCCGAAATCTTGGGCAAATGCTCTTTTACCTGTCCCAAAGCATCGATACGAGCCAACAAATCTTCATAGTGACCAACCTTTACCGTGGTTGAAGCTTGTCTTAGTCGAGATATTCGAGCAGTTAATGACCTACGAATGCATCCTTGGATCATATCAAGACCACCATTATAAGTCTTCAATTATGTCAATGAAAAAAAAGTTTCCTTGAATTGGACAAATATTCGCTCATAGAAAACTTTACCCAGCCATTCATTAAATTTACTTGAATTCAATTTTTCTGATTCTAATACTCCCCTGACATGGTTAATTCAGTACTCTAGAACTACAGGAAATAAAAACTATATTTTCAAAAAATATTTAACCTAAAATATGGAACTTTGCACAAAGCATTAAACATTATACCATCAGTTCTCTGTTTGGCTTCTATGCTTCTCTCCCGAAGCATAGTATTATTATGCTTCAAGCTGGTCAACTCTTCAACCTTGTCGGACGCCTCAGATTTCTGGGCTCTATATTCTCGAAGCAGTTCTCTTAGAGTAGCCTCAGTTGCTTGAGACCAATTGGATTCACTATAAAGTCGCTTAGCCTGCTCTTCACATTTTTCATTTAGTTGAGATGGTGTTGCAGTTAATTCCGCATGGGTGATTCCTTTGATTCTGGCTAGAACATCATTATAAGCTGTCAAATCTTCCATCAGTTTGTCCTTTTCATTGACGGTTTTCCCTAGCTGCTCAGATAAGTTTTTTGAATTCATTTTTTCTGCTTGTAACAACCTGGTGACATGGTCAATCTGGTCCTCAAGAACTAGAGGAACAAAACATGTATTTAGAAACATTAATTATGCTAAACTATTAAAACTGCTCAGGATGAAATTTTGAACTTTATACCTGTATTTATCTGCTCAAGCTCTACGTTCCTTTCCTCAATCATAGAACTACTATACTTCAAAGAGGTCAGCTCCACATCCTTCTCAGACATAGCAAATTCCTTTAATCTGGCAAGTTCTCTGTATTCTTGGAGCATTTCCAAGCAAGCAGCCTCGATTGCTTGAGATCGTTCGGATTAAATCTGAAGTCTCTCATTCTGCTCTTTGAGTATATTTTCGAGAACTCTGGCCCTCTCAAAAGCTGCATTTTTCTCTGACATTGCATTTTGTAACTCCCTACAGATCAGATTAATATGAAATCAAGATTAACTGTTTTAAGAAAATAATGAGAAAGGGCACAAGAATACTTACTCCTTTAATCTGGTCACTTCTTTATGAACCTGACTCTGGCTCATGTAAGAATCAATACACTGCCACATTCTTTCTGCATTCTAGTGCACATAAAGATGTGTAAGTGATAATAAAAATCAGTGGCCATAATCTCACAAAACAGAATTATGAATTATATTTCTTACTTCACGGCAGATGCTGAGGAGTTCATTCCTCAAGTTTTTGTCACACCGGACCGAAGTTTGAACAGGGATAGGGCCACTTGAAGCTACCGCAGTGAAAGCAGCAGGCATAAAAGGAGAGTTTGCTTGTGTTTCAATGTTCATTTCGTCCAGCACTGGGGCCACACTAGTTGCCTGCCTCTGCATGGGGGCAGCATGGTCAGGTGAAATTGTTTCTCTTTGAACAAGAGGTGACTACTACAATATGAGAGCTCCAATCTCAGTGCTCAAACTGGACACCACATAAAAGTCTAGGCAATCTGTTGCGAACAAAAATCGTTTCCTCTCCCATTCAACATTTGTTTTAACATTTCAGAAAAAAAAAGAGGGGGCACTGGGGCAGCTTAGAGAAATGAGAGATCAATCCTTCATAAGTTAATCCTTAAACGAAATAAACACTGCCAATCATAATACCATGTTGAACCTTACCAGCATAGATAAATCAGGGGTCCATCCTTTAGAACTTGAAGTTTCTTTGACCAGCTCAATCTCCATGTTCTGTGTCTCGCTTGAAGGAACAAAAGTTAAAGTTGTTTCCATTCTTTTAATTTTGGATGCAGGAGGACCGGATCTTGTAGGAGTCATAGGTGGGAGGCTCAAGGGAGTGCTTGCCCTGCACGGAAGATTGTGAGTTACAGTTTTATGAATGAGTAAAAGCATATTATTTTACACTCTATGTCGGGGTGAATTGAACCAATCTAAATAGTTCGGGGAAGTAAATTAGACCAAAAAAATTCTTAGGGGGTTAAGTGAACAATGCAGATACTTGAGGATAGTAAAATAAACTTTTTCCTATTTATATTACCTGTAATTGCCGTTGCAGTTAAGAAATGCAAAGATTTCCTCAGATATTGGTGTCAATGTTTTAGTATCTCTCTTCTCAGAAGTTGCAAGGATTGGATGATCTGGAGCAATCTCCTGCTCTTCAACTTCATTTCCTCCCTGAATTATTGAAGCGGTGGCAGGAATATGACTAAGCTTTGGTAGAGATGCAGAATGCTCCATCCCAAGATTTTCATCTGGCTCTGTTTCAATTTCAGTGTTCATCGGTTCACCCATCGAATATGCATATGCTTTCTTAGCCGGATGATCTTCCACATCAGTTTCAGGCGAAGGTGAAGATAGGGAAATCAATGCTGGATGCAGGGATAAGATTCCCTCAACTTTGTGTTTCTTAGCAGGAAACATCAGTGAACATATGCGTCGTAGGCTGTGATCTGATCTGCATATGTTCAAAGAGCATGTAAAATCCTGCTTTAACAAAAATAAATGCATGCAGGGAAGTGTAATAGGGAATGGTTACAGCCATATAACTCTAATAAACATTGCATGCAGAGAAGACTAATACGAGATCACAAAAGCCATAAGCCATAAATAGAATCCTACGTGCTTATCATCTAGCCGGCATAGAAATGGACTACTTGACCACTGGCTATTGCCACAACTGATGATATAGACGAAATAAAATATTGAGCCAGTACACCATGATTCATGATGATGCGCATTGCAGGCAAGGGCTACCTTGTTACATATATGAAGCTTTAGAGACACACGACAATATGCTTCTGATAGTCAAAAGTGGCACACATTCATTTTGAGGAGAAAATAACAAAAGGGATACTATGAACTCACTAAAGAAGAATAAGATCAGGCACAACAATAAAGTTAATATAGGTACAGAAATTGGCAAAGACATGATGCTTTAGCTACTACTATTTTCGCTGTTCTCCAGTGTATTGTTACTTGGCACTGCTTCCACACTAAAATTTCAAAAGAAATTATGGTAAGAAAATAAAAGAGGCGTGACATAGAAAGAAATACAGTGTATCAATAATTGCTGCCCAACCACTTGGTTCTGAGGGACCACAGACTAACTGCATATTAGTGATGGAAACAGACAAGACCTGAGCTTCGCTAGTGGAGCACACCCCAAATCAGTGTTGCACATAGGGCAACAGTTGAAATCTTCATCCTCAAACTTCCGATATATGCATTTCCGGCAAACTGATCAATACATACCATCATATCAATGACTGAAGCACCATAAAATCAGGATATCCAGCAACAAAGTTATAGCTACAGGCAAGATATCTAAAAGAAAGCCTAAATATAAAGAAAATATTAAATAAACCACCCAAAGGCTCTATACAACAACTGTCCAAGATATGAAAACGAAAGCATGTGCTCAGGAAAAAAAAAAGGAACAGGTAACAAAAGGGAAATGACAGGGAGTACAACAGATACTTGAGATACATCCTGCTACAATGTAAGCCAAGATAGTTATGGCAAAGGGAACCATAATATATACAAATATGGTACAAAATATCTGCAACCAAATTATCTATACTTCTAGTAACTCTTTGCACTCAATCCTTAAACTTGATCAGCATCACCAATCAATTGGACCATCGTCCAATAAAATTCCATACAATGGGGCACTTCCTTAATTAGCACACATAAAAACTAGATTCTGCACCAACCATTGCAGTTAGAAACACATTTAAAAAACTTCTTAACCTGCTAAAGCCTAAAGGCTTTTCTTCAAATTGTGGTGAGTTTTCCATTTCGAATACCATAACTATTAGTCTTGATTTCCGGGCCACAACATATATTTTAATAAGAGAATTCGTGCTGTATCCCTACATTCTGCAACATCAGCAACCTGAAATCGGCCCTCATCCCTAAGAGCTTAGTCGATGCTAAACAAAGTAACATGAGTGCGAACTTCTCCTTAACAACATACGCTCATATGGAGAACAAATTGTTAGGTAACCAAGGGGGATTTTGTTTGCGCCTAACAAAAAAGGGGACATTTTTAAGGGGGGAAAGATCAAATTGGAAGGGCATCCCATTTCACGCATCAAGAAACACGGCACTCCACTCGATCCTCGGCGCACACGATAGAGAATGGCGGAAGGAACGGCGGGAGGAGCTCACAGGAGTGGAGGCACTCGGAGACGGTGGTGGCGTCGCGGAGAACACCGCCGCACAGGCCGCAGGTGACGCCCGGCGCGACGCTTGAGCGGCGCACGCGGGCCAGCTTTGAGGCGGCGCGAGGGAGAAGCTCGGCAGGCACGGCGGTGTCCTGGGAGGGCGCGACCGCCACGGCCGGTGGCGGCGGCGAGGTTTGCTGGGGTTTTGTTTTCCTCTTCCCCAACCGTACCATTGTGGTGGCTGGAGACTGATAAACTGGGCTTTCTTCGGCTGTCGGCCTTTGGGAAGTTGTTAGGCTTCGAGTCACTCCATTCAGTGACTTAATAATTCCGTTAAATTTTGGTTTGCTTCAAATATGTTGAAGTATCAAAAGCAATTCACTCTTTAATTTGTAAAGAGTAAAGTGTATCCTAGGTCCTTAAACTATTTTAGGATTCTCATCTAAAACCATGAACTCTTAAAGCGAAGATTTGAGTCCATAAACTCTTCGGTCCTCAAACAATTTTGATGTTCTTATCTGGGTTTAAAAACTTCAAAATGAAGATTAAAATCTTTAAACAATTTTGTGGTTCTTATCTGGGATCAAAACTTTTAAAAAGAAGATTTTGGTCAGGTGCTTGATAGCTCCGTTTTCACCGCGGTAAACAGGACGGTTTTTCCTAATACCAGTCCGGTCCGATTTACACTATTCTTCAGTTTTTGTTTTTAAATTTGAAAAGAATGATTTTTTTTTTTTGCACTTTTTCTATCTTTCCTCTCTAAACTGGTTTTCCAAAATTTGGTCCGGTTTCCCAAACATTTTGACCGGTTTTTGATTTTTGGATTCAAAATTTGGAATTTAAATTTTGTTCTGTTTTGGACCAGTTTTCTGGGAAACCAGACATTTCGGCTGTTCTAGTATTACTTTAGCAACGGAAATTTAACATCGCACATGATGTCATTATGATTTAAATGCAAGTCATATTTTGAATGGTTGTTTAAGCACCAAGGAAGATTAGAGAAACAAATTTGTTTTGAGTGTTTATGGACCCAAATGAGAATTTTTAAATAGTTTTAGGACCGAAATTGTCATTTTAAGATTTTATGGACCTAGATGAGAAGCCTGAAATAGTTTAGGAACCCAAATCATCGTTTTAAGAGTTCTTAGACCCAGCCCAGATGAGAATACTAAAATAGTTGAAGAACCTGGATACACTTTACTCATTTGTAAAGAAGATTGGTAGTTCTTTGCACCAAGTTGATATATCCTCGTACAAATTACATGTCATTCTCACTCCCCAACACACTTTTCTCTCTTCTTAATACAATTTGTTCCCTTCTCATTACACTTTTATCTTTATCTCTCTCGTACTTGTTTTCTGTGCACCTACTTTTTTCACCTCTCCTTAGTTCTTGTGCCCATAATAACATTTATTTATGAACAAAGGTAGTACTTCAGTCTCCTCCCATTTGTAGGTGTTCATGTGTTTTGGTGTGGCTCTTATTGTTGTTATGTATTTTCTGTTAATATTGTTCATCTTCACTTCCACATATTTTCCTAGCTTCTAACTGAATACTGGCGAACGTAGAGCAGAATGTTTGGGGGGCTGAGCTACCATGTATTTTTTTCCTCCTTCCTCTATTTTTCTTCTTCTTCTTCCCTTGAAAACTCCATTGTTCTAAGTTTTTTTTTGTCAAAAAAATGTGTGTGTCTGTGTGTGTGTGTGTGGGGGGGGGGGGGGGGGGGGGGGGGGGGTGGGTGGGGAGGGTCCGGATCCGCCCCTTATCTGAACAAGAATTCCACTTCGAATAGCTTATAAAATCACATGTGTTTCTTTATGGAAGAAAAAATCATTCTAGGTCTCTAACTAACAAAAATAACCGGTTTTAGCTTGTTGTCGTTGTCGTTATGACTCAACATGTTTTATAGGTCCAGTCGCCCAGAAGAGCTAATCCTAAGAAAGTGCCGAAACTTTTTTTTTAAATGCCGAAACTTTACCTGATTCAGGCGAGTCTTGAAAAAATGGAATTACTTCTCAAAGAAGATGGAAGGACCCTTCCAAATGTTGATAGTCCATTTCCAGAGGTAGAAACGAGAAAGTGGATATTTATAGCACCAAAAATGATGAAACGGAATGACTTGTCCCATCTAAATGTTTGTTTATAGGTACTTCTTCCGTTCTCAAAAGACAATTGTGTTAGGGCCGAAAAAAGAAGTCCTCGAAAGAGTGTCGTTTTAGCCCGGCCCCGCACTACACTGCAAGCTCCAATCTATCCACTCGCCATTCGTCCTGCATCTCTCCGCTTTGGGCCTCCATCGTGCATCGCTCCTCCTCCGCCAGGGATCATCCTCGTCCCTGAATCGCTCCTCCTCCGTGTATGATTTGGCCACGAACCGCCACCTCGATGCAGGGCGCCGAGAGCAGATATCAAAGGATTTACATGAGGAGTCGATGCCAACAAGTTGATTTGGTTGCTCCACCTCAAATCGCTCCTCCCCGCATCGGTCCTCCTCCACCGGTCCTTCTTCCCCGGATCGCTCCTCCTCCGCGTTCAATTTGGCCAACATCCGTTGCCTCGATGTAGGGTGTCGTGTTCGATTTGAGCTCGACGTAGCATGAAGACAGCAGATTTGGCGATTGAGACCCAAGCCACGGTGGTATGCCGTACTAGTCGCGATGGATGGGGCGGCATCCCCAGCGGCAAGTAGGTGACGGGAGCAGTGGCGCGGCGTCCCCAATGGTAAGCAGCAACAACACGACGTCCCTAGCAGCGGCTAGGAGCAAAGAACTCAGGAAACGCGTTCGATTTTGCTAGGGCATGCTGATCTTTTTAAATCTTTGCTATTAAGTGTGGGAAAGGCTAAAATGACACTCTTTCAGGGACGCAAGGAGCACTTTATTCGATAATACAGTTACATCGTTCATAAGAGTAGCTACGATATGGCTAGGAGGTTCATCGACCCAAATACAAGTAAATTTAGAAGAAAAACGTACTCTAGCTAACTCATGAGCTACCTGATTGGCTTCCCTATTACAATGTTGGATAGAAATATCATCAAAACCATTCCACATCAAAGTGCACTCATCGAAGATAGCATAAGGTGTTGTTTACGGTCCTATATTTTTACCCCTCTAACAGCCCTAAACTCAGGGGTAAATGGGGTTTCTCTTCCTCACCATAATATTACGTGAATACTCCAGCAATTTCGTCGCCAGAAATTGCTGAACCAGTTAATGCTACTACCCGAGATGAAGAATACTCCAGAAGAACGTGACAAGCGCAAGGGATGTGCTTATGATGATCATTCCATGGAAAGAGCAGAAAAGCTAAAGGCAAAAAAGAATCTAGACTACATTGAAGGTACAAATAACTCCATCCTGTCTCTCTCCGATTCTAAGATAGTTTCTAATATAAATGGTTTCTATGGGGGCAGATTGTTTAAAGGGAGCTTTATGTATTAAGAATCTAGAGATTGATAGGTTGTCTGTAACGCCAAAGAAAAAACAAATAGTGAATACTGATAATGGTTTAGAGAGCAGTGATGATGAAAATGATGATGGATTGGACTACCTCACATTAGGGAACCTATGTGGTGACTTGATGGAGGAAAGTATGGGAGAAGACAGCAGTCATTCTCTAAATGACTTTAAAGCTGTTCCCAGATGGAAAAAGTCTAACTCACATAAAAAGAATAGAGAGAAGGCTTCCATACAGAAAATAAATAAACTACAAAAGTCTAGATGAAAGGTATCTTCTGGAATAGAAGAGGTTTTCGAGACTTGGCTAAATCATTATTCCTAGCAGAAACAACTCTAGAACAGCATTTGGATTTCATTGCTCTCCTGGAAACAGGACGGGATGACTTCACAGCAGCTGAGCTAAAACATTTTTGTGGTGGGAAGAATTTTTTATGGAGCTGGTCTTCGCCTAGAGGTAGATCGGGGGGGGGGGGGGGGGGGGGGGGGGAATTCTCGTGGGAGTAAATCTCGATGCTTATGATATTGGTGAAATCTCGCATGGTGATTTTTATGTTAAATTTAAATTGAAAATAAAAATGATGGGTATGAGTGGGTTCTTATAGCGATATATGGTGCTGCACAAAATGAGTACAAGGAAATGTTCCTTACTGAGTTGGTGCACACTTGTCGGATTGAATCTCTACCTATGGTGGTAGGAGGAGATTTCAATATTATAAAAGATCCAAGTGAAAAAAATAATAATAGATATGATTATCGTTGGCCTTTTTTGTTTTATGCTGTCATTAATGGTCTGGACTTAAGAGAACTTGATCTTGTTGGAAGGAAATTTACATGGGCAAACAATTTACCTGTGCCAACCTTCCAACGCTTAGATAGAGTTCTGATAAGTACAGATTGGGACTCGAAATACCCAAAAGCAACAGTGGAAGCATTAAACAGAGATATCTCTGATCATACTCCTTTGTTATTGGATACTGGAAATCCTTCTCCTAGCTTGAAGCATATGTTCAAATTTGAACTTGGCTGGCTTATGCGAGAGGGATTCTATGATTTAGTGAAGGAAGTATGGCAAAATGAGAACATAGGCCATTCATCAATACAAAAGTGGCAAAATAAAATAAGAAGGTTAAGACAATTTTTGAGAGGTTGGGCGAAAAATACAAGTGGCACTTATAAAAAGGAAAAGCAAGAAATACTTGATATAGTTGGGCAGTTAGACAAGAAAGCTGAAACTACATTGCTACAACCACATGAGGTGGATCTGAAGCAATGTTTAAAGGAACGACTTGTCCAATTGCTAAGAGAAGAAGAAATAAAATGGTACCAAAGATCTAAAACAGAACAATTGTTAAAGGGTGATAGTAATACGAAATATTTCCAGTTGGTAGAAAATGGTAGATATAGAAGAACAAGGATTTTCCAACTTGAAGATGGGGATCAAATCATTCGTGGTGATGAGCAACTGAAATCATATATTACAAAATATTATCAAGGTCTGTTTGGACCTTCAGTAAGTAATGATTTCATGTTGATGGAACAACAACGAGATGATATTCCTCAGGTCTCGAATATGGAAAATGAACTTCTTATTGAAAAATTCTCCGAAAGTGAGGTTAAAGAGGCTATTTTCCAAATAAAACATAATAAAGCTCCTGGTCCTGATGGGTTCCCAGCTGAATTTTATTAAGCATTTTGGGACCTAATTAAACCAAATTTGCTGGCTTTGTTCACTGATTTTCACAATGGAAATCTACATCTTCATAGCTTAAATTTTGGAGTAATTACTTTGCTACCTAAGCAGAAAGAGGCAACTCAAATCAAGCAATTTAGACCTATATGTCTACGTAATGTGAGTTTTAAGATTTTCACAAAAGTTGCAGTTAATAGGATTACTAAGATTGCTGATAATTTGATTAAGCCTTCACAAACTGCTTTTATGCCTGGAAGAAACATTATGGAGGGAGTGGTGATTTTGCATGAAACAATCCATGAACTACATACTAAAAAAATGAATGGTGTTATTCTAAAGTTAGATTTTGAGAAAGCTTATGACAAAGTTAAGTGGTCTTTCCTCCAACAAACTTTAAAGATGAAAGGATTTTCTGATAAATGGTGTTCGTGGATAGAAAGTTTTGTATCCAAAGGTAGTGTGGGAATCAAAGTCAATGATGAGGTTGGGAGATACTTCCAAACAAACAAGGGCCTTAGACAGGGCGATCTTTTGTCTCCAATACTATTTAACCTTGTGGTGGATATGTTGACTATCTTAATAGCTACTAGCTAGAGCAAAGGAAGATGGCCAAATCAAGGGCTTAGTACCTCATTTAGTTGATGATGGTCTCTCAATACTTCAATATGCAGATGACACAATTCTTTTTATGGAGCATGATCTTGAGCAGGCCAAAAACATGAAATTGCTCTTATGTGCATTCGAGCAATTATCAGGTCTGAAGATTAACTTTCATAAAAGTGAAATTTTCTGCTATGGGGAGACAAAAGAACATGAGCATGAGTATACGCAGTTATTTGGGTGTGATATGGGAGAATATCCGTTCAGATATCTAGGAATACCCATGCATCGTAGGAGTAAGTAATAAGGATTGGAAAATTATAGAAAATAAGTTTGAGAAGAAACTGAGTGGTTGGAAGGGTAAGCATCTATCATATGGCGGGATGCTTGTGCTTATTAATTCTGTTTTAAGCAGTCTAGCTCTTTTTATGTGTTCTTTCTTTGAAATCCCAAAAGGGGTCCTAAAGAAACTAGATTATTATAGATCTAGATTTTTCTGGCAAGGAGACAAACACAAAAAGAAATATAGACTTGCAAAATGGGATATAATATGTAGGCCAAAGGATCAAGGCGGTTTAGGTATTCTTGACCTAGAGGTTCAAAACATATGCTTGCTAAGTAAATGGTTAGACAAGCTGGTTAATGAAGTTGGATTATGGCAACAAGTGTTAAAGAATAAGTATCTAAATACTAAAACTTTATCTCAAGTATGTTTAAAACCTGGCGACTCACATTTCTGGTCGGGTCTGATGAGTGTCAAAGATCAATTTTTACAGTTTGATTCTTTTATTGTAAAAGATGGCACTCAAACCAGATTCTGGGAGGATAAGGGACTAGGAGAAAGTATTTTAAGAGATCAATTTCCTATTCTTTACAACATTGTGAGGAAGAGATGTGATACTGTGGCTAATGTTATGAGCTCAATTCCGTTAAATATATCCTTCAGGAGATCTTTAGTAGGGGACAAACTTATGGCATGGCACAATCTTGTGGAAAAGTTACTAGCTGTAGAATTAATTGACGAACCAGATGCTTTCGAGTGGTCATTAAACCAAAGTAGGAAGTTTACGGTTCAATCAATGTATGGAGCTATTCTAAACACAAGTATTGTTGCAAATAATAAACATCTATGGAAAATTAAAGTCCCGTTAAAGATAAAAGTCTTTCTTTGGTTCTTGCATAAGGAAGTTATACTCACCAAAGATAATCTAGCTAGAAGAAACTGGAATGGAAACCACAAATATTGTTTTTGTAGTAATTTAGAAACTATTCAACATCTCTTTTCGATTGTAGTTTTGCTAGATTAATTTGGAGACTAATTGAACTGTCTTTTGGGATTAAACCAACAACTAGTGTTGCTAACATGTTTGGTAATTAGATTGGTAGGTTTCAACCCAAGGATAGGGGTCAAATGCTAGTTGGAATCGGTGCCATTTGTTGGGCAATATGGCTAAGCCGAAATGATGTTGTATTTGACAAAAAACCAATTCTAACTCCTATGCAGGTAATTTACAGGGGCACGTATTGGATGAGAACATGGTCGCTATTCCAAAAGGATGATGGGCGAATGTCATTGCTAAAGGCGTGCCGACTCTTAGAGATAGTGACAATGGATATCTTCGTCAAACATGGGTGGAAGTTTAGTAACAGGTTGTGCTAAAATAAACTTTTTACTATCTTCTCGCCTTTTGTCTGGCGTTTCATTATTTGTCCTGTGTGTTAGACGGAGTCTACACATAGTTGAGTTTGTAATAATGGACGATCAAATACATCAAATGATGTAAAGACCGGGATATTTTCATTTGCTTGATGAATACAATTCCCTTTATCTAAAAATAATATTACGTGAATATGCCTACAGAGGGCTGAGTTACATGGGGTTACATGGGCCTCTTGGGCCTTTTTTATTTTCTTTCTTGTTTCTCTACTAAATGGACTGTTCCACGAGTGCAGGCCGGAATCTCTCCAGGAGTGGGCCTGGCTGAGCGTTTGCCCCAACAATTACAGTTTCTTTAGTTTTTTTTTAGACCAACATTTACAGTTTCTCTCCGAGCAGCCTCAATATCATTAAAGTGCACAGATTTTCTGAAGTCGATTTATCTCTGAGTGAGATTATTATACTAAAGAAACATTGAATTTGTTCATTTATTAATCTTTATACTAGTTTGCAGATTTGATTTTAGAGAGAATCTTATTACACAATTTCCATCTGCACCATTAACTCACCATTAACTCGACATGCACACTCATCAGTGCTAGCAGATCAATGCTGAAATTGGTGTATCATTCCTGGTGCAAAGAAATCCCATTTCTTGGATATGCGCCTCTCCCCTATAGATTCCTACCCTTTAAATTCCACGCCTATAAATAAAGTACACACCTTGGAATTGGATCCATCTCACTCATCAACTCAATCTTGGGATCTTGTCGAGCAAAGAGTTGGAAATGGCGGCAACAGCCTCCTCGAGCATGGCTGCCTGCGTCGTCCTCCTGTTCCTGGCCCTCGCTGCCATCGTCTCCGCGGCAGGTTCGTCAGCGCCGGCGTCGGCACCGCTGGGAGAGGCTGCGGACATGGCACCATTGCCTGGCGATCACATTTGTTTTCACGAGAGGTCGCGTGGCTCGCGTCTTTGCGAGAAGCCAAGTTGTCGCCGCATGTGCAAGCGGAGAGGGCTACCTCGCCACGTCGATCCGATGATTAAAGACCGCTGCTGCTGCTGCTGCCCCGAGAACGTCGTGTGCCAAGAGCAAGGGGCAGCGTGACGACAGCGTCGCGCTTTATATATATGTCATCTCTATATATGTACTACGAGTTATACAAGTTTGTATGGTACGGTATCAGTCAGCGGCAAGGAAATATAAGTTAGTGTTGAAATAAAATAAAGAAAAAGGTCCAATTTACTACCTCAGCCATCTGCATTGTTCATTAACAAAATTTTATCCCGATTTACTCCCTATGAACTACATGTAGGTTGGTTTATTTGATTCACGCTCTAGTGAATTTCTTTTCATGTGTTATCCTCTTCGTTAATTTTCTTTCCATTCATGTTTTCTCCAATTATTCTTGGCAAAATGAGAACATGGATTAGCAATCCAATCCTCATGGCTGGATCAACCCCATAAAAAAACTGAGCAGCACCTGCCAAACAAAAATATCCTCACATATCCAGATCCCTTTGAGTGCTGAAACAAGAATTACAATTTTTCATGCCCCATCTGTTCTTAATCATAGTTCAAAGAAATGTTACTTGAGAGAATCTTATTTTACAATTTCTATGCACAGGATTAATTTCTATCTGCAACATTAATCTTGTATATAATAATTTTGGGTGCGAAAAATGGAATTGGATACGCAACCCTCTCCAGTGATCTTCTTGTCATGTGTTGTCAAATTATTCTTGGCAAAATTGGAAACGTGGATTACCAATCCAATCCTCAACATTAATTTCTATCTGCAACATTAATCTTGTATATAATTTCTATCTGCAACATTAATTTTGGGTGCAAAAAATGGAATTGGATACGCGACCCTCTTCAGTGATTTTCTTCTCAAATGTTGTGAAATTATTCTTGGCAATTGGAAACGTGGATTACCAATCCAATCCTCATGGCTGGAATCTGGATCAACCCCACAAATAAACTGAGCAGCACCTGCCAAACAGAAATATCCCCGTATATCCAGATCCCTTTGAGTGCTCAAACAATGAATTTCAATACAGAGTACCATTTGGGGCAGATTTTGCTTAAGTCACTCTATCTGAGTGGCTAGTGAGATTCTCCTTAGTCCATTTTGCTTTGTTTTCACGTTTGTCCAATTATTCTTGGCAAAATGGGAACGTGAATTACCACCCGTTGAGTTTCTTTATAAGTATTAAAGAAAAATAGAATTTAAGTTTTCGTGTTCAGTTATTAATCTTATACTAGTCTGCATATTTGTTTTTAGAAGGAATCCTATTTCACAACTCCCATCTGCACCATTAACTCGATCTGCAGTCATCAGTGCTAGCAGATCAATACTGAAAATGGTGCATCACTCCCGGTGCAAGGAAATCCCATGTCTTGGATACGTGCTTGTCTCCTACAGATACCCTTGCTTTAATTTCCACGCCTATAAATAAAGCACACGCCTTGGAATTGGATCCATCACTCACCAACTCGATCTTGTGATCTTGTCGAGCAACGAGTTGGACATGGCAGCAACAGCCTCCACGAGCACGGCCGCTTGCGTCGTCGTCCTGTTCCTGACCCTCGCTGTCGTCGTCTCCGCGACAGGTTCGCCGGCACCGGCACCGGCACCGGAGCCGCTGGGAGAGTCAGCGGACATGACACCGCCGCCTGATAGGTACTTGTGCTACGACAGCGTGCACTGTGCGAAGCCAGAATGTCGCGACATGTGCAACCTGCAAGGGCTACCACTAGCGGGCGAGGATGGCTACGTCGATTGGAGAACGAAGGGGCATTGCTGCTGCTGCTGTCCCAAGAACGTCGTGTGCCTCGAGCATGGGACAGCGTGACGTTGTTGCCGCGCGTTATATGCCATCTCTGTATATGTACTACTACAAGCAGTACAGGTTTCTATGGGACGGTATCAGCCGGCGGCAAAAATATAAGTTGGTGTTGAAATAAAAATGAAGTAAAAATCCGATTCACCACCCAAATAACTGTGTTGTTCACTACCAAATGACCCGATTTACCTCCTCGAACTATTTAGGTTGGTTTGATTCACTCTAGTAACTTTCTTTTCGCGTGTTATCTTCTTCATTAGAACGCACTGACAAGGAACGGCCGTGGAGCGGGCTGCCGATTGACTGATTTCTTGAGAAAATCTTGTTTCACAATTTCTATCCTCAACATTAATTTTTATCTACATCATTAATTTCTATCTACAACATTAATTTCTATCTACAATAATTTCAGGTGCCAAAAATAGAATTGAATACACGACTCTCTCCTGCAGATAACCCCGCCTTAAAATCCACACCTATAGATTAAGCACAGGCCTCCATCACTCTCCAAGTCTATATTGTGTAGAGCAAGGAGTTGGACATGGCGGCATCAACCTCCTCGAGCACGGCCGCCTGCATCGTCGTCCTGTTCCTGGCGCTCGCCGCCGCGGTCTCCGCTGGTTCGCCGCTGGGAGAGGCCGCGGACAACATGGCACCAATGCTTAGTGGTGGCACGCGCTCCGTGTGCCCCCATAACAAGCAGGTGTGCGAGAAGCCAGCGTGTCGCAACATGTGCCAGCTCCACGGGCTACCACCACTGGGCAAGGACGGCCACGTCGACTTGCAGATGAGGGACCAATGCTGCTGCTGCTGCCCCAAGAAAGTCGTGTGCCTCCATCACGGGGCAGTGTGACGTTGTTGCCGCACCTTATATGTCATCTCTGTATATGTTGATGTTGAAATAAAAATGAAGTAAAAGATCCAATTCCTTCGTTAGACCGCACTGACAAGGAACGGCCACGGAGCAGTCAGCCGATCGACTGCAACTTGCAATGTTCCAGGCATCAATCGAAGTAGACGCCGGCAATGGAAAACTGGCCCTTTTCTGGCCGGATCGGTGGATCAATGGAACATCCATCCAATCACTTGCGCCGGATTTGCGCAGGGCCGTGCGCCCGGCAACGCTAAAGCGCCGAACACTCAAAGAGGCGCTGCACAACAAACAATGGATCCGGACATCACCGGACCACTGACCGTCATGGCACTGGTTCAGTACCTAGGAGGTGTTCCTTTTATGGGATCTAAATTTTATAGAGGTCATATTAAAAAGAATTTTGTTATTAAAAAATATTAAATAAAGTTTAATTACAAAACTAACTGCAGAACTTTTGGTCTAATTCGCGAGACGAATCTAATGAAGGTAATTAAGTCGTGATTAGATGATGGATACTGTAGTATCACGGTAGCAAAACATATATTAATTAGGCTCATTAGATTCGTCTCGAAATAAGCATTCATCTGTCAAAAAGGTCTTGTCATTAAATTTTATTTAATACTCCTAAATAACAAAAAAATTTTTTACGTGACGGGTCTAAATTTTAGAGGGGAGAAAACGAACGCCCCCTAGTACGACTCCACCTTTGGGTGCGGATGCAAGAGGTGCAGCTCGGCCAATCAACAGCGGATAGGATATGCCGGCGATGGACAGCATCCAGGAAATCCACGTCGAACTCATCTGCACCATTAACTCGAACTCGTGTGCACCATTAAGAGCAGGTATTAGAGCAAGCCCAATAACTGACGAATCGACAAACCTTTTCAGAAAAATCCGATGTGGCGGAGAGAGAAAAGAGGTCTGACACCGAGCTCGTCGCGTCTGCGGGCAACGATCGCGTCGCCGCTCATGGGGCCCGCCACCACTCCCACCATCTCCTCCCCACTCCCCGCCCAATCTCGCACGCCGCCAGCCCGCGACGACGACGAGCGGGTCCTCCTCCATCCTAGCGCGCATCTTGGCCGGCCCATCCTCCGTCGCAGCGACGGCCCGCGGCGGCGCGGCGGCGGCCCCGCCTCCGCCGTCCGGTAGGCTGAGGGAGAGCAACGTGACGAGCGGCGGCTCGACGCCGGGCGTCGCCTGCTCGGCGGTGTCGTCTTCTTCGTGGTCGATGCAGCTGCGAGTAGTGGAAGCGGAGGGTGGAGTTCCAGGGTGGAGTTCCAGTGGTCGCGGGGAGGCACGCGGCCCTGCGCAGCTACGCTGAAGACGACGAGCTTGGCAGTGTGAGTGGCCACCTTGGTGCGGCGTAACCAGGCCGCCATGGTGCGGCGCGGCGAGCTCGAAGCCCAGGCCGCCACACCTGCTCCTTCCGCGGGCGCGCGACGACGGGAGCTCACGGCGAGCTCGAGTGACTGCACAAGGGCGCCGCCACCTGCTCGTCCCACGGCGTCCACTACATCATCGCCGCAAGCAGACGCGCCGCACATGGTACCCGGTGGCCGCGTGCCTTCGCCGTCACCCAGCTGCTGCAGTCTTGAATTATCGATCTGATCCCCGCCCGCTGCCATGGCTCAGGCGGAGCATGCGCGTGTGGTGGTCAAGGTAGAGGAGATGGATAAGGAGGAGAAGGTGGGGCCTACAGAAGATAGAATATAATTTCGTTGGAGCCGTTCTGAAGACAAACTGTTGTGCAGCTTGGCTGCGAGCTCGGCGCTGGCTCGGCGATCAGCCAAGCTTATTGAGCTTGCTCTTATAAGCCTTCTCAGCCAGCTGATATCCTACGTGAAGCAGAGAGAATAGGAGAGAGAATGTGTTGCCGGCCGCTCGTCAATCGCCCGCTCAAAGCCGGCCTAATCCACTGCCTGTTGGGTCCCACACAAAGGAAAGCACGTTCGTAGCCAGCAGCGGGCGTAGGAATGGGCGTAATAGCAGGCGCATGCGCCGGCAGCAGGCACCGTCATAAACCTTGCTCTAAGAGTAGGTATAATAAGCTTGATTCAGCGGGCGAAGTCCAATAGGGAGGAGAGAGATTAGATGAGAGAGAATGAAGCTGGCTACTCGTCAATGGGGAGGAGAGAGATTAGATGAGAGAGAATGAAGCTGGCTACTCGTCAATCGCCGGTAGTTCAGCGGGCTGAAGCAGAGCAGAACCACTGGCTGCTGGGTCCCACGCAGACAAAACACTCGCTTACCGCCGGCAGCAGGCGCAAGAGCGGGTGCGGCGGCAGCAGGCGAAATTCATTATGCTGGCGATATTTCACAATATCCATCTGCACCATTAACTCATATGCACCCTCATCAGTGCTAGCATCAATGCTGAAATTGGTGCCTCGCTCCCGGTGCAAGGAAATCCCATTTCTTGGACACGCACATCTCCCCTGCAGATTCCCTCGCTTTAAATTCCACGCCTATAAATAAAGCACACACCTTGGTATTGGATCCATCACTCACGAACTCAATCTCTTGTGATCTTGCCGAGCAAGGAGTTGGACATGGCGACAATGGTCTCCTCGAGCACGGTCGCTTGTTGTGTCGTCCTTCTGTTCCTGTCCCTCGTCGCCGTCGTCTCCGCGGCAAGTTCGCCGGCGCCGGCACCGGCACCGGCGCCGCTGGCAGAGACAGCGGACATGGCACAACCGCCTCGTCCCAAGCACCGGTGCCTTCTCGCCGACTTGAGGCATTATTGCGAAAGGCCAGGGTGCGGCCGCATGTGCAAGCCGGGAGGGCTACCACCAGTGGACAAGGATGGCCATGTCGATTTGAAGAAGACGGGCGCTTGCTGCTGCTGCTGTCCCAACAACGCCGCGTGCTTCGAGCACGGGGCAGAGTGACGTCGGCGTCGCGTCGTTATGTCATCTCTACTATACATGTAGTACAAGTTTGTATGGTAGTACGATATTAGCCGGTGGTAAAATTATAAGTTGGTGTTGAAATAAAATAAAGGAAAAGGTTCAATTTAATAGCCCCAGTATTTGCGTTGTTGACTAACAAAATTTTGACCCAATTTACTTCCTCTGAACTATTTAGGTTGGTTGATTCACTCTTTAGAAAATTTCTTTTTCATGTGTTATCCCCTTGGTTATTTTTCTTTCTTTTCACGTGTTGTCTAATTAAAAAAAAAAAAAAACTCGACCTGCCGGGGGTAAGACCGCCCCCGACGGCATTTGCTTAAGGAGAAGAGCCTCTCACGCAGGCCGAGAAAACCCCCGAACCCCTTCCCTGATCCTACACAGGGACTCAGCTGGCCGTTGTGAGCTTCGGCGCGAGTCTTTACCATGTGCTTTGACCCAGGGAAGGCGAGGGGATTTTTTTAGTGCACTGCAGCTCACGCTACAGTACACACGCGCGGCACTGTAGCGAGCTACAGTACCACGCGGGTGCCGCGGCTCGAGCCCGGGCCGACAGGGGCAACGCCCCTGGAGCCTCTGCTCTGGCCACTCGGGACACCGAGCGTTGGCCACGTGTTGTCTAATTAGTCTTAGCAATATGAGAACGTGGATTATATCCCCACATATCCAGGTCCCTTTGAGTGCTGAAACATTTTTCAATTTCAATTTTCCATGCTCCATCGTTTCATAATCATAGTTCAAAGATTTGTGTCTTGAGAGAATCTTATTTCACAATTTCTATCTGCGGCATCAATCTTGTAGATAATAATTTCAGGTGCAAAAGTTGGAATTTGGTGCTCGGCCTTCTCCAGAGTATTTTTCTTCTCACGTGTTGTCTTATTATCCTTGGCAAAAATGGGAAACATCGATTACATTCAATTCTCATGGTTGGATCACCCTCATAAAGAAACAAAGGAGTCCCTGCCAAATAGAAATATCCTCACATATTGAATTTCTATTTTTCATGCTCCATTATTTCTTAGGGTCTGTTTGATCCACTCAGATTTTAAGAATCTAGATTTTAAAAGCTATAAGTAGTCCAAACAGGGCAGACTATGCACCAGATTCTAGAATCCAAAGAATCTCATAATCCGGTCCAACTCAGCTTTTAGGTGATTTTATTTGTCAAAAGACCCACTGCCCTTGAATGCTTTTGGATAATTATAACTTGCGCCACCGTTCACAAAAAATATAAGAAAGACAAGTTGGTCATTAATAACCTTAGAAACTAGCTTCTTGATTTTAATAATCAAGGATCCTAACACCCCAACTAGATTTTTTTTTAAAGCCATATTATAAAACTTAAACCCATAATCTAGATTCTTAGAAGCTCGTGATGATCCAAAACCACACTAATCATAGTTCAAAGATTTGTTTCCTGAGAGAATCTTATTTCATAATTTCTATCTGCGACATTCATTTCTATCTGCAACTTAATCTTGTATATCATTTTGGGTGGAGAAATAAAACGGGAAATAAAAGTAGTACAAGTTTGTATGGTACGGTGTCAGTCGGCTGCAAACATATAAGTTGGTGTGAAATAAAATGAAGTAAAAGATCCAATTTACTATATATCTCAAGTATATGTGTGTAGTTTGCTAATAAAACTTTAACCCAATTTGCCCCCTCCGAACTATTTACGTTTGTTTGATTCACTCCCTAGTGATTTTCTTTTCGCATGTTATTCCTCTTGTTAATTTAATTTTCCTTTTCACGTTTTGTCCAATTATTCTTGGCAAAATGAGAACGTGGATAGCAATCCAATCCTCAACCTCATAAATAAACTGAGCAGCACCTGACAAACAGAAATATCCCTATATTTCCACATCTCTTTGAGTGCTGAGACATTGAAATTAAATTTTTACAATTTTAGTTCAAAGATTTTGTTTCTTGAGAGAATCTTATTTCACAATGTCTATCCGCAACATTAATTTCTATCTGCAACATTAATCGTTTAGAGAATTATTGGGGTGCAGAAAATGGAACTGGATACGCGACTCTCTCCTGCAGATATCCTCGCCTTTAACATCCACGCCTATATGCCTCCTCGAGCATGGCCGCCTGCATCGTCGTCCTGTTCCTGGCGCTCGCCGCCTTCGCCTCCGCAGGTTCGCCGGCGCCAGCACCGTCGCCGCTGGGAGAGGTGGCGGATGACACGGCGCCATCACGACGACGCAGCCCCAGCCCGCGCTACGTGTACAAGCGGATGTACTGCGAGAAGCCAGCGTGTCGCCGCGTGTGCCAGCTGCACGGGCTACCACCACTGGCCGGCAACGACGGCCACGTCGACTTGCAGACGTTGGACCATTGCTGTTGCTGCTGCCCCATGCGCTTGCGGTGCATCTTGAAGCACGGAGCAGCGTGAGCCTCTTTTCGATCATTTCGCGCGTGATAAATGTCATCTTGCCCCCGCTGCCACGGCTATTGGCATCGGCAGTAGTTTTTGGTTGAAATGAAATTAGAATGAATTAAACAGATGGAATAAGTATATTGGATTTGAACAGAAGCGATCGATTTGTTCATGTAACCCTGTTGGGATGGGAGCAGTGTGTTCGACACTATGGCTGAATAGGAATTGGTTGTCTTCATAGAGAAGATCACCACATCCCCTAATGAAGATATCCATGATACAGAGATTGTGACATCCTGACCTAAAGTTTAATAAGATTGATAGAATACTCATGTTAACAAGTTGCAACTTCTTTTTCAGGAGCTTATCTCGAAAGAACTATGAGGTTCAGAATGAGTGACTGACCGTGCGCACAAGTGAAGACAAAATGTGCAGAAAAGATATGTGTTGGTCTGTGAGGAAAGTCTTATGGTCCTAAAGAGCTGCCAGGTGTGCAGGTCCGGCCTCGAGGAGGCGGGACGTTACAGTGATATCAGAGCCGACTCTCGCGATTTCACAGACGCATGATGTGGGCGTAGTTGCGCAAGCATTGCGCGCACGGCTGGTGTGGGCTTAGAATGGTCACACAACATAGCATATGCGCTCGCATTAGACACACGGACGTGGTCAAGAGAAGACGTTCTTGAATTGGGGTTAACCGACGAGTACGTCGGTCTTCTAAGAGAGTGAGTATGACATCCTGGCCCAAAACTTAAAAGGATTGATAGAATACTAATATCAAAAAGTTGCAACTTCTTTTCTGGAAGCTCATCTCGAAAGAACTCTGAGGTTAATCGTGCTTGGCCTGGAGCAATGTCTTTTCGGGTGCACACGAGTGAGGGCAAAGTGTGCAAAAAGAACATGTGTTGGTCTGTGAGGAAAGTCTTGAGATTTTATAGAGCTGCCAGCGTGCGGGCCCGGCCTCGGGGAGGCGGGACGTTACACAGATAGTGTAATTTCACAATTTTCTAGTTCAAAAATATTTGTTTCTTGAGAGAATTCCTGTAGAGATATCCATTTCCTTGGATACGCAAATAACCCCACCTTAAATTCCACACCAACTGCCCTCCAACTCGATCTTGTGGACATATTTCGACATGGCGCAGAGACAACTTATATACGGGTATCAGATCGAACACAATCACACAGAGGGAATGATCCGTGCACATCTCACAACAAAACAGCAGAACACACGGGCCGAACGCCTGAAATGCAGATTACATGCGTACTGGACACGAGTGGATACCGCAGGTGCAGAAGCCTAACTTCAAAGTCCTAGCCCGTTTGAAACTTACATGAGAACGACTCATTTGTGTTTCACTTCTTCCTTCAACAAAATAGAGGAAAACGATCAACTTACTGAGCACTTACCACCAGCAAACCCAAGAGCTTCATCATAGAGCACCTTCACTGTGTCCTCTTAGCCACGTTGGCCCACCGACCGAAACAAAATGTCATGCGTTCTTACACAGTTTCTTACAAAATAGCCTTCGGGGGGCTCGACTCTAACTCCTACTCTCTTTATTTCACTTCCCCCCGATGAGGGAGAAACAGGCTGCGGTATTTATCCGCCAGCTGACGCGCAAAAGGGGCCACCTCCTCCTCTATCTTCGCCAGCTCCTCTGAAGAATACCCGGGCGCGAAGCCCTTCGCCAACTTCCCCATATCGATCTTGAGCTCCTCGGAAGAATACCCGGGCGCGAAGCCCTTCGCCAGCTTCCCCAGATCGATCTTGTCTCCATAGTGGCTCCGGAGAACCGCGAAGGCCAGCCGCACACCGGCCTCGAATGCCTTCTCCTCGAGGGCGCGCACCCATTTCGGGAGGGCGACGATCTGAGGCATCAGCGAGGTGGCGTCCGGCGGCCGCGGCACCCCGAGCTCGTTTAACGCATGCTCGATCGCCGCCAGTTGCTCCCGGAGATCTGACCAAGGACAAAAAAAAAATCATCAAGCTTATTAAAATAAAGGAAAGCAAGGAATAACAGGCGAAAGAGAACTTGACAACGGCTTACCGCTGGACTTGGCCTGAGCATGAGCAAGCTCCTGGGTGAGCCGAGCGACGGTGGCCTGTTTTAACTCGCGCTCCGAGGTCAGCTCCTGCAGCCGGGCATCGGCCAGCTTCTCCGCAGCCTCCTTGAGACCGCGCTCCGCGTCCACCTCCCTGAGCCGGGACTCGGCCAGCTTCTCCGCAGTCTCGACACGTTGGCGGACGGCATCGCCCAACCTCTTGACGGGCTTGACGCGTTCCAAAGAATCAGCGAATGCCTTCTTTCGGGCTTCGTAGCGCCGCTTGGCCTCGTCGTCGGCGACCTTCCCAGCAGCCTCGACCCTCCCGAGAGCCGCACTGACCTTGGAAGCCTGCTTGTCGAGCGTCTCTTTCTGGAAACGGATGCAGGCGCCCTCCCTGGCTGCATTAAGCTCTTGTTTAGCTGCGGACATCCTCGCTTCAGCTGCATTAAGCTTTTGTCCAAGAACTCTTGCTCTCTCAAAAGCAGCAGCCTTTTCCGCTCTTTCATATTCCACTTCTCTGGAATTAAGATCAAGTAAAACAAATGAAACACTTTCCTAAAGGGGAAAAAAAAAACTAGTACAGAATCTTTAAGAGAACTGACTCTCTTAGTCTTGCAGTATCCCCTGACTCTCTTTGAAGCTCTTCAAGATTTCTTGCTCTTTCGTTTTCATGTTCTCTGAAACTGAGTAACAAGTAAATTTTTGTTCTTATGAAACCTTGAGGAAATTTTTTAGAGAACTCACCCTCTTAGCCTTGCAGTCTTCATGTCATCAATCATCTTCAAAAGTCGCATGCTACTCTTGTCTGCCTCGGACTTTATTCGAAGCAACTCTTCAGAAATTCTAGTCCTCTCGAAAGCAGCCTCCTCTGCTTTTTTCTTTTCATATCCCCTGAAACTGTGATCAAGTCACAAGTAAATTATAGATCTTGTACAAATTAAAGCAATTTTTAAGAGCACTCACTGTCTTATTCTGGCAATGTCTGCCTCTAAGCCTTGGCTTCGGCCGCTGTAGGTCTCAGCCCTCCCAAATACTCTTGCAGTATTCTGATGCACATGTTAAACAATTAGTAATTGTTAGTTATTTCACTCAACCAACCATAAATTCTTGAATTAGCGAAGGCCCATCAGCTTCATCAATCACCTCAACCTCCCCTTGTGCCTCTCTTTGTAAAGCAGCAGGAAGCAGTGAAACAATTTTTTGCACAGTGGCTTCCACCGCAATAGAAAGGGTTGATCCAGTGGCCTTCTTTGTCTTTCTCTCATCAGTAGCACATATCAATGTGTCCTCCTCGTTGGCAAGTGTATTTCTGCATAGGATGATCATATGTTAAAATGTGAATGGTTTATATGTGGAGGTAGGGGGTGGAACCATTTTGCTCACCTTTCTTGTGCTGTATCTTGCTTGTCAATCAGGCCGCGGTGCTCACATTTTAATTCCTCAGACTGAACAGCAAGCTCAGAAATAGGAGTGTGTACCTATTTAAGAGAGAAGGTGAGGAGAAATCAGAAATGTAGTAGTGTGATCCAAGAGTAGCGGAGATTTTCCTCATTCACTTACCTCAACCCCCATGCCCTCAATTGCTCCTCGGTGCTCCTCTACACTCCGTCCTCCATGCCTCAGGGCCAATGGTGTGTGTTCCCTTTGTGCATCTTCCTGTCGGTTTCCACTACCGACTGAAGGTACCAGCAGTGTAGGTCCATTAGCTGGTGCCACTGCAGTATGTGGGCTTGAAGCGATGGGTTTTGCCAGAGATGCAGGGGGTTCTGTTTCAAGCCTCTCACACTCTTCTGTTTCAGTTTCAGAATTTTTGGGCTCACACACTAAAAATGGATTTGTCTCTTCGGCTGAATTATCAACCTCGTGAGCTTGGGGTGAAGATCGTGGCAGAGCCAACTCTTCAGGATGCAGAGGCACGATATCCTCCACCTTGTGCCTCTCAGCAGGAAAGATCACGGACATTATAGCTTGCAGGCTATGATCAGCTCTGTGTATATTATTCAAAGAAAATGCAGCATGAAAATTTTGTTGAGAGAACCCAAAAAAAAAAATCATGTAGCAAAGCCTATTAGGAAACTGTTTCTGCTATAAAGGAATTTCAATCTGAGTAGGGATGTTAATCAACTATAGTTGGCATAGTAATACGAAAATAATAGTGATCTCTATCAAAGACAAGAGTTATCCATGTAATATTACTACAAACTGTTAAATGCCACTCACTTTTTTTCTAGCTAAGGAAACTTTATTCCAATGTATGGGGAAAAAAGGTTCTAGCCTCAGCAACGCACAGGTGCACACAACCACACAAAAAGGGGTCTTGACCATTTTGCACAACAAAGTGCAGATAGCCCATATTTATCACTTGCAGAGCAAGGAAAGGATTTTACCTTTCTTGTAGGGACAGGACTGTGTTTTCCCATGTAACAAATCACATTCTACTATTTTCCAAATATTGTTATATGTCACTGCTTACATACTACTTCCTCCGATCTTTTTTTTCATAGACATTCAGAAAGCAAAGTATAGTGTAGACTGTAAAACTAAGTTCAATCCGGCTGTCCAAAACGACAACAATATGAGGTAGTAAACTTCAACAGAAAAGGCGAGGGTATAGGAATAACAAAGCACACCCATCCATCAAACTTCTGGTTAGGCAGGAATTCCCATTAAACAGTGGTACCCAGACATCTGAGTACTAAAATAACTTCACAAAGTCTGAATCTCTGACACCTGACTCAGATTTCGACCCTCGTGTCCATCTCCATACTCCATAAAATACTGAGTAAGAACAAAATAATTAAGGAAATAGATAAGACCTGAGCTTCTTGAGTGGGCTACAACCCAAATCAATGCCACACTTAGGGCAGCAGCTGATATCCTCAATCCTGAACTTCTCAACAATGCATTCCCTACAAACTGATCCAAACACACCATAAAATAAATCATTAAGGAAATGTGTGGGATGTTTACAAATTAGTATAAAAATTAGTGTCCACAAGCAGGAACTCTGGAAGCACAGCTAAATGTCAGGAAAATATAACCCATTCTGACTTCTGAGGGTGATACCCTCCATGCTCTATGAGAAGACCTTGATACCTTGGTATACAAGTACAAGGACCCCCAACATTTTAGGTATCTTGTGCAATGGCGCGCTCAATTCTCGAGCTCCCTCTCCTTTTGATTATTCAACTCCCTGCCATTAGGCTTTTTGCAGGCCTGAGCCCCGATCTCTGCATAGCGTGTAAACTCTCTGCAAACGCTTCCTTTAAAAAAAAAATCACTCTGAGGTTCTAAACCAACAAATCCGTGTGCCCTCACCAGAAAAATCAAATGCACAACAGGTGAACGAAATCAAATGGTGTCAATAATTTATACTTAACCTTCGATTATCTTCAGCAAACAGACAAAAGTAAACGAAATCAATTCATGTATAAGTGAAGATGTGCGATTTAAACACAATTAAACTATTTACACTATCAGTAACTCTTCATGATCAACCCTAACCTTGATAGTCGCCCCAATCACTTGGCATTTCCGTTCACAAAGCAAATTGGGCTCCTCATTATTAAATAGATTGTACAGCAAAGGCGTTCATCACCATTTCATCCACAAATTGCAGAGGAAAGCAACTAATCTACAAGATAAAGACTCTGTTTAGATACTATGGAGATAAATTTCTGAATGTCGTTTGTGTTTCCTTTGTCCTGACCAACCTTGCAGTTAGTGGTGATTCCTTAAAAATTGTGCCTGATTTAGTGTTTAAATTTTGGCATATGTCTATGACTCTTCTAGCCAATTCCCAGCAAAATCATAGGCCACTGAAACATGTATGAAAATTGAGGCTAGCAATATTTGACCAAGTTACTCAGGGCACAAACCAATCAAGCCTAAAGAAATTAGCCGTATGGTAGGGGGTCGAGGTGGAGCTTACAAGAATGGAGGCAGTCGGGGATGGTGGTGGCATCACGGAGGAATCCACCACAGAGCTGGCAGCTGACACACGGTGCGATGCTGTAGCGACGCACCAACACCTCCATATTCGTGACGCCACAAGAGTCACCACCTCCCTCCCACACAGACCGCACGGGAGTGGTATTGGAGGAGCCACAGCCTTCTGTCACCAGTGGAGAAGCTTTCCGGGCTCTTTTCCTTATTATGATTTCTACACCAAAATTCAGTTACATCATATCAAATGTACATTGCACGTTGCGCTGTGAGCATTGACCAATAAATTTCCGTTTTCCACATCAATGTGTCAGTTGATTTCCCATACTGATTGGCTACAGTAGCATCAGTTAAAACAGATATGCATATTCAGAGAAGAAAAACCATATGAAAGAATCAGCCCTTTTTCTGAGAAAAAAAATTGGCCATATTGAGTAATAACAATCACTCTGGGTTTTTATTAATAACATTAGGGCAACATTGTTGGCTCAGAAATAATGAAATTGCTGTCCTAACGTCATCATAAAAAAAAATACACTTCAGTCCCTTCAGTAGATACTGTCATGTATACTTCCCAAATAATTTGCATCAAACGGTTTAGAATTATGTATGGCTACTCGGCTAGCATTCAGGATCTACTTACAGTACCTACTTTGAACCCAGCAAAACAAGAATAATTATCAAAAATCCGTCCTTCGAACTATGAAATAATGTGACGGCTTACCCCGACCAGCAGCTAAAATAGGCGCAATTAAGGGAGTAAAGCATCAAGTTGTAGCATGGTAAAATTGCAGAACCTCGGATCACGAAAGGGCATTAGGTGAGGTGAGGTCTCACCTTTTTGGGGTTTTCGAAGGTTGCGGCGGAAGGGAAATGTCGGCGATGCGACGGCCCGGCGAGGAATCCCCGCCCACGAGGACGGGAGGACGGTCAGTTGGGGCGATGGGAGGAGACCCCCGAGGGTTGGGAGGTCGGCAGGGAAGCGCGGGCGCCGCTACGGCTAGCGGCGACGAGGGCTTCTGACGAGTGAGAACCCCTCCCCAACTCAGCAAGCAAGGAGAAGGGCAGCACAGAGATTTCGCATGGGCACGCGGCGGAGAGGTCCTTGAGAGGCGCGCCGGCTGGGCTGAAAAGAAAAGGTCTGAGCAGGCCAGCTGGAAAAAAGAAAATGCTAGGCCCAAACAGAGGAAACGGCCTTCTACTGTGAAGGCCTGTCCAATGCAGAGAGGTTCGGCCAATCCTCTACGTAGGGCGGCCTATAATTAAGTTTTGATATAACATTGTTTGAGATTCGTGCAAAACTAGATCAACGTCAGACGGGTGGGAAGAGAGAGAACCAGATACTGACACGTGACGGATTCCTATTGGGGCGGGTGGGAGGGGGAGAAAAAAGAACCGGATTTCAAATTTCAAACGCATTTTTCTCCCAAACTGTAAGTCCGTTTTCAAATCCGTTTGAACCTACGTGTTTGTTACAATTAATTCTACAAAATGAGATCCAATATGAATATTTTTTATTATTTTTTTAAATTTAAATTTTTCGTCAACATTTTGAATGTACTGTCAATATTTTTTTTTGTACTATGTCAACATTTTTTTGTGCTAGATCAACATTTTTTCAAAATGTTGATTTCAGGTCTAAAAATGTTGAAATAGATTTACAAAAATATTGACTTTTCTATTTCAAATGTTGATGGGCTGGCCAATTCAAATTTATTGGGCTATTAAACCGTTCTATTGATTGTTAATTGTAAGACACCCTATGCATAGGAGCTCCCGAGAGGTTGACGCTGAGCTTTATGTTGAAACTTGGCAGGAAGCAAGGAAGTGAAACCCGGATGGAAAAGCACCTGAACATCCTGGACATAAAAACAGTTCAGCAGACCAGCCAATCTGAACTGTAGAGACTGATAACGCCTTGCGAAAAGCCATTCATTCTGTTGTCAAACACTGCCTTACATATTGTTTTAATGCCTTGCAAACATATCAAATCCCATTCCCGCATCAATCGCGTACACCCAAAGAGCCCACCAGTTCAGCGAAAAGAACAGTGGAAAATGCAGCATGTTAGAACGCTGATCCAATGTTGTTGCTCAAATCATCAAAGAGGCTTAGTAGAGCAGCAGCTGGCCTCCCCTTTTGCTAACAAAAATTGTGTTCGACCCTGGCATGCTATTCATTGTCCTCTGAAAGCGCCAAGTCCAGAGCATGGTGATCCATCAAGAATTGTCTCAGAGCAGCTTCCGTCCTCTGGGCTGCCTCAGACTCTCTTCGGAGCATCTCTTCAAGAGTTCTTGCCCTCTCCAAAGCAGCAGCTTGTTTTGCTTTTTCACTGTCCAGTTCTCTGAAATTGAGATCGGGTAACAAATGAACTGTTGCTCTTAGAAGAAATAAGAAAACACTTATGTAGGCCTCACTCTCTTAGAAGAAATAAGAAAACACTTATGTAGACCGAGAATCTTTTGGAGAAACTCACTCTCTTAGCCTCGCATTCTTTGCCCTGGAATCTTGGTCTCGACCAATGTAGGACTCAAGTCTCTCAAATATTCTTGCACTCCTCTCAGCTAAGGATTTGGCCAGACGATCAACTTGGTATTCTAGACCTGAAAAATGGAAACATGATGTAAGATTTAAATCATGATAAAATTGTGAAGGATGTAAAGAACAATCAGAACTTATACATGTCTTCTCTTTCTCAAGGTTATCAATATTATACAGGAGCATAGCATGCTCTTCACTTTTTGCTAAAAAATCTGACTTGAGATTCTGGTAGTCACAGAAGAGTAGCTTCCAAGCATCAATCTCTGACTCCAGTGCCACGTAGTCCTGGAGTAGTTGTCTCTGAGCAGTTTCTGCCTTTTCTGCTATCTCAGATTGTGTCTGAAGCCTCTCCGACTGTGTCCGCAACTTCTCTTCAAGAACCCTTGTCTTCTCAACAGCAGCAAACTTGTTTGCTTTTTCAGTTTCCAATTCCCTGAAATTGAGATCGAAATAAATCAAATACTAAGTATATTGCAGCCTTTAAAAAGCTTATCTAAAGAATTCGCTGAAACTTGTTTGCTTTACTCACATTCTTAGTCTAGCATTCGTTATCCCTAGGGCTTGGCTTCGGCCTCTGTAGTCTTGGACCATCTCCAACATTCTTGCGGTATTCTGGGCTACATCAGAATCTCTTTCAAGCCTCGCTTCAAGAATTCTTGCTCTCTCAATAGCAGCAGCCTTTTCTACTTTTTCAATTTCCAGTTCTCTGAAAATGGTATCTAGTGACAAGTAAACTTTTGTTCTTCGGAAAGTCCTTGAGGAAATTTGAGAAAACTCACTCTCTTAGTCTGGCATTCTCTGCCTCTAAGGCTTGGCGTCGTCCCATGTAGACTCCAAATGTCTCCAATGTTCTTGTAGTATTCTGATACACATGTTAGATAATTAGAAATCGATTGTTATTGCCTTCAATCATGAATACCTAAGGTAAAAAGCCTCCTTGGCTTCATCAATCACCTCAAGCTCTACCTCATGTGTCTCGCTTTGTGAAGCAACAGGAGGCAGTGCGGTGCTTTCTGCTGCAGCAATCTCAACAACTGAAGAAACAGTAAATTCAGCTGCCACCTCTGTCCTCCTCTCTTTCTCGACAGTGACTATCAATAAGCCCACCTCTTCGGCAGGTGTACTCCTACATAGCGCAATATTATATCAACATGCGAAATAGTTCACAGAAACAACATACAACACAAGGGAAACATTTTTTTGTGCACCTTTCTTGTGGCATCGCTTGATTCACGACTAGGTCATGGCTTTTGCATTTGCATTCCTCAAACTGAATGGCCAACTCAGATACGGGTGTGTAATTCTGTTTAACAAATAGAAAGAGGTTGTGATAAGAAATTATCAGCATTCTGCGGAAATTTATCTCGTCTACTTACTTCAGTCCCATGCCCCTGCATTGCTCCTTGGACCTCTCCTAAGGTTTGTTCTCTCTCAGTCAATTGTGCGCACTCCTTTTGTGCACCTCCCTGCCCTTTTTGGGTGTCAGTTGAAGATGCCAGCGATGCAGGTCTAGCTCCTGTTGCGACATCAGAATGAGGGCTTGAAGTTATGGGTTTTGTTGGGCACGCAATGGCTTCCATTCCAAGCCTTTCACCTGCCTCTGTTTCAGTTTCAACATTCATTGGCTCGATCATCATGTATGCATCAGTTTTCTTGGCAGAAGTATATCCCTCAAGAACTGGGTGTGAAGGAGGTGGAGAAACCAAAGCTGGATCCGATGGTGAGATTTCCTCAACCCTGCGCCTCTTTGCAGGAAATACCATTAACCCTATGCGTAGCAGGCTGTGATCAACTCTGTTATTCAAAGCAACACGGAATGCTTAACAATGAAAAAAAAAAGGTTTGATATAGGAAAGTCTAAAGGGATACTGATACAGCCATAAAGGGAATTCCAGGTTGAGTAGTACATATTAATTTCCTACCGTTCAAAAAATATTAATTTCCTAAAAAAAAGTAGTACATATTAATCATCATTTTCATATATAAGGGAACAAACAAGTAGAGAATTGTTTACTGCCGCAAACTGATGACAAACACAGAAATATACTGAGACCAGTGTATTGTATTTGTGCTGACGAGTCACAAACAAGATCTGTGTGTGATACACAGGAGGGCTTAGAGGCAAGCAACTACATGCATCTGAAGGTCAAAAGGATAGCCGAGTAGAAATGCTAAATGAATTGAGAACGGCAATGGTGGCTTGCAATGTTTTTATAGGAGAAATAGCATGAGATACTACAAATTCATTCAGGGGAAGATCAAACATTGAAATAAACATCAGTACTGAAAAAATGGTTAAGTCAAGCTACCTTAGCTGCTACAGAAAAATGTTCACTCGCTTGCGGAGTCAAGAAAGAAAAGGGCAACATAAAGCACATCAACATATCAGTAATTGCTGCTCTATCATCTGGCTAAAATTGCAGATCCATTGCAAATAGTGAGGGAAACAAAAATGACCTGAGCTTCTCAAGTGGAGCACAGCCCAAATCGATTGTGCATGTAGGGCAGCAATTGATATCCTCATCCTCTAGCTTCTGAAATATGCATTTCCTGCAGACTGATCAAAACACACCATAAGATCAGCATGTTTACACATTAAAGCTACAGGTAAGAGCTCTGAAAAATAAAAGTGAATTTCAAGAAAATGTAACAGTTGAAATATTCCTGTGACTTTATATAATAACTGTGAGTTGCGTAAAAAGGTTCAACGAGTAAGTAACAGAAAGATGACAGCAAGTACAACTGAGGTTTATGACAAGCCCTGCCCATACCAATCCCAAACAAATTAAGGAAAATGAAAACATTTCACGGTTCACATTAAAACGTGGTACATACAAATATATATGTATACAAACTATCCGCATCGATCTCTGCTCTCGACCCTAACTTTGATCAGCAACAGCAGCCAGTTGATCCATCATCCAATGAAATTTCCATAAACAAGCAGGTGTGAGGTATTTCCACAGAAATTGGCATGATGAGCATGCAGCGGAGACAAGTATACCACGCCACACATTGTATATGATCAGGTGTTAAGCAATCAGCATCATTATGTTGAGACACACATTAAAAGGGAGAGAAAGGAACTACTATCAACTACGCTTATCAGCACATGTTCTTTTGTGGTGGCATTTCAATTTTGTCATATAACTAAGTAGGATGCACCAGTTCAGCAGTCTCAGACTGATGACCCTAAGATGGTATTCTAAACTCACAAGCTTGCAGTGGCGCACAGGCACAAACCCACATGGAGATCATATGATCGGCACCTAGGCACATCTCTTAAACAACAGGAGTTCAGAAGAAAAACGAAGCGTGATCTAATCAAGAGCAATTTCGCTTGTGTGAACAAAACGAACTTTATCATAAGGGGGAAAAAATTCAGGAACAAAATTTGAGGGCGTGGCCATTTCAGGGATCAAGCAACACCAGCACACGGCGGCCCCCGCGATCCGCGGCGCATGCGAGCGGGAATGGAGGGAGGGGCTCACAGGAGTGGAGGCACTCGGAGACGGTGGTGGGGTCGCGGAGGATGCCGCCGCAGAGGCCGCAGGTGACGCACGGCGCCACGAGCGAGCGGCGCACCATCATCACCTCGCCTCCGTCCGGGCGTTGGCCGCCCCCCTCGGAGGAGGCGCGACGGGGCTGCTCGGGCTGCGCGGCGGCGGCTGGGCCGGGGCGCGTCGCCGGCGACGCAGTTTGCCGGCGTGTCGCTTTCCTCTTCACCCGCCGTACCATGGTTGTGGAACTTGTGGTGGGGGAACTGGGGCCGGCACAGGGCCTTTGGGGTTTTGCTCTCTTGGGTTTTGAATCACTCGAGTGGGTAGATTTGCTCCGGCCAAAATTCGGTAATTTTTACGAAAATCTGTTTGTTTGAATTAAGTTTAAATCAAAAGATTGCCTTCGGTTTTTTTTTAATGATCAGTTCAAGCCTTATTTGCAGTGACAAAAGGCAATGTATGAACAAGATGCTGATGACTTAATTGCTGCAAGCAGGACGAGAAAATCCGGGGTTCTTTAGTAATCTTTCAAACGAAATGGGCACGCCCTCACAATTTCAGTTTTGAATGTAATAGTACTTATCTTTGTTGGACTTTTTTTTTTTGAGACCGTATCTTTGTTGGACATTACTCTGACTCAATTTATGTGATTATAATTAAGTTGTGAAACTTTTTCTACCAAATTAAAAAATGATTGATGACCTATACCCAAATTTCCTAAATTGTCGCAAAAAGAAATTCCCAAATTAGTTATACCGGAACTCACCACAGCTCTGCTTCCGAACCATTTTCTGACAAAAACAAATATTTTAGTAATAATGTTTCGACTAACTGGGCCATGGACCGAATCAAAAAATAATGGGCCATGGACCGAGTCAAATACAACTGGGCCATGGACGAATCCCATGATCAGTCTAAGCCCATGGAAGAACTCACTAGCTCTAGCACGCGCGCCCGTGCCCCCGTGCGGCGGTCGCGGCGAGCGCGCGAACACCCCCATTTCCGCCTCTGTTCACGGCGGCGAGCGCGCGAACACCCCCATTTCCGCCTCTGTTCACGGCGGCGACGCCTTCTCGCACCGGGCGGGAGGCTCCATCCTTCTCCCACGAAAGGACGCTGACCGGGTCCTCGCCGGCGCTGCTCGTCGCCTCCGGCTTACCTGCGCGCAGGGTACAGTACGCACCAACCAATCCCGTCTTGGTCGTTGTCTCTACTAGCTAGCCCCAGCTAGGGTTTGCTTACGTGCGCCTCGGCTCGAGGCGATTGCTGTTGAGGAGAAATGGAGAATACGGGCGCGCGCAGCTTGGATCGGGTGTTTTAGATGTCGCTCCGATTGGGATGGGGTGGGAATTTTGGTTTGGTTGCGTGTGCCTCATGGTTAGCTACTTAGTTTGATGGCCCGAAATGTCCAAATTAGCAAATCAAGCTTGGAGGGAACAATGCGGTTTGAGGCGTTGTGGCCCACACTACACATCCGGAATGCGGCCGGGTTGCCGGTTGCAGCTTTGCATATAAGTGTAGTGTAGATTCAGTTTTGCAGATTAGCGTTCAGCAATTATATTATGGTAGCGTTACTGAATTTAAGGACGCAAGCCTGCAATCGGGGCTGGAATGGTGTGAACTTGCGAATTTGGTAGAACATGACATGCACTTTTCTCGTGTTCATTTGAAGTGTGGAACTAGGTTAGTAGGGCGTGCCACTGAACTGTTATGATGTGCTGTCATCATCATCACCTGGGCTCGCAGTAGTAACATTACCTTTTTTAGTAACATGACTTGTGAGCCACTACTAGTAAATTGCAATTCTGTGATTTCGTGTACGGGATAACTAAGTACTTCTCGCAAACATAGTAATACAGTCGTGCAAGGCCATCATGACTTGTTAGTCTTGAGGAACAACCAGGGTCAGAATCGCGTGGGTGTTTGCCAGAGCCCAGAGCTGTCTGTACCTGACAAAGTTATCAGTGCATATACACATCAAGCAGGGTCCAGTGTTTGTAATGCTGCTGTTGAAACTTTAGGAGAGCATTCTGATGGACTTGCAAAATTGTATTCCTCGTTTTCAGGCTAAATGCAAGAAAAGTAACATGAATAGCTTCTCCTAAAGGATGGGCTTTCTCGCTTTTCAACAGATTTAATGCATCTTATTGTGGATTATGCAATTTTTGACATATTACTTTACCTACTTAAGCCCAAGTCTTTCCCCTCGTTTAGCCACCTACTTTCAATTCTGGTTTTATTTATTGTACCTACTTTCAATTCTACTTCCTCAAAAATGAAAAACAGGGTGGTCCACTGGAAAATTAGAAGAGTTTGAGTAACATGAGTTTGAGTCATATTACTTTACCTACTTAAGCCGAAGTCTTTTCCCTCGTTTAGCCACCTACTTTCAATTCTGGTTTTATTTATTGTACCTTAGGACCTTGCTCATGGAAATAAGGTGGCCCTACTTCCTCAAAAAAGAAAAACAGGGTGGTCCACTGGAAAATTAGAAGAGTTTGAGTCACATGAGCGAAGCAGAGCTAAGTGGTTGTTCAATGAGCAGCACGGTTTGAGAGAAAAATGTTGAATTCTTTTACTCTAATTTCATTGATTTTGAGTTTCCTCCTTATTCGTATAACCACTGTATTATCTCTCTTACCTTGTGTAGGTTACCTATGTTATTTCGTCACCTGGTCTTCTCACGGAAAAAAAGAAAAGAAAGACGTGGAGTATGGGTTTAGTACAGGATCTTGAGTGTGCAAGTAAGTGCGCTGGCACAATTAATCTGCATTGTGCATGAAAGCATGCTCTTAGCTTAGTAAATCATGACAATATTTCTATGATTTTCAGCCCTTCAGTTTTTTTTCACTGGAAAAGAAAATCATTGGTAGCGTTTTCATGTGTGTGTTTTAGCAATGCTACTCCCTTCTTTAAGTTCTATTATTTTCCCTTCTCCGTGCCTTAAGCCTTTGATTTTCCGCCGAAGCTTTGCCACAGATTGCAACGCTTAAATGCATAAAGGATGAACCTGTTGCTTCATGATCAGATTATTAGGATAATCCCTTGAATGCAAGTAAAGATACATATGAAAAATATTGACAATGCCATTACTTAAAGGCAGTGACATACCGGGTCATATGTAGGTTGATGACGATACTTCTTTCTCGGAACAAGTTGCTGGTATTACTTCACAAAGAAAACTAGTTGATACCAGTAAACAGAACTGTGCTAGCTGTACTATTTGTCTTCTGATATTTATAAGCTACTGTTAATTAACATGTGAAGTCTCATTGTACCACTTATTAACAGGCATAAATATTTTGCAGTGGGGTGACCAATACTGAGGCTGTCCTCCAGGGGTGCAGTTGCTGGCAAAATTGAAGGGAAAAAATTATCAGCGAAAGATACATATATTCCTACATCACTTTGTTTTGATGCAAAAGATCCATCCAAAATATCTTTTCAAAAATTAGGAAAAAGAGTACAGGCCAAAATACGTGTACTCATGGTCTATATTTGTCATCAACTGATGTTACCACATACTTTTGAGTCTGCTTATCTTATGAATTCAATTATTGGCCTTCTCGGAAGGCATTTTAGCAACCCATTTCTTAGCTGTGAGCTGTTGCTACTAGGCCCACTCTCTGCTCTCTTATCAGTGCTCATACTTCCATGACCTGGAGAACCTGATGTGAATACAGAGTATTTTGACGTCTCCTTGATTCTGATTCATGTTTATGTAGGGGATGGACCTAGACTCCTAGTGGCAGATCGTCTTTATCATAAAGCACATGCCTTGCTAGTAACATGGAAACAGTTAAACCTCCACAATTACCATATTTTGTCGAAAACAGCAGCTGCACATTATCATCATCTGTTTGTTACAGTATTATTGTCCTCGCTGACAGTCATCACATGTTCTTAACTGCTGCATTCTCATGATACAGTAGCAGATGGTCAGCTGTCGTTATTTGAGGATATTTCGTCCTTGGTGCTGTATGCCATGGCTCGGGCAGCGTGATTTTCTGGCTGCAGGGAATTTCCTGGAAGGTGTGCACCAACCATTTCATCATGTCCTCTGAATCATCTGTGAGTATGTGACAGACCTGTGTCCGTTTCTTCCCCTGCTACGATGTTTATCATGAACTGCCTCTTGTAGACAACATGCGTGGCTTTCTGTGCGTTTGGATTCTTCTAAGGGTTTCTGCTGATTCATGCCTTTGCTTTGTCTGGCAGTAGGCAGGCACCTTATCTTCTTTACAGCTTCAACCAATGGCCTGCAGCTGCAGGTTGTTGCATCCTTATTTTTCTTTTGCACTTGTTGCGTTTTTAATTTCAAGAACCCCGAAGGATATGAGTTGCTTCTGTCAATTGATCTTCTGTAAACTTTATTAAAAAAAAAAAGGATCTTATGGAAACATATTTGGGAACGTTATTTTGAGTTTACTCAGATATACTGTCTGATGATTCTTCAGATCTGAGCTCTGAATAACAGAGCCTGTAGGGAAATAAGGATCCAAAAGAGACCAAAGTAACCGAAAACCTAAGTGATAGTAATAGATTAGAAGAAATCTGATCTGACAAAATGCTGCCTTGGGGCAATGTTTAGTATAACCACACATAGAGAAGTGAGCCTTTGGTGTGAGAAATGACCAGACTTAAGTCAAATTTCTCATTTCCATTTCCTTGTTTTTTACAGCCTTCGCTCATACAAAACACAAATCGGAAAGAACAAAAGGCGGCTAACTAGATTTATATACACGATTCATAGATTTCTCTTCATCTCGGATGCAGCAGGAAAACAGCGATCTCTTTGTACAGTTTTGGAGAGCCCAAACCAACCAGCTCTCCTGGTCCTTTTGCCTTGCTTGACGCTATGCTCTCATGATCATTTTTCCCGTTCCCATGATGTGTCGTCTTAGCCTCTGCTTTCGCCTTAATCATCACCTGGCCTCAGAGCCTTTCATGATCCTCAGCTTCTTGCATGAAGAGATGAACATACTGCAAAAACAAACAGAAATTGATTATTAGACTCCTTTTCAAAGACACGTATACAGATCTGGGGAACTAACATGCTGATGATCCGATGATACTTACTCCCAGGGAACATCTCCAACAAGCATGAGGTCGCCGTCCTTGTCCTCGTAGGCGATGGCGTATTGATGGTCGCCACCGTTCTCCGCTGCGGCTAGGGACTTGGTGAAGAGGGCGTTCAGAGCCTCCCTGAGCTCCCTGTACCCCTTGTACATCCGCAGGTCAACCTTCCTGAGGTACGGCGCGCCGTCCATGCTCACCTTCACGTACAGGCTTCCCGGCTGCTCAGCCTTCTTGGCTGCTGCAGCCTGAAAGGTGTTCTTCCTGTACGCTCTGACTGGTGGCCACCCAACCACTTGTGCCCTGAAGAAGAAACGCAAGTGACTCTGGTTAGTTCATGTCCTCTGAACCTGACACTCTGTCTTGCCGTGGCTGTGTAAGCAGAGAGGCTGTGAGCTTACTTGGCTGGCGTGGTGGTGTCCTGGTCCTCTCCGGCGGCCGAGGCGGTCCCGGAGGCCTCGCTCGTGGTGTCCTCCAGCGCGCGCTTAGTTCCGACGGTAGGCGACGGCTTCTTCGGCCGGTCCTCGCTGCTGCTGGTTCCAGGCAGGCCGAGGCGGAGCTCGGTGGCGCTGAGGTTCTCGGCGTCGATCTCCATGGAGCTAGCAGAGAAGGCTACTGGCTGGCTGGTGCTCCTGAATCTTGAGATGAGAGGCAAAGGTATATTGTGATGAGGAAGAAGAAGATGAGGAGAAATTTGGTTTGTGTAGTGTAGGAAATGGAGGAGGAGATGATGCTGGTGAGACAGAAGGATTGTGCTTATATAGGGTGGTTGCGATGAGGCTTTCAACAATGGTGTGGGGCGTTTTAAATTGGTGGCGCGTCGGCGCTTGTCCCCGCGGCCGGGCGGCAGTGGGACCCGGGGGACAGGTGGGCCGGCGGCGGGTCCTCTGCCTGGGCCCCGGCCGACAGGTGGGACCGTCGGTTTTGGACGGGGTCGTGGCGAGATTCCTTGCCGGGCCAGGGACGGTTGGGTCGGAGTGACCCGGCAGGCAGCCCATGTGGTGCCCCGGACCCACCTGCCTGTGGGCCTGGGGAGTGTGATTGAGGTGGGTGGCCAACCGGCGCCCGACACGTGGGTGGTGAGTGCCGGTTTCGCGTGTGCAACGAGTTCGTGTAAAGAGTAATGGTTAGCGGTGATGCTGGTGTGGTAGTAAATAATGGTGTGTTTAGTTTAGTCAAACTGCTGTGGACAGCTGATGTGATAATATGGACAGCTGCTTTTCAAGGTCTCCCCGCATACCGACATGGACCTCATTTTCTACTATTTGATTTCTATAATTCTCGGTTGGACGGTGTTTCACAACGACCGAACGAGCAGATTTGCCTCCCGGCCTGTGAAGATTAAGCTGCCTGCTTTTTCGTATTATTTTTGTCTTGATGATATATTCTTTTGCATACTGATGGCTTTATGTCAGTTCGTGGATTAGGATCGGTAGCATGTTATTATCGAAAAAGTGTGGTCAGGTCAATATATAACATCGCACAACTCTATTGGAAAATTACGATAATTCCGGTACGTGACCGCTGGCTAGTGCCATTGACTCGTTGTAAAACCTTTTGATGTGTCTGGTGCGGTATCTTTGCGATGATGTTCCACAAGCGTGCACCATATATCCCAACAAAGATATTGGAGATGCCAATTTGACCAGGTTTCCGTGTGTTAGGCACCATGCGCAAGTTCTTTGAAATTCTTATAATCCAAAAAGGCTTCCTTTTTGTGCTCCGCCATCCATGGCTCATCTGGTCGACCTTCCTTCCCTTTGCGTGTTCAAGCAGCATGACTGCCCGGAGAGAAGCATGTACAATGTTAGTTCATGATTACGCGTTTTAAAAGTCGTCGAAGCTAATTATCGATCCTCAATGCATTACTTTTGTATGCAGAGGCACAGGAAGAAGGGTTGATTATCAAATAAGAAATAGCTACTAGTGAGGAGGAGTAACAAAAGACATAAAAAAATAATAAAGAATGGGTAGGACTATTGATTGACCAGGCGACTAACTTAAAAAAAAAAAGGTTCTCATTCAGTGCATTTCATTGATGTCTTAGGCGGACGCGGCTTCTCTGTTCCCAGAGGCCTGTTCCCGCATGTGTTCCCGCCACGTGGTGCTCTCCTATTGGCTGGCTTTATTTTGTGGCCCGCCAGATTGGAGCATCCCCGTCCGTCGTCTAACGTCGTTACATTCCCCGTTTTTGCGGCTCCTACTCGATTAAAAATGGAATAAATCTACTGGGCAGCCTGTTCGAGCAGAACTTGTATCTCTGCTGGTCTGCTGTTCTACTCCGTGTACTCGCTGCCTCGCCGGCCATGCATGGTGTCGTCGACTGCTGCTGTTGGTCGCCTATTCTCATGAAAGAAATAGTCGCATGTCTCGGCGGTTAATGGCCGGGCCCGACGGCGAGTTCGACGTCGGAGCGGCGGGTGGCGACGACATGGGTGCCGCCGCTGCACCCCTGGAGTGCTGCTCTCCTTTTACGGCCAACCAGGTGATTAACGGTGGAAAAATGGCAGCTAATGACTCACGGACAGCAACACCCGACGTCGGGCAGGAGCGGGGCACCAAATTAAGGCCAGCCAATAGCAACATGCCACGTCATGGGAACACATGCGGGGACAGGCCTCTGGGAACAGAGAAGCCACGTCCGTCTTAGGCCAGTCTCAATGGGGCTTTTCATTTGTATTAAATTTATGCCATGTGTGCATCTTTTGCTGATTTGGTAAGTTAATTATGATGAGAGAGATGAGAAACTTTCATATATTGTGAAAGGTCTTTCATCCAAATGAAAGGAAGCTGGCTCCCTTTTCTAAAACTAGTCCTGGAAACAGTGCGGTCCCATTGAGACTGGCCTTACAGTACTATGCGCATCTTCTGGGCACCGTAATTTCTTCTTTTCTTCCTCTGAAACGAAATGTGTCTTGTCTCTATTCCCTTTTTTTTTTTGCAAAAAGGTGGTGCGTACGTAGCTCTGACGGACTTGCTTTGCCTACATCGATGGACAGGACAGTGTCCGCATACAGTTCACCATGTGCCTCATTTTGAAGCGTTTGTTGAATACTAGCAGGTCCTCAATTAATTTTACGGACACGCACACACCTATCTAAAACTAGGCATCTATGATCGTCATACGACTGGCCACTTTTGTGCTCGTAGGGGCACATATGGCAACAAGGACAATACTAGAGGGCGTTTCAAAAAAAGAAAAAGGGACAATACTAGAGGGCAGGCATGCGAACGTGAGCGCAAAAGCGATCGGTTATGCTGCTGGATCGCTCCCAGCTTGTCCCATCGAATGAGTGAGTGAGGGGGAAAGAAGCATCAATTTGCCGGGCAGGGGCAGGTGGTAGCTAGCTGGGCGAGTTTGTCCCCTGGCTCGACCAACCGTGCGCGCGCGAGTGGGTTGATGGAGAAACAAACACGAACACGAACACATCCCGTGCGTGCACGGACACGGATGGGTGGTGTGCGAGGCCACCGGTAGAGAGAGCTAGGCAGGCATCAAAAAAGTTGGCTTTAGGCAGCCCAGCCGCGTCGCTGTCACGGGCTTCCTCCTTTCCGAAAAGGACGCGCGCGGCAGCATCATGCTTGCTGGCTTGGCTGGCCCAGGTCGGAAGCCGGCCACGCACGAGCTGGCGAGCGCACCAGCTAGCTGTGCTTTTGTGTGTGAAGTGTGATCATGCCATTGTCGCGCACTCGATCGAGCATTCCTTCGCCGTTGATAACCGCCGGCGCTGCGGCGAGTGATGGCGGCGGGGGACACGGGTGACGCCGGCCGCTCCATGCGGCGTGCGTGCGTCCGTCCGACCTGGCCGCGCGCGCGATCTCTCATCCCATGCGTGCGCCCGACAGCGCCCACACAGGGGCGGTCGATGGATGATAGAGGAGCACTCGCACGTGCACCCACCCAAGAAGCCCCACGAGCGCGCCCCTTGCCCATGCTCCGCACAGGTCACGCAGGCATTGATCGTGCCGCGCCAGACACGCTCACGTGTGCACGTCTCCGGCCCGTCAGCCACCACGGCAGCTCCGCCGCGAAGAAGGGCCGGGCCGGACGGAACAACCGTACGCACGACGTGAGTCCAAATAGGCCTGCCAATGGGTCGTGATCCTATCCTTATCCTGGCCCGATCCTTGGTTTTCAGCTACATGGCCCGATCCTAATCCGGCCCTTTTAAAATCTGGCAAACTCGATCCGGCCTGGCCTTTAAAATTTTACTATCCTATCCTATCCTAGCCCATTCTGTAAATTCGGGCCGGCCCTTTCTGAACACTAGAACTTAAGCCCGTGAGCTGTGTATTCTCTATTGTACAGACATGTTATGAAACAAGTGTAAAACTGAGGGGAAATACTCTAAAAAAAATCCGAAAAAATCAGAAAAAAAATGTGAACTTCATAAACAATACAGGTTCACAAATCATGATTACCAGGATGTAATCATATAATACTGAAACTTTACATGCAGCGTAATCTCATGTCAAAAATCAGAGACAACACGAATCAGTGAGCATAGACAGTATACAAGTTCAATAATTTAATATGCGTTACATCAATGTCTCATACTCCATGTAGTCAATTAACTGAGTGCACAGACAGTATACAAGTTCGTCAATAATTTAATTTGCGTTGACCAATCGTTGGTGAAAGCCATTCAGATGCGTGAGAAGATAGGGTCAAAAGACACCACCTTCCTTGATTTTCACTATGATTCAGAATGATAAGATCCTGAAAGAAATAATTCCATTGTAAGCAAACCAATAGAGAGATAATTCCTATAAAAAAAAGAGAGGTAATTTTGAGTACAATCAGCACTCAACTCACATGCTTATATCACATGAAAAATGTAAAGCTTGCAAGGAACATCAGAATTGGAGATAACAACACAAAATGAGAAAAATCAGATGCTCCCATGGAACACCAGAGTTGAACACAGCAAGGCAAACTGGGAACTGGAACTGGAACTCAGGTTACAAGCACAAGCAAACAATAGCACGCTAACAGTAGATACACTATTAACAGTATATATTCACTATTAACAGTAGATACATGGAACTGGAACTGAACTCAGGTTACAAGCAAACAATAGCACGCTAAAATTTGTGTGATGTGCTTGCAATTTATCAGAATATAAGCCCTCCTAGAAGATAAGATGTACAACTACATATCAGATCCTAGGCTATATATTTTTACCTCTGCTCAGTAGTAGTAAGCCCAACCATTCGTTACATCTTCTTCGTCTTCCTGGTCAAAGAAGCGCCTTCCTTCCATCGGTTGGCCTGCACAACAAGTTAAATTAGATGATATAGCATTGCAGAGAAACAAAGAAAGTTTGATATCTAAAATTACCCTCATCCTCTTCGGTAAATCCAATGAACCAGTCCTTTGAGCAGATCAGAGCTTCAAGGGTTCCTGGAGCTAGAGATGTTCGCTCCTTCCCAATTATTCTCCCAGCCATGCTGAACGCAGATTCTGAAGAGACTGTGCTGACCGGAATGGCCAGAAAATCCCGAGCCATTAGTGACAAAACTGGATAGGCATCTGAGTTCTTTTTCCACCAACCTAAAACATCAAAGTTTTCGCCTGAGTTTAGGATGACTCTGGGATCTTCTAGATACTTATCCAGTTCAGACCGTTGAGAGTAAGAATCTGATCTTTCAGAAGCAAATTGGGCAAATGCCAGCTCCACCCGCCTTTTACCCAAGAATGGGCCTCTCACAGAAGTAGAACCTGAGCCATTTGTAGCAACATTCTGACCAGATTCTGTAGTCTGAAGTCCACTGTCCCTTCTCACGATTGTCACATACTCCATGTAGAATCTGTTCAAATGTCCCTTTAGCTCCCTCATTTTAGCTTCAACTTCTTGACTACTGACAGTGTAGAAATAAAATCTGAGAAAGTCCATCTTCATGCTAGGATCAAGAACAGCAGCTAGCATTAGAACTATACTAGGCTCAGCCCAATATTTTTCGAACCTGCTGTACAGACTGAATAAAGATGGTATACTTTGATTAAAAAAAGAAAGTTCAGTGTTGTTAGATCTTTGAACTATCCAGACTGAATAAAACCATGCTTGTAACTAGAGCCAGGTTCAACACTAATGAGGCAAAATAATGAAGCAACACCATAATGTATTATTAGTAGTATGTTTGTCGAGCACCTATTTTCTTGGATGTTGCTGCATCGATAACCTGAAGATTGGGTAACAAGGACCATCCTTGGACCAGATAGCAAGCAATACTCAAGACATGAGAAACTGATAGGTTTTGGTGAAACGAAGCTGCTACTAATCAACTCGTGATTGCTTAATTTCATATGGTTTGCATAGGTAGGCAGGCAGATTACTAGCACTTGTACAAATCAAGATGCGATTCCAGGCTGATTACTAGGCAAATCAAGAACCGAACGGGGGAATAATCACCAAGAATGAAGAATGGATCCATCGATGAGATTCATACCTGGACGGGTGTCAGGAGGCACGCGGCGGCGTTAGTTGTCGATCTGCTCGCGCCGCCGCCTTCCCCTTCGATTAAAAGGGAAACAGAGAGGATAAGGGGAACCGGCGTCGGAGGAGAAGAGCACGCCGGGAAGGGCGCCGTCGACGCCGACCTCTCCCCCGCGCCGCCGACTTGAACCCGGCGTCGCCTCACCCCACACTCCCTCGGCTGGTCGCCGCTGCTGACGCTGACCCGCCTCCCCTAGCCGCCGCCGACGCGGACTCGCCGCAGTCCTGCGCCGCCCTCCGCGTACGCGAGTCCCGAACAAGAACGAATCCAAACACGGCCCTCGTAGTATTGAGAAAGGGCTCGATCCACGGGCCTTGCCCTTTTTTTTCTAAACGGGTTGTAGATTGAATCCAACCCTATTAGAGTAGAGTCCAATCCAATCCGATCCTTTTTACTGTACAGTCCACATTGGCCCTTATATATTCAGCCCATGGGCAGGGGGCCCTTTCGGCCCTCGGATTTCATCGGCCCATTGGCAGGCCTAAGTCCAAAGCACCAAATAGTAAGTAGTATTGCTGCTGTGACAACCTTAACACAAAATTGGTGCCTGGCGATAATCAATCTGTCCTGTCTGAACTGGTTGGTAATGACACCGCACGGATGTGTTGGTCTGTTTGTGCCATTTGATTGTTCGTACGTAGTACAGCTTGGAGGAGGAACGACGCAAGCTAGTTTTCCATGGATCGGATGGACGGAGGGAGCCCCCGCGTTCCCCGGCATTACAGAAGCCAGGGAAACCGTGTTCGCTCGCTCACTCGCTGCCACTGGCTCCTGGATTCGTGGGATCCAGAGCGGAACACGCACCACAACTCCCTTCGCTCCGTTGAATGATGCCTTTCTTGCCTTGGCCGGACCGACCGACAGAAACGTCTCCTCGATTACGTGTGCCAGCCAGTTCGTGCACGGAGGAATCTTCCATTCCCAGAGCAGAGCTACCTCTAGTGGGCTGTTGTTGCCTGCATACGCGCCGTACGTGCCTCTGCTAGCTTTCCGCCGCGGACGGCTGATCCCAAGGGGTGTTTGTTGCATGGGGTCTAAAATTTAGAGGGAAGAATCTTATCATTTAAAAGTATTAAATAAAGTTTAATTACAAAACTAACTGCAGAACCTCCGGTCTAAATCGCGAGACGAATCTAACGAGGGTATGTAAGCCGTGATTAGACGCTGGACTGTAGCATTACTGTAGCATCACTGTAACAAAATATAGATTAATTAGGCTCGTTAGATTCGTCTCATAAAGATGTACTTATCTGTAAAAAGGTTTTGTCATTAAATTTTATTTAGTACTCTTAAATAATAAGATTCTTTTTGATGTGACAGGTCTAAATGCTAAATGCTAAAGCAACGAACGCCCTTATTCCCAGCTGAGCAGCTGATCCGTGGACTTGTTGGATACTACGTGGCACCTAGCTCCGACGCCTAATTCGCGACGTGGTGCGCTGCTGACCAGCTAGCTCCATCCGCCTATATCTCGGATGGAAAGCGAAGCCGCACGCTAGCTTTTCCGGCCAGCCGCGCGCCGGTCGCCCTCTCCAAATTTTATCATACTGTAAAAAGGATCGATCTAGCTACGGCTTGGCCATCCATCGATCGCGCGCGACATGAGCATCTGCACGACTGACAAGGAGAGCGTCCACGTACGCGCACGCCAGCGTGTCCAAGTACGTTTCCTGCGTACGGACTACGGACGGAAAGCCTGAGAGAGACGCACTGACTGACAGCACCTCGATCGTGACCGTGTCGTCGACCGGTCGGCCCTAGTGCGTGTCGATCCGTGGACGTACGCGTTCGATCCACCTTCATTCGCAACTTGCATTGCAGGCTTGCCGCTGACCTGCTGCTTCTCGCCTGCTTCCTTCCTTCCTTCGCGCACGCTCCGTCCGTCCGTCCGTACAAAAAAGCCAGATCACCCGTATGTCATCGACCGCGCGCTACTCCGTGCGGTACAGACCAGATTATGATACAGTTCATATGCTACTGTCATACATACGTGTTGCTGGCGATTAATTAGTAAGGACAAAGCATCCATCAACTTGACGATTGATTGATTGTCGTCAAGAGAGAGTACGATCGATCGAACCTCTCAATTTTCTACACTATACTACAGGTACACGTACGGTCGCGTTACACTCGTTGAGTAGTACAAATTACCAACCGAGTTGGCCGGAGAAGCTTCCTGTCTTATCGCTTCTGTCTTTGCACGCACATTATATGTATTCAGGTCCACTATTCCACACGTGCATCTTGCTACGAACCGATCAAGCGCAATGTAGGCAGCAGCGACAAGGAATCCAACGGAATCGGGGCACAAAACGGCTACCAATTCATTGAGCTGGACTTGAGCTAAGCTATGTGGGTCAACGGGACTGTTTCCCTTGGTCCTTCTTACCATTCCTCTTCCCCTAAAAAAAAAAACAAAAAACAAAATAGAGCCTGATTATTTGCGGATTCAATCTGCTATGCTCTTTGGGCCGCCATGGACTGGGTTCGTTGAATCAGCAGAATAATGAAGGGCCTAGAACAAATAAAGGCCATATCAAATTTTGCCCACAAACGGGGGGCCCATACAATTTTGGGTCTTTTTCTACTTTAGTGGAAAATGAACGATCTTTCTTTCTTTGTGGACGTCCATATTCCACATTTGCGGAGTTGCAGAAGCCATACAGGTACAAGATCCATCTGACCATCCCCCACAACTGTGAACACAATGACTTGTGATTGTTGTCATCTATGGGCTTAGCTTAGATTATGCAACATCTACACTTTTTGGGTTGTTTGGCAGGCCGAACCAAAAAGCAGCCAAGCCTCTGTTGTGCAAAAGAGGCTCGATAGCCAGGCCAGCGAGGAGCGCTCCGCGGGCCGTACATGAGCCCCCCCCCCCCCCCCCCCCCCTTGCATCCCACATCGAGAGTATAAAAACACGTTCCCTCTGCTAGGGTTACCGCTCAACTGCAAATTGTTCCCTCCCGGCAGCCGCCTCTGTGCTCTCATCCTCTTCTCCTCTCGCATCTCCCTCTCTTTTCCGCTGCCTAGGGTTAGGTGTCCCTCGCCGTCGGTAGTTCGGAGGTGAGTTTCGGCGTCAACAGGAGCACGTCAACATCTTTCTCCTCCTCTCATTCTCGTCCTTCACATATGTCCATCTCCTTTCCCCCTTCGTTTCTCCTAACATTTCTGTGTGGAACGCAGGAGCACGGAGGATTTTTGGGTCCGAAGTTGCTCGTCGCCATCAGGTTGGTCTCCCTTCTCTTTACGCCTTTTGTTTTTCAATCTGTGGGTGTTCATGTTCGGTAGGGTTTCTAGATCCGTCGCTTGTTAACGTGCGTTAGGGATTCTGGATGCATGTCTTGTTGATGTGAGGTAGAGATCGATTAGGTGTACTGGTGGTGTCGGACTACATCTTGGTATGGTGCATGTAGGTGTCATTGCCCTTTATTTTTTTAGGAGTACTTCCCTTTGTTCTCAATTTGTTTCCTCCGTCCATGAAGTTGGTGATGTGCTCTGTCTAGATTTGTGTTTTGTTGATGTGTAGTAGGGGTTAGATGTAGTAGTCATGTATAGAGTTCGCAACAGGCATGGAATATCTGCGTGCCTGTGGGCAAAGTACCCGACGGGCACGGATTCAGATCTAGTTTTGCGCAGATGTGGGTATGCGTTTTACATTCAACAGGCATACAAAATCATTATCAGTGCCCGCATTGTCCCTAGCGTGTGGCCCCAAATAGGATATTATTTTAAGATTTCTTTGCTCATAGGTGTTTGCCCCAGTCAAAACAGCTGTCCCCTCTGAGTCGAATAAAAGAAAAAGAAAAAAAACCAATTGTCCATTCATCTTCGATGTTAGGGCCCTATTCTGCGCGTGCTTCTCCCAGCGCCGCCCACCTCATTCCTCTTCGCCTTCGATCTCGCTGCTCGGCTTGACTGGCCTTCATCCTCTTGCGCCTCCCCACCCAGCTCCTCTCCTCTTCCAATCTCGGCAATTTATCTAGTGCACGCCTGGCTAGCCCCGCGTTCGCATGACCTTGCCGCTCGCATTGCGTGACCCCCGCACACCCTTGCAACGGCGCCGCCAAGCTCGTCCATGCTATCGCGAGTGGCATGCTCGCGGGCAGCATCTTCCGCCCGTTGTGGATAGCAGGCTGGGCGTGGGCACGTGATTAGACTCGCGGGCACGGCATGCGCAACCACTATTCGCGTGCATTCTGCCCGTTGCCTTCTTTAGTCATCTAGTTGTTGGTCTCCTATGTTTAGATCCGCCATTCAGCGGAGCACAACATTGTAACAAATTCATAGAGCTGGACTTGAGATCAGTTGGATCAACCGTCAATGGAACTACTGTTTGTCTGTTTCCTTGCCCTTTGCTCTTCGAAACAAAATTCGAAGAACGAAAGAGAGAGAGAAAAGAAACAAGGCCTTATTATTACGGATCCAATCTGCTATGTTTATTGGGCCGCCAGGGACTCGGCTCGTAGAATCAGCGGAATGAAGGGCCGGAAACAAACAGGGGCCCGCTTTGCCCACAAACAAGGGGCTCTCATACCATTCTGGGCCTTGTTTTACTTTACGGGGTCTGGGTCCGTTCCATTTTTGCAGAGTTGCAGATACTATACGCAATTTTTCTTTCTCTTCCTACCAGTACGGCAGTACCAGTCCAATCGCGGGTTGCGGCCTTGTGCCCTTGTGCATGTTACGGCCATTGCCATTTTGGCATTTGAAAACATCTCCTCTCCGCTCCAAGCACAACTTTAATGTGGCAGGATTCACGTACTACTCACCATGGACACGGTCCAGGCTGAAAATATGAAGGAAGAAAACAGAGTATTGGTTAAGCACCACAAAATCACTTGGTTCAGCGTGTGTTCCTTTTGACTGAGTCATGTTGGCCGTCCGGCTTTGACAGAGATTCGAATACAATGCCCGGGATGCCGGGGCGCTCTCCACCGGCAGGGGGCACAGTCGCACAGAAGGGCCCCGGTTTCCTGCTCATGGGGACTAGGAAAGGGCGGGAGATGCTTCATGACTATTGGTTTTGGCGCGCGGCGCGACATTTTCGCGCCGCAGCGCAATCGTTACCCCAGCTCGGCGAAAGAAACTCTATTTTTACCTCGGCGCAAGCCTGCAACACAATGCCAATCCTAATTGGTTTGGTGGAAATAGAACATAAATTTTTGAGCCTAACATAGAACATAAAGTTACCGGTGGTACATGTCTTGTTTTATGCTTTACGGAGTAGGAATGCTGATGAACCATTAATTTTTGAGCCTAACATGAACAATAACCGTGCTTAAGGTAACCAGCATTGCTAGATGATCGTCAGGTGTGGTCCACGTACGGTCTACACGCAATGACTATTGGCAAGTGGGGTGCACTGTCCCAGCGTAATCTAACTTCAACATAGTTCAACTGTACTCCCATGTAAGCTTTGTGAGCGCCAGCAATGTGGCCGCTGACCGGTCACCGGACCCATCCTCCGGATGACTTCATTTCTTCACATACGTACACCGTCTATCTTAGGTCTAGAAATACTTGCATAGTTTCATTAAAAAACAAATACCCGGTATAGTTTAACATAAAATAAATAGTCCGTATCAAGTTAAAATCTTGCATTGCCAATTACTTCTTATAAGAGGTGAATGAAGAGAAATGTTTGTAGCTGAAACAAGTACTCACACACGACGAGCTATATTTATCCGCTTAAGATGTGGCATGTCCTATATATTCAAAGACATGAACCTGCCTTTATATGGTTTGCAACTTAACGTTAACTGACATCATATAGTATCTTTTTAGGATTTTTAATTTTTCTCTATTTTGCATAACATTTACTTCTTTTAATGATCATATTGTCAGTAATGGAGCTAGGAACAATAAAAGAAAGCGTAAGTTAATTTACAACAACGACCATGTTACTTGTTAATGATGAGTGTATAATCATTATTGTTATGTCCATCAAAATGCGCGGGAAAGCTAGAGTCAGTACAAACTGGTCATACGTGAAGCATTAATGAATATAAAAACACAACTTATAAATCGATGTGCCATGCCAGGATTAGCAAACACTAAGGCCAGTAATCAATGAGCATGGCGATTATAGAAAAAGCAAGAAAATGGTGTGGGGATATGGGTCCAATGCTGCAATGTCCATCTCGTTAAGAAGTAAACCTAGATTACCATGAATATCCATCTCATAGATAAATGGAAGATAAATAACGTTGAAACACTGAAAAAGAAACATTTGAATCAGTATTGTAAGAAGATCTCACACTGTGTGAGGTGAGATCACCAAATGTTCATATTTCAACCAACAAGCGAAGATACATGGTTGCTATGCGTCACTAAGAAAGACAGCGATAACCAAAAAAAATAAATCATTAATTGATTCATATCTATGGTGGATGGACTTGGTGAGATGGATTCATAGATAGAGAAGAAACAAAAAAACTATCAGGAAACTGCAATATCTGAGAGAATCATTATCTTATATTTTTAGTGAAGGAAACCACCATTGATTAACTAGGCAAGGCGGGTCTAGGGAATACAAAGAAGTCTCCCCATGGCTTTCTGGCAGGCAAATCAAATGAAATTCAAATAGGCCAAAAAAAAAAATCAGAAAACGGAACAAAACCCCTAACGTTCAGAAAATGAAATTGGAAGGAACCACTGATTCAATGTACCCACCCAGAAACCAATATGAACTGACAGTAAGAAAAGTTAGTATGGCACCAATTAATTTCTTCCCATAAAAAACCATTCGTCCCCCCGGGCCTGGCCGCCTGGGGCTCTGCTCTGCTTGGGCAAAGGAAAGCAGTGGGGAAAAGGAAGGGTGGCGCCCGTCCCGTGGGAACGGGGAAATTTTGGGGTGCCGCCGCTCGCGTCTCCCGCCAAAAGCCTCCCCCTTCCACGTGCTCCCTCCCTCCCTCCCTCCCTCGCCCGCCGCCGCGGCCGAAACTGAACCCCCCCAACCCAAACCGGGGAGCGCGCGCGCCCATCCCCTCCGCTATAAACCCCCGCGCGCCCCAGCGAGTCCTCGTTTCCCTTTCCGCCTTCCCGCTTGTCGCGTTGCTGCCCGCCCCCCGCACGCGCCTCCACGCCGCCGCCGGCGAGGACGCCGCCGCGTCGGTAAGTCCGCCCCCCCCTCTCCTCGGTAGTTTTGCGTGGTCGGTCGCGTCGGTAGCCGTTGGGGTGGGTTCGGGGTGTTTTTGGCGGTGGGATTCGCGTGGTCTCGCCGCCCACCGCCGCCGCCGCCGCCGCCGGGGTTCCGGACCGGAATCGTGGGGTTCGAGTTCCGGAGGTGGGTTAGGATTAGTCATTCCAGGAATTTTACCCCGGTCTGCCGCTGCTTGCTTGTATTCGGACGATTGTACGATCTGGGAAGGGAAGGGATCGATTGGAATCGCTTCGTTAGCTCCGTTCGCTTCGATTCGTGCTGGGGGAAAAAATTTCAGGCGGCCTCGGTGTGTTTTAGGACAGATTTCGTGTAGGGTGCTCTGATTCGCGACGGATTTCAGGACTTACCGAGATCCGGGGATAGATTGGTGAGGGGAATCGCATCGATTGCTCCGCTTCCCCATTTCTCACTGTACCTGAAAGTTGGGATTAGTGCCTCGGGAGTCGTGCGTGCCCCCATTCCGGTCATTTTTGGTGTCCATTTCATTCCTGCGCCCCCACCCACGCCCCATGGTGTGAGTTTCCGGAGGTTTATTGCAGTGGTGTTGTGGTGCTGGGAGAAAGCTGCTGATTTATTAGGGTTGCTTCAGTTCAGTCAGCAAAAACTTTGCGGACTCTCCGCCGATACTGTCTACTTGTAAAGTCCATTTTACCCCCTTTTATCTGGTAGTAGGAGTACACCTTTTGCAGGGGTATATAGTAGATTGTTTGGGGAGATCTTTTGGAGTGGTTGGGTGGAGGTTTAGGGGAGTGGTTATTTGGGGCTGGATTGATTATTTAAGTTACTGCCCACCCCATCTTCCTCAGTTACAGCGCCGCGGCACTTTCGCCGTATTGGTCAACTTCTACTGGCCGGTTAAGTAGATATTTTTTCCCCATTTACTGGTGATCTGCTTCTGAAAATTCTGTAAATTTTACTGTGATGCAGGAGCAGTGGATCTGGGCGTGGGATCTCCGTCCTTCCTCATCGACCGTCTGTCGCCCCAATACCTTCTGGGGATCTTCCACTGAGCCTCCAGCTGGTGATTTTGCTCCCCAGTCTGCTCTGTAGCTTTGCGATGCAGTCTCTTTCTTTTTATTATGATAAGCTATTTCAGTGGTTTCTGTTGCTGTAATGCGTAGAGATGGTTGGGATTGGGCACACTTATGCTTTCACATGTTTCCTGCTTTTTTTTTTGTTAGCTCTTCACATGGCTGATGATCAATTATTAATATTTGCAGGGAGATATGGTGAAGACTCCGCGGTCTCCTGTCACCACAGGTCCTATTCTTAACTACCTGGTTTACTTGTTTTGACTGTAATGTTCAAACTCTTCCGCATGTCTCTACTCTGTTGTGTAATCAACCAAACACCAAAAATAGTACATTGAGCAATATCACAGCAAAGGCAAGGTAAATGAATTCATAGGTGGGTTAGTCCTACAAAAGATATGTTCTTGGAATTCTAGATTCATATTTGAGCTAGTTGGAAATGTTGGTATCCCAGCCCCCTACTACCATTTTCCTCAATTCTTTTTTCAGTCTTACTTGGCAGTTGGCACACACGCAGCATGTATCCTAGTACAATAAGAGACTAAGAGTACCCGAGAAAATAAAAGGCTTTTTGTGCCCAAGTAGGGTAATACTGTCAATTTTAATTCAGAATCTTCTGAAGCATTTCCTTTTTTTTTTTTCCTTTTTCCTTTTTGAACATGGGGAGCTGGGCTTTGATTGCCAAACCCTGCTGCCTAGAACTGGAAACCAGATTTTTTTCTCAGCAAAGTACTCGCTGTCAGAACATGGGTTGAAAACCAGGTGGATGGCCTCAATGGGAGGCTCTACCAACTGAGCTGTCACTCAGTTATCCCCTTTCGAATTTTATGTGAACCTTTTACTGTTAATGAATCCGTCATGGGGAACATGACACTATGGTGAATTTGGTAACTACTGTCCAAACCATGGTTGCCGTATCTAATCATATTTCCTTGTAACGGTTGATTGAACACTTAGGATCCATAGTTTTTCGTTGAACAAACAGCTGGAAGCATCTTTAATCTAGAGTCTAGTAGCGAAGTCTTGTATAAGTAACGGTTCCATTATTATTTCGATTCTACAGCTCACTAGTAGCAAACCTAGTCCATATGGGTTATTTTCCATTTTCTACTTTGGGCCAAACCTTTTTATTTCTTGCTGCTTCTTTGTGTTTGGAGGTTTCAATGTTACGATCATCATTACGCTTCAATTCCCTTTGTACTAACTAATAATAGCAGTATGTGTGACTTATCTTCCTAGTGTGTTTCTAATGAATCGAAACTCACACTGTATCATATATCTTAAGACGTTTGCGTATATCATCTGTCTACCTTTTATAACATCACCTCTTGTAATATTGTAGCTCATCTATTTTTGAGTTGAGAAAAGTTCTATTGCTATATTTGTCGTTTATCATCTGTCTACTTTGCAACTGCATTTGTCATCATCTGATATAGGTCGGATGAAGTTGAGAAAAGTTCTATTGCTATATTTGTCGTTATATGGTCTTTGGTCCTCAATATTTTCTCTGTTGTTGCGTATTTATTTTCTATATAGGCATATATTTTCTAGTTTCGGATACCAAAGCATTAATAGCTGGCTGGACTTGGTGAACATTTATTCTATTGCTTTAATCAAGTCACCTACCAATGCTTTCCCTTATTTGTTAATTTTGTATTTTTGTGTGTGCCGTGTCTGTGTCCTGACTGCTGTATTTCACATTATCAGTCTTCTTAATATTTTAGGCATTCTTACTTTCCTTTCGTTGCCTATAGTTGCCTGATATGCTGAATAATTTATTCTCAGGAACAAAAAGGTGCAGAGCAAAGCCACAAAAGAAGGTTGAGGAATCCACCAAAAACAGCAAACTGGAAAATGGATCACAGGATCCAACAAAAGAAGTTCATATTGGAGTGGAAATTGGTGATGGACATGTTACTCACAAGAGACCAAGGAGAGCAGCAGCCTGTTCTGATTTCAAAGAGAAATCCATACGATTGTCTGATAAGACATCAGTGGTCACTGTCAAGAAAAATCGGATGGAGGAGGAGGAAATAGATGCGGTCAATCTGACAAAACTTGAACCAGAAAATCGACCTTGCCGGAAATTGATTGATTTTGTCTTGCATGATGTAGATGGGAATCTGCAGCCATTTGAAATGTCAGAAATTGATGACTTTTATATAACAGCTCTTATCATGCCCATGGATGATGATCTAGAAAAGGAGCGTGAAAGAGGAGTACGCTGTGAGGGATTTGGGCGGATTGAAGACTGGGCTATTTCTGGTTATGATGAAGGTACTGCTGTAGTCTGGGTGTCAACAGAGCTTGCTGACTATGAATGTGTGAAACCAGCAAGCAGTTACAAATCCTACTTTGACCACTTTTATGACAAGGCACAAGTGTGTGTTGAAGTTTTCAAAAAGCTTGCAAGATCAGCAGGTGGGAATCCTGACCAGGGTCTGGAAGAATTACTTGCTAGTGTTGTTCGTTCAGTTAATGCTATGAAAGGAAATAGTGGAGCAATGAGCAAAGACTTAGTGATCTCCATTGGGGAGTTTGTATACAAACAACTTGTTGGATTGGATGAGTCATCAAGCAATGATGATGAAAAGTTTGCTACCCTGCCGGTTCTTCTTGCTCTAAGGGATCAGTGCAAATCTAGGGTGAAATTTGCTGAGCTTCCATATAATAACATCTCAAATGCAAGCCTGAAAATTAGTGAAGCAGACTCTGAAGACATAACTGAAAATGATGACAAGAAATTAGCTGAATTATTGCAACAATCAGAAGAATGGAAAATGAAGAAGATGCAGAGAGGTCGACGTGGCACGCCATCCCAGAAGAATGTTTACATCAAAATCAGTGAAGCTGAGATTGCCAATGACTATCCTCTTCCTGCATACTATAAACCATCTTGCCAAGAAATGGATGAATACATTTTTGATAGTGATGACAGCATATTTTCTGAAGATGTGCCTGTTAGAATACTCAATAACTGGGCTTTGTACAATGCAGATTCCAGACTTATACCTTTGGAATTGATCCCTATGAAATCAGGAGCAGAAAATGACATAGTTGTCTTTGGATCTGGTTTCATGAGAGAGGATGATGGCAGTTGCTGTTCCACAGCCGAGTCTGCAAAATCCTCTTCTTCCTCAAGCAAATCTGATCAATCAGATGCAGGAGTCCCTATTTATTTGAGCCCAATCAAGGAATGGCTTATAGAATTTGGTGGCTCAATGATCTGTATAACCATAAGAACAGATGTGGCCTGGTAAGAACTAGTCACTTTCTTCTAACACTTTCTTAATTCAATCTAGTTCCAACTGTATGCTTTGTATCACTGAATCCTCTTGTACAACAACATAGCCTTTTGTCCCAAGCAAGTTGTGTCACTCAATCCTCTCATACCTTTTTGGGAAATAAGTTTCATTGGTTTCCATCTGCAATTTTTCAAAACTTACATTTACTATGTGATTTCAGGTACAAACTACGGCAGCCAACAAAGCAATATGCTCCTTGGTGTGAGCCTGTATTGAAAACTGCAAGGCTTGCTGTTAGCATCATAACCATGCTTAAGGAGCAAAGTCGTGCTTCAAAACTTTCTTTCTCTGATGTCATCAAGAAAGTGGCAGAGTTTGACAAAGGGAATCCTGCATTTATATCATCAAACACTATGCTAGTTGAGAGATCCATTGTGGTACATGGACAGATAATACTTCAGCAGTTTGCAGATTTTCCTGATGAGACTATCCGCCGTAGTGCTTTTGCCACTGGTCTTTTACTGAAGATGGAACAGAGGAGGCACACTAAGTTAGTCATGAAGAAAAAAACACAAGTAATGAGAGGAGAAAATCTGAACCCAAGTGCAGCAATGGGTCCAGCATCAAGAAGAAAAGTGATGCGTGCAACAACCACCAAGTTGATCAATAGGATATGGAGTGATTACTATGCTCACCATTTCCCTGAAGATTCCAAGGAAGGGGATGGAAATGAAACAAAAGAAATCGAGGATGAACCAGAAGAAAATGAAGATGAGGATGTTGAAGAGGAGGATCAGACTGAAACAGAGATCTCAAAGACTCCACTGTCCACACGCTCTCGGAAGTTGGTGCCACAAGCTAGGAAAGGAATTAAATGGGAAGGTGAACTATCTGGGAAAACATCGTCTGGAGAAGCTTTATACAAATGTGCTTATGTTCGAGACCTCACAGTAACTATTGGAACAGCAGTAGCACTAGAAGATGATTCAGGAGAAACAGTTATGTACTTTGTTGAGTACATGTTTCAGAAACTAGATGGTGCAAAGATGGTCCATGGAAGGATGCTGCAACAAGGTTCACAGACAGTTCTTGGCAATGCTGCAAATGAGAGGGAGGTTTTCTTAACTAATGATTGTTTAGAATTTGAATTAGATGACATCAAAGAATTAGTGACTGTCAATATCCGTTCGATGCCTTGGGGTCACAAGTATAGAAAAGAGAATTCAGAAGCAGATAAAGCTGAGCGGGTCAAAGCGGAAGAGAGGAAGAAGAAGGGCCTGCCAATGGAATACTTCTGTAAAAGCTTATACTGGCCGGAGAAGGGTGCCTTCTTTTCACTGCCTCGTGATAAACTGGGGCTTGGTACTGGCGTTTGTAGTTCTTGTGATGACAGAGAGACAGATTGTGATGAATTGAAAGTACTCTCCAAAACCAGCTTCATCTACAGAAAGGTTACGTATAATGTAAATGACTTTATATATGTTAGGCCTGATTTTTTCTCCCAAGATGAGGATCGTGCGACCTTCAAGGCTAGCAGAAATGTGGGGCTAAAGCCCTATGCACTTTGTCATATACTGTCTATCCATGAAGCAGCTGGATCTAGAAAAAATAATCCAGAATCAACAAAAGTCAGTGCTAGAAGATTTTACAGGCCAGATGACATTTCATCAGCTAAAGCTTATGCATCAGACATCAGAGAGGTATTCTTCCTTTTTCCTTTTCTTTACGTTCTGCATATCATATTCATGATATCATTGTCAGTTTATTATATACTAACATGCGCGAACAAATCCTAGAGTTCTGAATAAGGTCACTCACATATTCTTTCCTGTTTAACCTTTGTTTGACTCAGGTTTACTATAGTGAAGATATTATTGATGTGCCTATTGATGTGATAGAGGGAAAATGTGAGGTCAGGAAGAAGACCGATCTCTCAAATTCAGACCTTCCAGTGATGGTTGAACATGTATTTTTCTGCGAACGTTTATATGATCCTGGAACTGGAGCTCTCAAGCAGGTTGGTATAGTGAAGTTGTTCTGAATCAATAAGTGCTAGTATAGATAATTGACTGAATGTGTGTATGTCTTGAGCAGTTGCCTTCAAATGTTAAGTTTATGTCTATGCTGCCTAAGACAACTGGTGCTTCGAAAAAGAACAAAGGCAAGCAGATCTGTGATAGTGATCAAGCTGATTCTAGTAAATGGTTGGAGGTGCCCAAAGAAAACCGTCTAGCAACCCTTGACATCTTTGCTGGCTGTGGAGGTTTGTCAGAGGGATTGCAGCAAGCTGGTATGTATTGTCAGTTCTTTCTAATTTTCTCTTAGTAACTCTACCACAATATGATGTCCTCAAACATATCTCCTTTTTTTTCTCATGGTTACAATTTTTTAGGTGTATCTTATACAAAATGGGCAATTGAATATGAGGAGCCAGCTGGTGAAGCATTCAGCAAAAATCATCCAGAGGCTGTGGTTTTCATAGATAACTGTAATGTGATTCTGAAGTAAGTGCAATTTGTTTGATTTTCTCACTTTCTTTTCTGATTGTTAGATCTTAATCAATGCCCATCTGTGATCACGCAGGGCTATTATGGACAAATGTGGAGATGCTGATGATTGCATTTCAACTTCTGAAGCTGCTGAACAAGCAGCAAAACTTGCTGGAGAGAACATTAATAACCTTCCTGTCCCTGGTGAAGTAGAATTCATAAATGGTGGTCCTCCATGTCAGGTATATTGTGTTTCTACGCCTAGTGGGAAAATCGTTGACTGTCATTCAGTCATGTGGATCAATTATATGACTTTTGTATATCCTTCTCTTTCAGGGCTTTTCTGGGATGAACAGATTCAACCAAAGCCCATGGAGTAAAGTACAGTGTGAGATGATTCTAGCATTCCTCTCATTTGCAGAATATTTCCGCCCCAGATTCTTTCTTTTGGAAAATGTTCGGAATTTTGTTTCATTCAACAAAGGACAGACCTTCCGTTTAGCCGTCGCATCTCTACTGGAGATGGGATACCAGGTTTGCTAATTCTTTTCATTAGTTCTCTAGCGAAGGCCGTGTTTGCGTTGAACATATATACTCAGAAATTCATTACCTTTTGTTTAGGTTCGGTTTGGAATATTAGAAGCAGGGACTTTTGGTGTTGCTCAGTCCAGGAAGAGAGCATTCATCTGGGCTGCTGCTCCTGGAGAGAATCTTCCTGATTGGCCAGAGCCGATGCATGTTTTTGCTAGCCCTGAGCTGAAAATAACACTCCCTGATGGCCAATACTATGCAGCTGCCAGAAGCACTGCTGGTGGGGCACCTTTCCGTTCCATAACTGTTAGAGATACAATTGGGGACCTGCCTAAAGTGGAAAATGGTGCCAGTAAACTTACACTTGAGGTGACTGCTGCTCCAACCCATCCATTCCTTTTTGTCCTAAATATATGCTAATTGAGCTCCCTCTTTTCTGATGCAGTATGGTGCAGAGCCGGTCTCTTGGTTCCAGAAGAAGATCAGAGGGAACATGATGGCACTGAATGACCACATATGTAAGGAGATGAATGAACTGAATCTCATAAGGTGCCAACGCATTCCGAAGCGACCAGGTTGTGATTGGAAGGACCTACCAGATGAGAAGGTAATGTTGTGAACCCTGTTGTTGCATTCCCTCCATTTCTGTTGTCCTACATTTTCCTGCAGTCCTTAGTACTAACCCCTCACGCTGTGTGCACAGGTGAAGCTATCAAATGGACAGATGGTGGACCTAATCCCTTGGTGCTTGCCCAACACAGCTAAGAGGCACAACCAATGGAAAGGGCTGTATGGGAGGCTGGACTGGGAGGGCAACTTCCCCACATCCGTGACAGATCCCCAGCCGATGGGCAAGGTCGGTATGTGCTTCCACCCTGACCAGGACAGGATCATCACGGTCCGTGAATGTGCCCGGTCTCAGGTAAGCATATGGATCACGCATAAATCCTCCCTCATATGGGAACAAATGAAACTTTTGTTTAACGCGTTCGAAACTGTGCGTGCAGGGTTTCCCCGACAGCTACCAGTTCGCGGGCAACATACAGAGCAAGCACAGGCAGATTGGCAATGCTGTCCCACCGCCTCTTGCCTTCGCGCTTGGGAGGAAGCTGAAGGAAGCCGTTGACGCCAAGGGTCGCGAGGATGGTGTGACTGCAGCTGCATGATGGAAGCATTATTCCTCCTATGGTGTTCGTTCTTCCTAAGGAAGAGCAGAGAAGCTTACTTTTCTAATTGCGCGCAGCTAGCATTGAAAGCTGGTTTGTAATCTGAGTGAGCTATAATGACTCCGTGAGTGAGTTGATCGTTGTCGTGTCGAGTGTCGACACCGTGAGTGTACATGTTAGAAGTGTTGATTGGCACCCAGATTCTGGGCAATGGTTGCATTATATGCGTATGTGTAAGGGATTTTCGTGTTTAAAAACATAAGAAATCTATTGTCTACCGGTTGCCTTTTGCTCACATGCGGGCCGTGGTATGTTGGAGAGTTGCTCATGACATGTGCCTGCTAGAGCATGCCTGAATTTGGAGGAACGATCTGGTGTGTCGCTATAGCTGTTGCCTTTGCTCATATGAGGCCGATTCAGGACGGCCTGGTGGCTGTCGCAAGCGGCGCGAGGCAGACGGTTGCCGGTGGGTGCGGACGGCCGCCATGTCGCGTGCCGATTGAGGTGCTGGATCGGTTTGTTGATACTCGCCTGCGAACAAGGCAACCAGCAATCCCTGCACGCGCCCTTCCATCCAGGTGGGCCTCTGAGGACGACGCGCCCCATGGCAAGGCTTCACACTGACGTTCGACGCCGTGATCAAAGCACATAATGCAGCTCAGACAACACAAACCCGTGCCGGGGTTGCAGGAGCTTCCTCAGCTTGGCGCCCGACGGACGCAGCCATGGACCATGACCGGCGGCACGGCAACATCAAGCGACAGTATCTGCGCTCCTATTCATTACAAAAGAGCGTTCATATCATACTTGAACGAGCAGCAACCGGTGGAACGTGATTTCACAGAATCTCATACGCAAAGAAATTCAGAAGCGAGAGAAATGAAACACACAAGTGCACTTGGCCACCCCCTGTTATTTGAGGAGCGCACTAAATCTCAAAATCGTCAGAATAAAACATACATATGCATGCCCATCAAGGAAATGTAGCAGCGGATCCATACACTGAACATGATATGCATGTCGCCCCAAATACATGCAGGCATCGTGTTGCACATACAAATTAACAAAAGCCACAACCATCGTCATTTATTTATTCATGAGTGGACAAACAACACAATGGCCAGTCCACTCCAATCCCACACATACACACAGCTGAAATGTCACGCGTAAATCACACCACAACACACTAGACAAGCACAGCAGTCAGCATAAGCTAAAGAAGCTGAACTGAATGCTGGCTCGTCTTTTATTTCTCCAGTGCTCCCGACAGAACAGAGAGCCTGCACACACATAGCTCTGTATCTCACCATCTTCTCCAACAAGACGGACGACACAGCTCACGTTCAACATGAGGTAATCAAGTGATAGATGAACGGCTGGACGGGTCCAGGAAGGCCAACGACCAAACCGAAGCAAATCAAACCGGCGCCGATGTACGTAGACGGTACAGGCGCACAAACACAAGCATAAGAAGGCATCCATGTTGCCATTCTCACACCCACACAAACCAGTCAAGCGGAACCAAACGCAGAAGCGGAAGTAGCAGCTGGCGAGGTCGAAGCAGAGTCACCAGCAGACGAGCGATGTCGACAGCAGTCCAGTCAAAGGCCGTGATTATCTTATCTGCAGGACATGAGAGAACTCTTAACCAGAGCCAATGAACGCACTCCATAGTCCATACTCAACATCCAGCTCCAACTGCGTGCTAAGCATTCAAATAATATAAATAGCATAGGGGGCAAGGGCAAGGAGGAAGGAGGTTCACCTGAGCACGGTGCCCCTGAGCAGGGTGGCCTTCTTGTAATGCTTGGGGTGGATCGGCTCATAAAATTCCTTCTGTGAGGCATCTTCCCACCGCAGGCTCTCCCACCATTCCTTCTCGCAGTCACACCGCACTGCCTTCTGGACCGTCGGAAGGCGCTTGAGGCTCCAGCAGCCTCTAATCTTGACGGTCTCAAGTTCGGGCGTGGACATCCTATGCCCAGGCCCGCAGATGCTATGTAGCGTGGGAAGCTCATACAGGTGGATACGCTTCAGCTTGGGAAAGTCTAGCGTAACTAACTGTGGCTGCATCCTCCCTAGGTAGCGTTGGGCTCCGGTGTCCAGCGGGAACACCTCCCTGAGATCACCACACCACATGATCTCGAGCGTGTCCAGGCATCGGAAACCATGAGTCAGGTAAACGAAGATCACTTCCTTAGTCAAAGGGAGTACATGTATAAGCCTGGAGCAAAGATCAAGGTGCAAATATGTTAGGTCGGGAACCATTAGATCGCCCCATTTCCAGATATAGCATGCCCTGGGTAGCTGTGATGCCCATAATATTCTCAGCTCATACTTCGACCAAACCCCATCACGACTGAGGAAGACACATTCCAATTTAGGGCACCTTTCGATTCTGCACCATTCTAAATTATACCATTCCGAACCCGCCACCACAGTTGAAGGGAGAACAGTGATGGACCAGCTATCTTTCACATGAAGCAATTTAGCACAATTAATCACAAAATCTGGTATGGTAATAGCACCTCGCTGGTCTTGTATATGCATATAGCAGCTCTCTTTAGGAAGGTGGGGAGCGTCCGGGCAAGGCCACATACACACGGTCCCTGGAGCATCACCATTGCTCTCATCATCACCCTGTTGCTGGTTTTCCACGGTCACATCTGCATATATTAATGCACATGCAGGCTGCTTCTGTTGTTGTGCACTAAGTACTGGCATTATACTCCTACTTTCACTTTCTACTATTCTTTTATGTTCACTAGCGCCAGTAGCAATATTGGTTGAGGAAATCTCCACATAGATCTTGCGTGCATCAGAATACACTGGCTCAAGTGACACAAGGAGCCTTGCATCCCTTACAGAAATGTACCAATCAAATTCATTGACCGGTTGATTGCCATGCAACGCTGCTGTAGATGATAACGATGTTGCTGGACTGCTGCTTTCCTCAACTTGTCCCCCCCACCTGGCAGGGTGTGCTGATGACTTTGTGGTGTCAATGCGCAACTTACTAGGCTTGCTTTCAGACATTTTGTCGCCTGGTGGCCACATGATTGCGCAAAGCTTCTCACAATAAAGTAGGTGGAGCCTATCAAGATAACGTATTTCTGTTTTAGAGAGATCTAGTGTTTTCACTGCCGTGCTGGAGATGTCAAGGGTGAGGAGATAAAGCCATCCGCTCAATAATATGTTCTTCAAGTTAATACATCCCCTGAAAGAGATCTTTTCTAAGGGCCAAAAAGATCTATCAATAATGACGGTCTCAAGGGAGGTGTTGCTCTTGCTGACCCGTGGCCCGCATAAGCTCTTCATGGAATCACTGATTTGATTTCCTGAAAAGTCAAGAAGCTCCATCTTATTTTTCTCGGAGAACAAGTCATCCTCGGAGCAACTGCAGCGTATAGCAGTAGAGTTTTGCACTCGGAGCTTGCGTATGTTAGGCAATCGCCCCTGCAACAAGCCCATGTCCCAGTCTTGGACTCCCACCACCTTCAGCTCCCTGAGATGTGTCATGAGATCCATCATCGGTGCAGATAATATATGCTCGCAACCAACCGTGTAGCGCAAGTCAAGCACCCACAACCTCTGGAGGCACCGCCGGACGTCATCATCCTGTGTCCCTTCTCCACCTGCTGTGCTGCTGGTTTCGACGACTTGGCAACGGTCAAGCCATAGAAACCTAAGATTGTGACAGTAGAGGAATGGGGCAGACGGGAAATTAAACGTGCAGTTTGAGAGCTTGAGAATACTAAGTTTGTAGAAGTAATTTTGGAATGTTCCTCCATTCGAAATATTGACTCCATCCAAGATCTGAGTAAACCCATATGTTGGCGAAGTCCAGTATGGCTTGCTCTCGACAAACCTTGTTAAGGGAGAGGAGGGAACATATTGATGGTAGTAGTCCACATCCAGTTGAATCTCCCGTTGCAGAGCATCAGCAGTTCTCCACAATCCATCATCGTACTCATCTAGTACGCTGATGTCTCCCTCCCCCAGCTGCAGCTGCTGCTTAATGATGCCATCACATATCCAGTAGTTGGCGCCATGGGTGGTTAAATCATAATCGATGGACTGATGGCCCCTACAACACAGCTCCAACATGTACGAGAGGCATTTAGCCACTTATGCGGCTTGATCGATGCTGTTGTGAGGTCCTTTATCATTCTTGAATGTACTAGTAAATACTTCCTCGGCCTCTTGGGCTACAAGATAGGACCAAAGCTTCTTTGGATCTTGCTCAGTGCGAGGTATTGCAGAGAGGAAAGTATCAGTCGTTCTTGCACTCTCCATAGCACGATCAACGTTAACCCGGGGCTTGAACCGGAACCTCCCTTGGAATGTCCACAACACCTTGTTGGTTGAGTATCCGGACAGTGTGAAGCCACAACACCTAGCCAGATCGATCTCCTCACTGCTCCCGTTGTGGAAAATGACCAAGAATTTGTGGTTCAGCTTTTGTATGTGTTGATACATCTCCCTGACAACTTGTTGTAGCTCTACGCGGGAATCCTGGGCCACTCCACGGAAATCATCCTCCTCATCTTGCTTGTTGAACATCTCCATCACGTCAGAGGGGAGCCCCAGCTGCTTTGCGACGGACCTTTGAAGACCTCTCCTGCTCTCCCACTTGGAGCAGTCGACATGGATGACTTGCTCAAACTCCAGTCCAGCTGGAACACTGCTCCCGGCTGAAGCTGGTTCCCCCTTCAACTTTGCAGTGACGCGTCGAGCTATGGCTCGGAGGACGGCAGATGCCCCCAGCCCATCCCAGCCGTCGAAGTAGAAGACATTAGCAGGGCCTTCCTCCAGCTCAATGAGTATTTGTTCCGCAGCCTCGTCTATCGTATCGGCCTCAATAACCTGCATACATGCACATATATATGCATCGTCAGCCCATATATGAGAGAGCACTAAGGTGGTCATCGCTTGAGATTAATTTTGATCGAATATAATACGCCTCTCTAGACAGTAGCCAGCTAACAAGTGAGAAACTGAACAAGCACTGTTGCATGTGTAGATCTATCTATCTTCAGTGCTAGAGTTATCGCTAACAAGAGGCGCTTCAGCTTAAAACCCATGTACTACTAGCTACTAATAATACCATTTTCATGCATGCGTCGGACTGCCGCTACTGCCTGCCACGCTATTGTTTAGTTATTAAGGATATCTATTATATATATAATTGACCACGAAACGGAGCCACCACGTTCGCTCTAAAATGTTCGCTCTAAAATGCTAGAAATTCTCACGTTAATCCGAGAAAATAAGAAGAGAAAATTACCCACCACTGCCATTATGAAAAAATAGTCTAAAATACCCTTGACTTGATTTAAAAATTAACCACCATTACCCTTACAAAAAAATAACCCACAACTGATCAGGTAACAAACGGACATCACCTAACACTAGCCTTTGGCCTGGGATACGCGTACGTTATTTTGTTTCCTATGGAAACCGAATGCAGAAGCTAGCGTGAAAACAAAATTGATCCCAAGGTCTTCCTGATAGCCTGCTACTTTCCCTCCACCGTATTGCTCCAGATACATGACAACATTGTGGCCGTGGCTCGCGGAGAAGACGACGTCATGGACGTAGCTAGATCCTAGATGCAATGAAGAAGCAGGTTCCCTCTCCCTGTTCATCGCCACCTATTCTAGCATATATAAAATCAGAAGCAATCGGAACATGCATGCTATCTCCCCATTAGATCAAGAGGCATGGTGCTACACAAGCACCACCTACCATGTCGTGACTTTTCCTTAGTTTTTAGTTTTAAGAGAATCCATGGGAGAGAATGAAGGAAACCATGTGAAACTTTCGTCCCCCAATGCCCAATTTCACATGGGAGGATTATTTGTTTCATCGACATCTTTTGTTATGGCACGAGCAAGGGAGACATATGAGAATAGAATTTGATCGGCAATGGTAGATGGAGTTTGTTTTTCGAAAGTCTGCGAGGGGCGTGTATGCAGAGCAATGAAACGCCAACAGCGGTGTGGTACCATGCGTTAACAGACTAGGGATTATGGTAGTGTTTTCGCTTCCTTGGTGTGTCGGTGCTGATCACAAATACAACAATGAAACCTGGGCAGAGGCCCAAGGGGGGTTAGGTTTATAAATATGCACTATTTTTGTGATGAGAAATGATCAGCAATCATAGTTATATTTTCTAATACTAGCAGGGGCAAATACACGGCCTAACTTAATATTTGGCCAAGAAACTGAGCCACCACGTTCACTCTCAAGGGCTAGAAATTATCACATTAATCAAAGAAAAAATATCAATCACTGCAATTATAAAAAATTGGTCCAAAATGTCCTTCACATATGTTTAAAAAACTACTCACCATTGCCTATAAAAAAGACAAAAATACTCTTCACATGTTTTTAAAATTTCCCATATTTTTATTATGAAAAATAGCCCGAGATATCTCCATATGAGTTCATAAATTAAAATATTTATATTACACGTTATTGTCCTTACGATGTAATAGTGACATAGAAAAAAAAATGATGGTTAGTTAATAATAAACTAATAAGCTATTTAATATAATATAATACTAGCCGCGCAAATGCGCGGGCAGCTATACTAGTTACTCATATACAGCAAAAGTAGAGGGCCGGTTTACCTGAGTATGCATGATGGATTGGATTGGATTAACCAATTGGCCGGTGGCAGCTCGCCTCTGCGGTTTACTAGCTATTAGATCTTCAGCGATATTAGTTCTGCAGCCTCTGTTTCGCTTGCAAGCATAAGGGAAAACAATCCGATACAGCTACCAATTAAACTCCAGAAAATCAATTCCATTTTGAATCTGGAGAGATCTAACCCATCGCTCTGTATCTTTAGCTGTCCTGGTGAACCCAAAAGCATGTAACTGAGATCAACTGTATATATTATCATGGTACTCCCTCCATACCCAGTTTAGAGGGCGTTTAGGACATGTTTCTCAATACCAAGGAGCAATTAATCAAGAGATAAGTTTCCCTGTATGCCCTTAATAAATACAGTCCCGGGTCCACTTCATTCACTAAAGTTCCTACGCCCGAGTGGTTGCCTGCACTTGTGTCGAGACTAGAGGTCGCGAGTTCGACCCGTGGCGCCCTGATTTTATTTTTTGCTTCGCTTCGTTTTTGCATGGGACTGTAGCGCGGGACGTGGAGTCGTGGTGGGCGCGTTGCGAGGCTGGGTCGCGTTTTGCTTGCGCGCGCGCTCACTGTTTTGCATCCGAAAAATGAGTGGTGCGCATTTTGGCCTCTGATTTTTTTGTCTCGCGCGTTCCTCCGAATTGTTGCGCATCCGAAAATTCTTTCGCGTCGCGCGCTCGCATCTGTTTGGCGCTGTTTTTTTTTTCGGTCGTTCCGTGACGCCTCACCTCCTCTCGTTGCCTTATTTAAATGCACAAGCTCACTTCCTGGCTGAACAAAAACACTTCCCGACTGCCAAGCTGCAGAGATGGCCCAGTTTGATCCCAGCTTAGATAGAGGTTCGTTTGCAAGCATAATTTTTTTTCCTGTTCTTTTCCTTTCATCACTTCCCGGCTGTATACTAATATTGTTTTTCGTTTCGAATAGGCTTTGATTTGAACCTGGAGCCCCCTCAAGACGATTTGGTGGCAGAAAATGTTCATGAGGCCGAATCTTTTGAAGCACCTGTGTCATACCCCAATTTCTGGAGCATGTTGTGCATCATGTACCAGTCCCTGGATCAGTAGCTGGTACGCACAAGAACACAGATATGGTAATCGAAAGCATACTTCGCATAAGTAAATAATATAATACCTGAGATATCACCTTTAGTGGCGGTGCGACGAGGATTCGGAAGTATCCAAGTCCGTCCGTCCGACTAATGGTGAAGCGGACAATCAGCGGAAACACGGCCCAAGCCTACAGGCAGACTTGAGTGCGAACGAAAACCCAATCGTCGTCGTCTTCTACGGGGCTTCTCTCACTAAAAACAATACGGGCAAACCCGTGAGTACATAAGGTACTCAGCAAACCCTAACACAAGGGGTAATTATATGCAAGGGAGGTAATCAAGGATAAGGCTGATGGTTCAGTGTATCGGCGGAAAGCCAATTTTATGCAAGGGTTGGTTTTGAAAACAAAACCAGTTCGCAAACTAAGTCAGGTATAGCAATTAATTTAGTGGGGTTGGTTGGCCCTGGGGGAGAATAAAACTTTCCCGCCAGTTCCCAAATTTTATGCTATGCTGGCAGGAAACCAGCGCACGGCTCCAAACCGGTGTATTCCAAAAAACACACACGCCAAGGAGAACTCACGCCGAAGTCTAATCATGTGACGGCCATGGCTTTCGCGTTGTCCAATACCGTGGAACACGGCTATCCGGATAGATTCTTATCCTCTGCAGAGGTCGTACACTTTACCCACAAGGGTATACCGTCCTCCCCGGAATTCGGCGGTTTGGACTGGCATACTAATGGTTCCGTACCTGCCTAGTGTCACCTCGGTACCACCCCGAAAAATCAGCGACCAGGGGCTTCACAATAATAATCATAGAATGTCTTGGCCATAGTGCACTTTCACTTGCCGGACCCGACGCCAATCTCGTCAAAGTCTTCTCCTGGCTTTCGGTTGCACTCTGCCTCCTGGTGGTACCGGGCGATCACTAGTAGGGTGTGGTTCCAAACTCCCCCCATAAAGGAGCCTCGTGGTTGCACTGCGTGCTAGGCCAGACGGTACACGAACCGGTCCTTATACGACCGAAGCAAGCATCTTCAATAGCTACCCTCCAATGAGGGATAGCGTCCCAGAGATAGCCTCCCCACTGAGGACTACCTCGCTTGCTCCCGTCTAAAATATACCCCCACTATGGGTTGCACTTACTATTCCCACCCATTTTCACATTTACACACACACCACCAAGACACACGCATTTTACACCAAAAATCATGTGAGCAAGATTAATTAAACACAGTGTGAATGAGTCCTAAGCAGCATATTGTTCCAGCACATCATTAAAGAATTAATGATGGTGGATTCCTAGGTTTATCAAGGGAATTTGGATAAGCAATATCAAGGAATGGCTATCAACAACAATTTAGGTCATTCTAAGCATTTAAATCATTTTAAATTCCATGCAGGTTTCATTTGAAAGCAAGCTCTAAGTAGGATCATTTGCAATCATGGGTTCAGCATGATCAATAGGAGTTAGGGCTTGCCTGCAAACGCTTTCCTAATCTTCAAATTCTGACTCGAGGCTCGATTCTCTGACTTGCTCCTCGTGCTTCGAACTTGTCTTTGAGTTGGTCTTCGCGCTTGGAGCTTGTCTCTCTGGGTTGGTCTTCGAGCTTCAAGTCCTCAGCGGTTCTTCGAAATCTTCAGGCGCTTCCTCGACTCTCGCGTAAACTAGCGCATAAAACAGTACGTATAAACTACCGCAAAAGGAATGAAAGAACAAAAGAAACAAAGATCGAGGAAAGCCGATTAAGATCCGAGAAAACTTGATGAATGATGAGAGGCATGATTTATGCATGATGCAGCACTTTAATGCAGGGCATGTTACGTGTCATAGGTGATACACCTGGCCTTGTAAGGGCCATATTCACCTAGACAAGGTTTTAGTTATCTATTTTCTCTAATATATGAACATGGGCGTGTGGTTATGCATATGATCCTTGTTGGGTGAACACCTTGGGGTGAAGATGATAAGATGCATGCGCTTCCTTGATGGTGATTACGTGCATATCTGGTATGCACGCTTCCATCTTATTCTTATAGATGAACATGCAGAGATGCAGGTGAGAATGCATGCAGATGAGGTGCACGTGTACTTCGTACATTTGTGGCATAAAGACTATATACAGGCGGTAACCCGTATAAAGGTTTATGCTACTTGTATACGAAGCGAGAGGTGTGTCATTTTAAGGGTTTATACAGTTCGGGGTGATATCTAATGATGATTAGCTAATATTTTAAGTATTATGTTAACTGTCAGGCACTGAGTGCATGACAGTGGTTCGTGCACGTGATTATGCATGATTCTGTGCACCTGCTGTTTCAAGTCTTTATATAGGCTGGGACCCACATAAAGACTCTGGCAGCACTGCACAGGGTGCTTGTGTGCCATTTAATTCCCTATGTGGTCATGTTATTACCTTATCGTGCAGGTGCATGCATATGATCTTGCATAACTATCGTACATGCACGTGATCGTGATGCCATGAATGCATGACTCACAGATAAAATACCGATAATCAAATAAAGCTGAATAGCAATTAAAATAGCAGATAAATTCGATAGGACCCGAATAAAGATTATTTACGGGAACAGATTGGTGGATCAAGGGGAGTTGATCGAGAGTACTAGGTTAGGCTTGATCGAGCGATGGTTAATATAGGTTTAGGTGGTCAAATGTTTGGGACATGCGAGATAAATATCGCATGCTTGTCGAAAAGATACAAAGAGTGGGGAAGATTTTAGGAGGTAAAGATTTCTAAACCTAGTGTGGGGCTCTATGGATAGTACCATGAGGTACTTCGCGATCTCACGAACTCGTGGGCGCGAGAATCACCCAAAACGGAGTTCGGAATAGAAAGATATGGGTGTTTGAAGATGAGAGGGCTAATTTGTAATTATAAAAAGGATTTCAGGGGCTTAAATATAATTACAGAAGGTTCTCAGGGACCAATCTGTAATTAAGAAAAAGTTTAGGGGTCTGAGTGTAAAAGGTTAGGGGTTAAAACATAATTACAGAAAAGTTTAGGTACTTTTCTGTAAAAATGCTGGGCTTAAACATAGTTACAGAAAAGGTCAGGGGCTAATCTGCAAAATTGCAGGCCCTGGTGATTTTCAGGGGTTTTTGGATTTATTTTTATTTAGGAAAAGGTTTTATTGCGCAAGCTGGCGTCATAATTGGAAAATGGTTTATTTTTCAATTGGAAATCCCATGGACTCGGTCCATGGGCTCTGTGGACCGGGCTGGGGCGGCGGTCCACCGGTCCATGGTGGACCAAGGGCGCGCGCGCGGCGGGGGATCGTCGGAACTCTTGCCGCCGGCGCGTAGGAGGGGCGAGGGATTGCGGGGAGTCGTCGCGGAGGACGAGCGCTCGAAGCCTGAGCGATGGGTGGTACATGGTGACGACGAAGGTCAACGGAGCGGCCATGGCGGCTCGCCGGAGTTGAACTCCGCGGCGGCGTGCGACGGGAACGCGCGTGTGAGCAGGCTCGTGCGCGTGCGGGCGGTCGTGCGGGTGCGCGGTGATGCGGGAAGGCTGTGGGTGGCCTTGGCGTGGCGCGGTGAGGGCCGGAGGGTGGCCGGGATCCAAGAGGTGGGCGGCGGCCATGGTGGTGCTCGGCGGGAGCTCGCTACGGGTACGCGCGAGGGGAGAAAGAAGGACGCGGTGAGAGCGGAGGGAGTGGGGGAGCTCACCGGGGCTTCGGGTTGCGCGGGGGAGACCGGAGGCGAGAGATCGACGGGGAAGGGAGGAGAGGAGAGTGAGGTGAGGGAGAGGGAAGTCCGGGGAAAGGAGGGGGTTCAGTGGAATTTATAGGCCGAGCTAAGTCGGTTCCGCACAGTAGGGCGGTTCCGACAGCGCGGCGGCACGGCGGCGGAAGCGGCGGCGGCGCGCGCGGGCTTCGGTCGGAAGTAGGGGCCGGCGTCGCGCGGCGGTGCCGCGTGGGAACGATGCATCCGACAGGGCGGCCCCACCTGTCGGCGACTCGGAGAGGAGTTGGGCTGGCAGGCCGGTAGCTGGGCTGGAGCGGCTGGGCCAGACTGGGCCGGAGGAGGAAGCTGGGCCAGCGCGGGGAGAGGAAGGGAGATAAGGACGCGGGCCGGGCCAGAGGAAAGAAAAGGGAAGTTTGGCCCGAAAGAGATAGAAATGGTTTGATCTTTTTCTGGGATTTGAATTTGAAGAGATTTCAAATTCAAACAAAAACAAGATTGATCAAACACTCAAAACAATTCCAATAAATCACAGAAATGCATATGGTGTGATTTTGATGCAGATTTGAAATTCAAAATTTGGAAATCACTTTGGGATTTAATTCTACTTTGATTTTATTTGTTGTAAATTCAAAAGCTTCCAATTTTTAGTTCATTATTTAAATGAAAGCAAACACTTGAGCACAAGTTTTATATTTCAAAATTTTCAGATTCAAACTAAGTTTAATTTATTTAGTGAATTTTATTTTGGAAAATTCTTGGAAGGTAAGAGTTTAGAAAAGGTTCAAATTTGGAGTGATTTTTATCTCTTTTTGAGTTTATTTATTTATTTATTCCTTTTCTTTTCTTTTTCTTTCTTCAGCCTCTGAAAAGTAGGGTATTACAGATCTACCCCACTTAAAAGAAATCTCGTCCTCGAGATTTGCAAGGTCTTCTGGGTGGAGCGGTTCTTCTCTTGGGTCTTCGTACCTGACGCTTGTAACACTCGAGTCTTGATGGAAGATTTTCTTCATTGCAGGGCTTGGGGAGAGGCAAAGCTTCTTACTTCTGTCGATCCTTCACGCTGGTTGCTTCAACACGGGAAGGCTGGCTTAAGGTTTTGATTTGAGGGTTTTATTTTATTATTATTGTTATTTCGATTAGGGCTTACTGACTGAAAATCCTACCCCACTTAAAGGATTTTCACTCAGGGTTTTCTGGTTGCTGCTGCACGGTTGCCTTGAACTCTGGTCATCTCAGGACACTGCTCGGGGCGAGGTTGTTAGCTGGTTCGACAACTTTTCCCGTGAAGAGCTGATGATTCTGAACATTCTGATTCATGCAGGGTACGACATGTTGACTATCTTCATAAGCCTCTCGTGTGTTCTGAACCACTGTTTCTTTTCTGATATGCTGACACTTTCTCTGCTTAATTCTGACATCCGTCATACAGGGTACCAGATTCGAGGATGAGTCCAGAACAAACTCTCTGTCAAGATTCAGCTTTAGAACGGCATTGTCCTTAGCCAATTATTTGTCCTCTTGACAGGTTAAATTAGCTGGTAATGCACCTTGGACTATTTGAGGGATTGTCCAAGAGAGCATTGACTTGACTACAGCAGGGTATGGGAGTGAACATGGCACAAACATTGCCAGCTGGTTAGCAGACTCTTCCTTAACATGGTTCTGGGAGACATATGCTTCAGAGCTAGCAATCTGTAGTTTCTTAGCTCCAGATTCACCTTTCCACTGTGGGAACTAGTTAGTTGATTTCTCACGCTAAAAGCTCCAATGCTTCAACTTTTGCAGCAATTGACTGCGTATTACTGGTGTGAATGCAATCACTCTCGAAGTCTACCGCTATAAGGGGAGCGGATGAGGGGATTGATTTTGACCGTATGGTCATCATGGACATATGCATAGAAAGCCTGGAGGGTATGCAGCACTATCCTTGAGGGTGTTGTTCTCATTCTGTTTGGTTCTGCCAACATCTGACGCTGCAGGTTTATGGTATTTTGCTTCTAATACCATGCGTCTTTGCTGAGTTTCACAACAAGTAACAGAAAGGCTGTCATGGATGTGTCTCATTCTCACACTTTCTGTGTGTGGCATTTGACCCTTATGTCCGTCTCAAGGACAGACTTGAATTTCCTTTAACTGACTGTATCAGTCACTTGATCCTGGGCTGTGGGTTAGGGCCCACTACGCTTCCGCTGCGCTACTCTGACACTGGCTTCTGATCATGGTGTTCTGAAATTGGCCCGTGGAGGAAACTCCTTGGTCTTCGTCATGTAGCTTGCTGATGGTTTGTTGGGAAGACTTCTGAGTGCTCGTGTATCACTAGTACTTTTCCCAAGGGTTTGATTTTTCATATTTCTGCCATATAGACAGCTTTTGATCCTTCTGATTCATTCTTACTTTAGTCTATGTCACTGGTGATCTTTTGCGGATCTCATTCGGGGATATTCCAAAGATATCCATTAATAGGCTGCAGATCTTTGTCAGCGCTGTCATGGACAAGCAATATGAGCTTTGTCCTTGGCAGGGTTCCACAGCGAGGGACTATCGAATTTTGAGTTGGATCAATGGTGGTGTCGGCTAAGACTTCCTCATCATCGTTCCAGCTGTCATTTGTTTCACTTTCTTGGCCAAGCTTTCTTGTGTTGGTTGACAGGCGACGATTATCTTAACCTTTCTTTTGTATTGCCTCATGTTAACTTTCCAATTGATCTGTGACTTTTATCTGTTGCTGGAGTAACCCTTTGATTGGGCTTGGCTTTGCGGGGGTTTAGGTATAGGTTGGGGAACGATTTGTCATTAAGTTGTTCTTATTTTTGATTCTTGGTATTTATGTTTGGTTTTAATTTGGGAGCACTCAAACATAAAACACCGAACAAGAACAACGAAAACCATCGAATCACTCAAGCAATGCGATTTGTTTGTTGCAGTTTTATGATGTTAGCGTGCTAAGATCGAGGCTTAAGGCTTGAGGGTAGGTAGACTATCGATTTCTTCTGCTGGCATCAGAACTCGACCAATAGTCCTTGACCAAAAAGAATCGAGGGGGTCATATGACTTGGTCGGTGAAAAGAAAATCTGTCGTCCACGTTTCTGTGGCAAATTACGTCATTGCGTGGAGGTCTTGACATTATTTGGATACATGTTGCTTGATTATTGGGTTTGTTAAGCTTCCGCTTTTCAACTCAGCCTTTCTTGAGCACTAGCTGTGACTTGAATCCATCGTTCAAAGCAAGGCATCAGGGGTGCTCTTTATTTATAGAACATCTTCAGTTCTAGTCCAACCCATTCCAGGAGCTTTACAAGTACAACCATTATTGGGCATGGTTACTGCAGCTCCTGCATGAAGATAACATCCTTGCAGCTGATGAGCTAAACTCTTATTCACCCATCATGAGGAACCTATTTATGAGATTCTGGCACACACAACAGGACTGCCTGTTGGTGGAGCCTGGCTACCTTGCAATGTTTATTCACGGGTTTCAGTGCAATCCGTTGCGAAATGCCCATGCTCCCGACATATATAACACTTCTGGTTTGCTCGGGGTTTCTTACGGGCCTTCTGAGATGGCGCACTGGTGCTGTTTGGGTGATCGTGCTCATGGGTCTGTTGGGAAGGAATTGGTCCTTGCTTGTAGAGAGGGCAATTGGCTATCATGTGCTCTGGATCTTTGCAGTGATAGCAGTACCTCATCTTCTTGATTTCTTTCTGCGTGGCTTGGTTTGATGCTTGCTTGTTCTTCTTTTTCTTCTGCTTGCAGCTCTTGCAGGGGTTCTGAGGCGGTTTGCCTTGTGTGGGACGGATGATTCTCTTGCTAAGTCTCTTCATTGATTCTTCCAAATTGCTCAACCTTTCCATTATATTCCCGAGGATGGGAGTTAGCGACAGGTGCGTGTTGTCCATATTATTCCATACTTCTTGTCTTTCACGCTCCTGCACTACTGAGCGGGTGTCTTCAGGTGGTTCTGGAAGTGAGTGCATATCTCTTTCCAAGTCAATTGCATCTTCTTCATTTTTGCCTAATCCAAACGTGGGGCAGTCGGAGAACTGATGTCCGGGGTCACGGCAGTTGTAGCACTTTATCCGGTACTTGGTCTTCTTTGCAGATCTGACCTTGTCTTCGGGTTCAGGAATCATGTCTGGTGCGCGGTACACTTGGTACGACACGCCATCCACTTCTACGGTCACGTAGTCGTGGTTGTCCATTGAGTTGGAGGTTTCTGCACGCGGATTCTTCTGGTTGAGGCTCATTCTTGTCGTTGAAGGAAGCAGAGGGGTTTTTAAACAAGAGGAGGGGAAAGTGATATGGAATATTTTGCAAATAGTTTTGAAAATAGTCTTTTTCGAGCGCGTCTAGTCCTAGGTTTTCGTCCTACAGTCAAGTATTGCTCTGATACCACTCTGTCATACCCCAATTTCTGGAGCATGTTGTGCATCATGTACCAGTCCCTGGATCAGTAGCTGGTACGCACAAGAACACAGATATGGTAATCGAAAGCATACTTCGCATAAGTAAATAATATAATACCTGAGATATCACCTTTAGTGGCGGTGCGACGAGGATTCGGAAGTATCCAAGTCCGTCCGTCCGACTAATGGTGAAGCGGACAATCAGCGGAAACACGGCCCAAGCCTACAGGCAGACTTGAGTGCGAACGAAAACCCAATCGTCGTCGTCTTCTACGGGGCTTCTCTCACTAAAAACAATACGGGCAAACCCGTGAGTACATAAGGTACTCAGCAAACCCTAACACAAGGGGTAATTATATGCAAGGGAGGTAATCAAGGATAAGGCTGATGGTTCAGTGTATCGGCGGAAAGCCAATTTTATGCAAGGGTTGGTTTTGAAAACAAAACCAGTTCGCAAACTAAGTCAGGTATAGCAATTAATTTAGTGGGGTTGGTTGGCCCTGGGGGAGAATAAAACTTTCCCGCCAGTTCCCAAATTTTATGCTATGCTGGCAGGAAACCAGCGCACGGCTCCAAACCGGTGTATTCCAAAAAACACACACGCCAAGGAGAACTCACGCCGAAGTCTAATCATGTGACGGCCATGGCTTTCGCGTTGTCCAATACCGTGGAACACGGCTATCCGGATAGATTCTTATCCTCTGCAGAGGTCGTACACTTTACCCACAAGGGTATACCGTCCTCCCCGGAATTCGGCGGTTTGGACTGGCATACTAATGGTTCCGTACCTGCCTAGTGTCACCTCGGTACCACCCCGAAAAATCAGCGACCAGGGGCTTCACAATAATAATCATAGAATGTCTTGGCCATAGTGCACTTTCACTTGCCGGACCCGACGCCAATCTCGTCAAAGTCTTCTCCTGGCTTTCGGTTGCACTCTGCCTCCTGGTGGTACCGGGCGATCACTAGTAGGGTGTGGTTCCAAACTCCCCCCATAAAGGAGCCTCGTGGTTGCACTGCGTGCTAGGCCAGACGGTACACGAACCGGTCCTTATACGACCGAAGCAAGCATCTTCAATAGCTACCCTCCAATGAGGGATAGCGTCCCAGAGATAGCCTCCCCACTGAGGACTACCTCGCTTGCTCCCGTCTAAAATATACCCCCACTATGGGTTGCACTTACTATTCCCACCCATTTTCACATTTACACACACACCACCAAGACACACGCATTTTACACCAAAAATCATGTGAGCAAGATTAATTAAACACAGTGTGAATGAGTCCTAAGCAGCATATTGTTCCAGCACATCATTAAAGAATTAATGATGGTGGATTCCTAGGTTTATCAAGGGAATTTGGATAAGCAATATCAAGGAATGGCTATCAACAACAATTTAGGTCATTCTAAGCATTTAAATCATTTTAAATTCCATGCAGGTTTCATTTGAAAGCAAGCTCTAAGTAGGATCATTTGCAATCATGGGTTCAGCATGATCAATAGGAGTTAGGGCTTGCCTGCAAACGCTTTCCTAATCTTCAAATTCTGACTCGAGGCTCGATTCTCTGACTTGCTCCTCGTGCTTCGAACTTGTCTTTGAGTTGGTCTTCGCGCTTGGAGCTTGTCTCTCTGGGTTGGTCTTCGAGCTTCAAGTCCTCAGCGGTTCTTCGAAATCTTCAGGCGCTTCCTCGACTCTCGCGTAAACTAGCGCATAAAACAGTACGTATAAACTACCGCAAAAGGAATGAAAGAACAAAAGAAACAAAGATCGAGGAAAGCCGATTAAGATCCGAGAAAACTTGATGAATGATGAGAGGCATGATTTATGCATGATGCAGCACTTTAATGCAGGGCATGTTACGTGTCATAGGTGATACACCTGGCCTTGTAAGGGCCATATTCACCTAGACAAGGTTTTAGTTATCTATTTTCTCTAATATATGAACATGGGCGTGTGGTTATGCATATGATCCTTGTTGGGTGAACACCTTGGGGTGAAGATGATAAGATGCATGCGCTTCCTTGATGGTGATTACGTGCATATCTGGTATGCACGCTTCCATCTTATTCTTATAGATGAACATGCAGAGATGCAGGTGAGAATGCATGCAGATGAGGTGCACGTGTACTTCGTACATTTGTGGCATAAAGACTATATACAGGCGGTAACCCGTATAAAGGTTTATGCTACTTGTATACGAAGCGAGAGGTGTGTCATTTTAAGGGTTTATACAGTTCGGGGTGATATCTAATGATGATTAGCTAATATTTTAAGTATTATGTTAACTGTCAGGCACTGAGTGCATGACAGTGGTTCGTGCACGTGATTATGCATGATTCTGTGCACCTGCTGTTTCAAGTCTTTATATAGGCTGGGACCCACATAAAGACTCTGGCAGCACTGCACAGGGTGCTTGTGTGCCATTTAATTCCCTATGTGGTCATGTTATTACCTTATCGTGCAGGTGCATGCATATGATCTTGCATAACTATCGTACATGCACGTGATCGTGATGCCATGAATGCATGACTCACAGATAAAATACCGATAATCAAATAAAGCTGAATAGCAATTAAAATAGCAGATAAATTCGATAGGACCCGAATAAAGATTATTTACGGGAACAGATTGGTGGATCAAGGGGAGTTGATCGAGAGTACTAGGTTAGGCTTGATCGAGCGATGGTTAATATAGGTTTAGGTGGTCAAATGTTTGGGACATGCGAGATAAATATCGCATGCTTGTCGAAAAGATACAAAGAGTGGGGAAGATTTTAGGAGGTAAAGATTTCTAAACCTAGTGTGGGGCTCTATGGATAGTACCATGAGGTACTTCGCGATCTCACGAACTCGTGGGCGCGAGAATCACCCAAAACGGAGTTCGGAATAGAAAGATATGGGTGTTTGAAGATGAGAGGGCTAATTTGTAATTATAAAAAGGATTTCAGGGGCTTAAATATAATTACAGAAGGTTCTCAGGGACCAATCTGTAATTAAGAAAAAGTTTAGGGGTCTGAGTGTAAAAGGTTAGGGGTTAAAACATAATTACAGAAAAGTTTAGGTACTTTTCTGTAAAAATGCTGGGCTTAAACATAGTTACAGAAAAGGTCAGGGGCTAATCTGCAAAATTGCAGGCCCTGGTGATTTTCAGGGGTTTTTGGATTTATTTTTATTTAGGAAAAGGTTTTATTGCGCAAGCTGGCGTCATAATTGGAAAATGGTTTATTTTTCAATTGGAAATCCCATGGACTCGGTCCATGGGCTCTGTGGACCGGGCTGGGGCGGCGGTCCACCGGTCCATGGTGGACCAAGGGCGCGCGCGCGGCGGGGGATCGTCGGAACTCTTGCCGCCGGCGCGTAGGAGGGGCGAGGGATTGCGGGGAGTCGTCGCGGAGGACGAGCGCTCGAAGCCTGAGCGATGGGTGGTACATGGTGACGACGAAGGTCAACGGAGCGGCCATGGCGGCTCGCCGGAGTTGAACTCCGCGGCGGCGTGCGACGGGAACGCGCGTGTGAGCAGGCTCGTGCGCGTGCGGGCGGTCGTGCGGGTGCGCGGTGATGCGGGAAGGCTGTGGGTGGCCTTGGCGTGGCGCGGTGAGGGCCGGAGGGTGGCCGGGATCCGAGAGGTGGGCGGCGGCCATGGTGGTGCTCGGCGGGAGCTCGCTACGGGTACGCGCGAGGGGAGAAAGAAGGACGCGGTGAGAGCGGAGGGAGTGGGGGAGCTCACCGGGGCTTCGGGTTGCGCGGGGGAGACCGGAGGCGAGAGATCGACGGGGAAGGGAGGAGAGGAGAGTGAGGTGAGGGAGAGGGAAGTCCGGGGAAAGGAGGGGGTTCAGTGGAATTTATAGGCCGAGCTAAGTCGGTTCCGCACAGTAGGGCGGTTCCGACAGCGCGGCGGCACGGCGGCGGAAGCGGCGGCGGCGCGCGCGGGCTTCGGTCGGAAGTAGGGGCCGGCGTCGCGCGGCGGTGCCGCGTGGGAACGATGCATCCGACAGGGCGGCCCCACCTGTCGGCGACTCGGAGAGGAGTTGGGCTGGCAGGCCGGTAGCTGGGCTGGAGCGGCTGGGCCAGACTGGGCCGGAGGAGGAAGCTGGGCCAGCGCGGGGAGAGGAAGGGAGATAAGGACGCGGGCCGGGCCAGAGGAAAGAAAAGGGAAGTTTGGCCCGAAAGAGATAGAAATGGTTTGATCTTTTTCTGGGATTTGAATTTGAAGAGATTTCAAATTCAAACAAAAACAAGATTGATCAAACACTCAAAACAATTCCAATAAATCACAGAAATGCATATGGTGTGATTTTGATGCAGATTTGAAATTCAAAATTTGGAAATCACTTTGGGATTTAATTCTACTTTGATTTTATTTGTTGTAAATTCAAAAGCTTCCAATTTTTAGTTCATTATTTAAATGAAAGCAAACACTTGAGCACAAGTTTTATATTTCAAAATTTTCAGATTCAAACTAAGTTTAATTTATTTAGTGAATTTTATTTTGGAAAATTCTTGGAAGGTAAGAGTTTAGAAAAGGTTCAAATTTGGAGTGATTTTTATCTCTTTTTGAGTTTATTTATTTATTTATTCCTTTTCTTTTCTTTTTCTTTCTTCAGCCTCTGAAAAGTAGGGTATTACAACCTGTGCATGGTAAGTTTCATTCGTTGTCAAGTTCACATGCATGGATGCAACATTCTTTTCGTTGTCAAGTTTCTTACGGTTGTTTTACTCCTTAATAGGATTCGATTTAAATATGGAGGCACAAGATGAGAATGGTGCCATAAATTTTGAAGCACCCGTTCATGGTCAGTTTATTATATGAAGAAACTTTTAAACATGTTTCTGTTAGTTGTATCGGCTTAAATATTTTGATAATGAAATATGTTGTGCTCATGTCTTGTAGGTGGATTTGATCTTAACTTGCAACCAGAGAATGAACCAAATGATGCACCCGTGCAAGGTTTGCTGCCATGCACCTCTCTTTCAGTTGTATATTTTCATTTCTTGTTTGTGCCGATGCCCACAGATTTTTATTTTCAACTTTTAGGTTCTAGAAGGAGTAAAGAAACATCTGATGATGTTAGGAAACAAATTTACCAAACTTTGTTGGCAATAAGTGATAATGGCAGTTTAGGGCCGCATGTTATCAAACAAGTTGCACCTCGGTTTGGTTTATCTGTTCGTGCTGTCCAAAAGCTTTGGCAGAGGGGAAAAGAGGATCTAGCTGCAGGGAGGGTGGTCAATGTAGGGAGTAGAAAGAGAGGTCGTGTGGGAAGAAAGGAAAAACCCATTGATTTGTCAGCATTACGCAATGTTCCTCTAGGTGAAAGAATGACTATAGAAGATGTGAGCAAGCGTCTAGGCGTTAGCAAGTCAAAGATCCAAAAGCTCATGCGTAAAGGTTTGCTTAGGCGCCATTACAATAAAATAAAACCATACCTAACCGCTGCAAACAAGAAGAGTAGGCTGCAGTTTTGTGTTGACATGATTGATCCGGATAGCACACCAAATGATCCACATTTCAAAGATTTATTTGACCATGTATTCATCGATGAGAAGTGGTTTTTCCTTACACAAAAGTCATCCAAGTATTACTTGCTGCCCGAGGAGGATGATCCACATCGTACCAGCAAGTCAAAGAATTACATCCCACGCCTCATGTTTTTGTGTGTAACCGCTCGGCCAAGGTTTCGTGATGGAATTTGTATTTTTGATGGAAAACTTGGAATTTTCCCTCTTGTGACTTATGAACCTGCTAAGAGGAGTAGTGTTAATCGGCGAGCGGGCACAATAGAAATGAAACCAATCACTAGCATCACAAGAGAAGTGATCAAGAAGTTCATACTTGAGAATGTGCTGCCGGCTATTAAAGCAAAATGGCCTAGAGAGGACATGCACAAACCGATCTACATTGTTCAAGACAATGCACCATCTCATTTACCTGTTAATGATCCTACATTTTGTGAGGCGGGTCAGCAAGAAGGATGGGACATTAGACTGAAATGTCAACCTGCAAATTCTCCAGATTTGAACATTCTAGATTTGGGTTTCTTTCGTGCAATTCAAGCAATTCAATATAAGAAATCTGCAAAAACTGTCCAAGAACTTGTGCCAGCTGTGCTAGAGGTAAAAATGCAAGTCAATGAACTACTACAAACCACGTTTCATCATTTCATTTTCAGCTCATACTCATGCTAACATTTTTTTCTAATCTGAAACAGGCTTACAATGAGTACTCACCGGAGAAAGCAAACAGGATTTGGCTCACACTACATCTAGCTATGAAGGAAACTATGAAGGTTACTGGAGCAAATCGATACAAAATCCCGCACATCAACAAAGAAAGGCTAGAGAGATTGCATCTACTTCCAATGCAAATTGATTGTGAGGCATCCATTGTTGATGAAGCAAAGGCAACTCTCGCTGCAATGAACAATTAGAAGAAGAAGTTTAGAATATGAGATGTAACATGCAGCAATGAAACCATTAGGAAAATGTAGTAGTACCTACCCTATGTATTGGTCTTTTTCTTTGCATCTTCTACTTTTCTCTTAATCCTTAGTGCCCTAGTGAGTTCATCAATTCGTGACAGGACATGGGGTGGTAATATGATGGTGTTGCCATCCATTTGAATCTCAGCAACATTTGGAATGTATATCTCACAATAAAATTTGTCGAAATCATCAATCCTTGCAATCAAGTCGTAACCCTTGTGGATGAGACCACAACGCTTGCACCTGCTCTTCTCCCTACGCACACGACGGCATTCTTCAATGTCTTTGGCACCATGTTCTTCCCCGCAGCGCTTGCACAGGACGTCGGCTTCTTCGTCTTCAGAATCGGCGACGATGATTTGGTGCTTCTCCGGCGAGCGAGCCACGGCGACGGACACCACGTGCGAGGGCGCCGCGATGGAGACCGCCGCGAGCGAGGGCGCCGCGACAGCCATGGCGCCGAGCGTGCCACGGCGCCGCGCCAGCCAGGGCGCCGCGACTGCCATCGCGCCGAGCGTGCAGCGGCGCGTGCGACCTAGCGAGCCAGCTAGGGCGGAGCGGCGCCGGCGAGCTAGCGAGGGCGGCGCGCGTGCCATGGAGGCGCTCAAGCAATGGTGGCGCCGGCGAGGAGCAGCGGAGGCTGCGTGGATGGATGCGCGTGGGGTGGAGGCGGTGCTGCGAGCGAATGAGGAGCGGAGTCTGAGCGTGGGGCGTTTTAATCTTGAGCGGGCGCGTGCGCTTCGATTCCTACGTGAATTCATGCCGCGTGCCTAGGGAACGTGCGGGCGCCGGGGGCAATTGCGGAACGATACTTGCTGGACGCCCGCTAAAAGGAAAACGTTTTGACGCCCAGAACGCCCTCTATTTGAGGTATGGAGGGAGTATAATAGAACTGGACTTGTTACATTATTATTTGTGCCATAAATCCAGTTTCGTATTTACTAAATTTTCCATGATGGACATGTGCATTACAAAACCGACATATATTTGCAATGGAGGGGACAGAGTACGTAGTTGCCACATACCTCAATAATAATTAAGTTGAATCGGTACTTGTAGGACGAAGCAGATATTATAGAAGCCAAATAAATAGATGGAACCTATTGATTTATGTGTCCACCGCAGTGTGTGGGTCTGTATCTGTGAAGGAGAGAAGCAAAACAGCAAATGTCTATCGAGTATACGTTTCTTTTTGTGGCTAGCTATGTGATAGTCATCAGATGATTCTTTGCTTGTAGCCAGCTAGCTGCTGCAAAACGCCCCAAAGGTAAAGCATAAATAAAGACTAAAGGGTATATGCAAGTAAATAGAGTGAACCACATGTCTGTCTGCAGTTCTTCTTTTTAGCTGCCGCATCTTTCTCTTTTATGCCGTGTGGGCGACTCATTAAAGTGAAATAAAGCCCCAAGAGAATCCAATGTGGCAGGGTCCGAGCTGTCCATTTTTGTAGCCGTTATTTTGCGCATTGAAATAGTACCGTATATAGCATGTTGTACTGTGAACAACATAAACGGTCATAGTGAAACGATCCATGTGATTCCGTGCCAACTAATTTAGCATCCGTAATAGGACTTGTGATGATTTTTCACATTAAAGTTGAACCATCATCGTTGCTCCGCTCCACCGTAGCTGCATGAACACTGCAAATTACTATCTGTGAGCCAGTACTCGGAACACCGACTCGCCAGCGTGGATCGCGAGAACAGAGCGTGATGCGTTGGCGGAGCTGGATAGCTTGTCGACGGCGCTTCTTTCCGTGACGTAACAGCTCGTCTTGGTCTCTTTCTGATTCACTTATTGAGGGACCGGCCGGCCGGCTTTGATCGCGATCATTCATTCCAGGGGATGCGACAAGGCTCTGTAGTGCTGCGGCCGAGCAGAGAATTGCGCCCTTGGAAGCTCGAGATGTCCTGGAACGCGCGCGCCACGGCCAGCGTCTTAAATGACTAGATGACACCAGCGTGCATCTGAGCTCTAGAAATCATCGCTAAAAATCGTTCGGAAAATATCAGGATAATAAAATGAGAAACTGTGGAACACGATGCCATCGAATTTCAAACTGAAAAGGATTCGTAATCGAGAGAAATGAAAAGGAGAAATGCTGTTGGGGGTGGTCGCTGACTGTTTCCTTCCAATAAGGACCCTCCCCTGTTAGTTTCCATTGCACCGGAAATCACTTCCTCCGCGATCCATAATCGCGCCACTGAGAACTCTAGGAAAAAAAAATGGGGAAGAGGGGAAACAGAGGGGCACCACCTTGAGAAATTCAAAGCTCAAATAAATTCGGGAGAGGGGCAAAAGGAAAAGAGAAATGTCCATGAACCGCAGGGTTATTTTATCGTTGTTTCAAATGGCGAGCATGCCCTGTTATCTGAGACGCGCCGGCCTTTCAGCCTAGCCTCCTCGATGACGATGAAGACGACGCCAGGATGGTCCGCTGCAGTGCAGCCGGCAGAAATCGCTGGATGGGTGGGTTCGCTCCGCGGGGCCGCATGATGGCTTCGAACTAGGTCGATCCGTGTTATCTAAGAACGTTAGCTGCATGATGGCTTCTCGATCGCCTGTGGCCGTCCTCGATCCGTGCAGAACAATGCGCCGCCACGGTCGCCAATAATTAATTAGAGACCTCCGAGCTAGGTCTTCCCGAAGCTAGGCAGGTGCATGCACACGCGCGCGCGCACGAAACGAACAAGTGACTGGCGTGACACGCACCCAGAACGCATCAAGCAAGGTCACGACACGAGCGCGGCTGCAGGAACG